>JAUMHD010000002.1:246723-434861 GCA_032359135.1 Ulvella scutata
GATGAAAGTACGTACATGGAGTGTCCGTAGGGGTGCTGGGTGTCTATACCAGTCCGTGTCTGCGTGCTGTACTGGAGACAGGTATAGCACGGTCAACTGACGGTGGTTTTCCAGCCTCAGAGCGTAGATCTGCGGATAAACACCAGGTTTTATATGTATAATCTGACAGGCTTTGTGCTCACAGCAACAACACAGGCTGGACGGTCTAAGGCCGTCTAATGGCAGGTGCAGCCGAAGCTGTAGGATGTTCAGCGACTCAGGTCGCCATTCTTGCACTTTCACCACCACATAGCAGGAATCAGATTCCTGAATGCTTCCGCGGATCAGTCTTTGGGGAGATACATACCTCGCCGTCGCGCGAGGTGGGTGCGGTAGGAACAGGAGCTCAAAGGAAGACCGAACTCATTCTCAGGTTCAAATTCCTGTACTAAAACTCGGCACTTGTGGATTTCTTTATAAGAAGATTTGCGCTCGCTACGCTCGCTATTTGAGGGTCAAATAATCGTATTTGACCCTTACGAATTCTTAAGAAGGTTCAGCCTCATTTTTACGCCGAAAACTCGTCTTATACAGCCAAAAAATTTGATGTTGGTAAGACGATCGTCAACTAAGACCCCTGTTCGACGATCGGGAAACCCCTGATATACAGTAACAACTGGTTAATACGAACCCATTTGACCTCACCGTTTTGGTTCGTATAAGCCAGCAGTTCGTATTAACCGTCTCGCTTTTATACGCACTTGTTCAGCAGAAAGAGTTCAGCAGAAAGAGGATCGCCCCAAAAACAAAGTTAATGTACAGACATCAGCTTTAAACATAAAAACACTTGTTCATCAAAGCAATTGAACTATAAACACGTATTACATTGATGAACACAACAATCAACCATCTACTTGCGATTTGGAGCCAACATATCCATGGTTGCCTGCCTTGATGTCACATAGCTCAAACGCTCCAGCTCCCTCACATTACCAATGGCGTACATGACCTCAGGTGAAAACATTTCAGGATGGTTTGCAAGGTAGCTCTCAAGCGAAACTGCATGATCTAGTGCCTGCTGTTGGTAGTTGTATAGACAGCCAATTTGTCATCACATTGTGTTCTAACTTCCAATCAAACCTGGCTTTCTTGGGCACAGGGCCACTCATTGCATGAACCACTCACTCGACATGCACTCAGCCAAGTTAATCAGGTGATGCGAGCCTCAGAGAACACCTGGATTGTTTCCTGCGTGAACTGATACGTCATGGCCCGTCGCCTTGCCTCAGTACTGTGCTGAACAATGTCTAAAACTGTTTGTTGTCGATGTAGCCTTGTGCCAAAAAATTCGCATTACGGAGCGCCGACATATCGGGAGTGCGTATAAACCAGCGAAATTTGTATGGTCGCAGTTTGACCCCACTGGTTTGGTTCGTATTAATATTGTCCAGAAGTTCGTATACACCAGGTGCGTATTAACCAGATGTTACTGTATATGCAATGGTTCAGTGTTCACAGCACAAATTTCACAGCTTTAAAGTACGTATACATAACCAGGGCAGCCCGCTCCCTGCACATCACTACCTTTCCGGCTCCCACAGCAGCCTTGCCACGGGAAGTTACCTTTTTGGTTGATTGGTTGGTTTCTTTGTAGAAGCTTGTTTACATCATGACAAACGATGTACATGTGGGTGGGGGACCTGTCATGACCAGCATGCGTATTCTACAATACCGGCTCACTTCCGGACAGCTATGTTGAGGAAGGAAGAACGCAATGGGATGCTCCGTTCATTCAGGCCCGCCGGTTCATTACGCTTACGGGGCCCACCACGGCCGTGGCCACGGTTATACAACCCTCGAAACCCCTTGTACCTACTCGCCCGTCTTTCCACTGGGGGAAACCCAATTTATGTGTGGGGTCTGTATGAATTCTGTATGGAGGCAGTGCTACACTATCCCCATACATCATTCAATACAGCACGCAAACAAGTTTTAACCGGAATTACAGCAACATACAGCGTCCACACTGCATGCAGTGTGCATGGAGTTGGTGATCAACACTGGAGCTAAACAGCATTCAGACTGCTTGCTACTGCACTTGCGTACAGCCCCCCCACAGCGCCTGCACAGAACTGCGACATGCACCATAAACTATCACTGCAGTTGCTTACAGCCCCGACACACCACCCGCACAGCACAGTCACAGACATAATATATAGGAAGATCACGTGCTGTGAGTGCAACTGCTACAGTGCAACTGCTGCAGTGCAACTGACATATAGAGAGACATTGGAAATAATAGTACGCAAGCTTGCGTGAATGATGGAGGTGTTCAATAACACTAATGAAAATTTGGCCTTCCTGCAGGTGCCTGCACATGATACAATCATCTTGTTCTGGGGGCGCCGTTCTTTTACTGCTGGTCATGCATTCTACAGACAGCTGCCGAAATATTCTTGAAGTCAGTGGTGGGAGGGGGGAGGGGGTAACTTGCAGGGATATAGTTAGGAATGGGAAAAGACTACTGAAGTCCACGGAATAATTGCAAGTATTCTTTTCGGGGGTGTTACACGTAAAAACTCATGGTTGTCCGGGGTGAGCACGATTGAACTTATTCTATTTGGGTGACAGTGGCTGATAAGTTGTCAATAACGATACCCCTGGTTACTTGGTGTTAAATGAATGCTGATCATGCATGCTGATGAGGCGCCACAACAAACGTAAACGCAGTGGGGGGAGGTGGGGGGAGATACTTAGGGTTCATTGAATTCTGATCATGCATGGTACATTCAAGCGCAGCAACAAACGTCAACGCAGTCTGGGGAGGGGGGAGGGGGGTGGCGGGTTGCCTGGTGATATATAAATGATGATCATGCATGGTACATTCAGACGCCACAACAAACGTACGCGCAGCGGGGGGAGGGGTTATTTGGTGATGTTTGAGTGCTGAACGTTGTCTGCTTCTATCTTTGTGTAATAAAGTTTTTGTGTAATAAATTAAGAATGGTATTATGCAGCTAGGCTATCAGCGATCCCATACTTCAGAAATGCATTTATGGGCTCCTGCACCATGATCACGCTCTAGGTCTGTAGACTCTTTTAGTGTCTGATCGACAAGAAAGTCGCACTTTACACACTACAAAAAAACACGAACCTAAACGACCGGACGATATCGATCTGATGAACTTGTAGATGAACGTGGTGAAAGTCTCGCGTCGTTTTCGGGCAATCTACTATGCCCTTTATGCCTGGGTCTGGCTAACGCTGGGATGGCACTGTACCATAGGGCACTGCAGGGCCAAGCAAACCAGCAAAGTCTGCCAAGCAGATGACTCTGGGGCAGGCGATGGCGCTGTGTTGTCTGACCCGCTTAGTGTAGTAGTTGCTGTCCAAGCCATCTTTGTTCCCTGAAGTGGGCCTACATCATGCGCAGATGGTCATACCGATCTGGTTGACATTACTTTCGATGATATTAGGAGGAGGATTTTAGGACGAGGATGTGTTGGATCAATAGAGCATTGATGGACGCTTGCTATGTTACAGGGGCTTGTACACACCTTCAGCTGAACGACATGATTGCTCCAGCATGCAGCACACGAAACAGGTAACAGAACAACACACGGGTTAGAAAATGATATTTTTGGTGCGCATTCGGCTAATTTATTACAAATTTGGGAGTGTCAACATGTTTTCTTCTCTCTCATGATCCCTAAGTTGGGATCATTTAAATCGGCGTGTTTAAAGTGCCATTTGTTCGTCAAAGACCCCGCAAAATATGGCACTTGTTCGTGCAAGAACCACGAAAAAATGGCCCCTTGTTCTTTGTGGACCCCCCGAAAAAAAGGAGGCGGGAACCCCTGTTATCTCTCACACTGTTACAAAAACAAGGGAATGCATGGTGGCCGCCTCAGATAAGAGTCACACCACAAATCAGGGCCATTGTCGCTAACAGTCTGCCCGTCATAATACCGAGCTTGCCTTCGCCATGGCTACCAAAAGCTCACAGAATCTGCCCTACTGCACTTCCTCCAGCGTGCATCTCTACCGCCGGGCGACCGTTTTAACAGAAGGTGATACGTCAATCCCAAACAGCACGAGCCACTCATTAACCTAATGATGCTGGATTCACCTCCGGAGGTGATAATACATCAACAGTGGGACGGTGAACAGCACACCTCCCGGACTTGTGCTATTCACCGCTCCCCAGATCATCGTTCTCCCTGACGGTCACCGCACAGGCAGCGCAATGCACCACATGCTCATACTAGTACGGTGTTACACAGTTATAATAGTAGGTGATGACTTGGGCTTGTCTTCAGGACCTCGGCCTTGAGACTCAGAGCTCTCTACAGATGGCTTCTTCTGCGGGACAATTAGGTACTTGGAAGTAGCGTCCTTCACCTTGTCCATGAAGGCTGCAAATAAGAAGTGAACTGTCGCATGCTGCAACACTGCTGCATCACTGGATGAACAAAGAAACACATCATGAAACCGAACTGCTCTCTAGCTACCTGTTCAGAAACAGCAACTCTTGACTGCCTCAACCTGCAGTGAGATGCACGCAACCGCATGATCACAGCCACCTAGAACCAAACAAATGATGAGTTGAAAGGACAACTTTTGCCAAGACAATGACAGCGGAAGCGTTAGTTCAACAAGTGAGCGAAAGTTCCTTTTCAGTTCTTGCCTTCTGAATGCATTTGTGGGTATTGATGAGAGAGTGAGGGAAGATATTGGAAGACATAGCTGCGAGTCAAAGAGTACAGGTGCCTAGAGCACAGATAGCTAGAAGTTTCTGCAACAGTTAACAAAACGAGTGGGGCACACCAGCAACGTCTTCACGGCCAGCAGCTTTGGCCCCATCAATGTTCTGCTGCAGGAGCTGGATGAGCGCCAAGTCAATCTCATTTGCTGCGGCCATGTCAAGAATGCACTGCTTCTTGTCCTTACTCGTGAGGAGCTTCTGGAGCCTGCTTGTTGCTGATAGGACGCCTGCAAGCGAGCAAACTGTGTGTGTGCATGATCGTAAATGACTGGGGAGACATGAAGCAAGTCAGTGTACCCTGTGGCAGAAGCCAGACTACATCTGATTCTCTTGCTTGTTGTTACTGCACACCCAGTGCTCTGAAGAGAACATGGAATGCCTCACGCAGCTGGGCCTCCTCTCCACCGACACTGTACGCTGAGATCTGCAATATACTATACTGCTGACAATTCAGTTGCCTTGTGAGTGTGCGCTGCATGCGGTCTTCCTGGATACTGCACAATGATGTACGATAGCTATAAAGTGCACAGATGCAGATGCTTGCTTGATGAGCACCTTGCTTGATCGAGTCTTGTGCTGAAATGCTCTCTTGTATGTAGGCGCGCAGCCCCTCCAACTCTGCTATTGCGTCCTCATCAGGCTCCTCCAGGAACCTGCACGCTGATTCATGATGGAAAAAGGCGGGCAAAATATGGCGGCCGGCTCTGAAGAACGCTGGAAACGACTTTCGTTATGATTGTGTTGTACCATTTGAGTGAGCTGCTGGTTTCTGCTGCCTGTTCGGCATGTCAGAAGACATGCGAGTGTCAGGTTGGAGCCCATAGTGTGAATTGGTGATCGCTGTCCCTCTGTGCACCAACTGGCAGGAAAGTAGAACTCGTGTGTTGTTCCTTCTGAGATCGTCTACTGAAGACAGAATTGATGCAATGTGTCATCGCCAATCTGGTGATCGAGTCTGGTACAAAGTGCACAGCATCCTCGTACTCCTTTTCCATCAGGTTCACACAAGACAGATGAAAAAGCGAAGAGGCATGTTCACACATTCAAGGTCACATAATGCTTCTTGCAAGCGTAGAGCGCAATGAGAGCGCAAGGCCTTGATTTGGATACGAGTGCTCTTGATGTATTTCTTCAGTGCACATACTTGGAAGCGGCCGCAGTTGGGACACGAGATGATCTGAAGGCAAGGTGTGACAAACGGTTCTAGACGCTGAACAATACGTATAGAAAGGGACTATATCTAAGCAATAGAATGCTGCACCGTCGTCTTCCGGGCTGCAGAGCTCCTGTAGGGTCCGACAACAAGAGTATTCTTCCCACCTTTGAAAATAAACTCGCTGCGGTGTGACAAAATTCAACAGCTAAGGGTAGCATCATACCGTTGCCGGCCAATGGCACTGTCTAACGCAGCAAAGAAGTGGGGGTTCAGTTGATCCCTGCACTTTGCAATGAAGTACTCGATGTCCTCCGCACTGCAGTTGAGGAAGAACTCTACAAGTGTTGCTGGCTCCGTCGGGATCTCTGTTTCCGCACGTCTCTTCTCTGCAGCTGCTAGAGCCTTTTCCTGTAGACCAGAATTTACTGTGTGGCACATTCTCATCTGTTTGCAAGGCGGTGTGAAGCCTTTCCCACTCACTAACAACCACACCTTTTGTTTCTCAAGCTCTTTCTCAGCTTCCTCCTGGCTGGATGCGTTACGGAAGGCCATTCGCCTTGCAATGTGCCCATCTTGCAGTGTGGTGGCTTTATTCGTATACAGCCCTGCACCACAGTGAAGTACCTCCCATACTTCCCACACAGACAAAACAAAATCAATCAATATTTGATGTCAGTTGTCTGGAATGCGGCAACATGCTCAGACAACTATGGGCTCAAAGAACGGCTGTACTTCACAACTAGTACGAACAACAAAGCTTCCACCCAGCCATCCAGTACGGCATCAGGATTCACAGGAAGACCACGATTTGATATTTCGGGGCGTGCTTTATGCACCACCTATGGGGGGTGCGCACCTTCTGGGTCGTAATTCAGCGGATCCTCGCCAGGCTCAGCAGATGGAACAGCTGTGGCTCCCCCAAGATCTAAAGGTTGTTGCCCTTTCAAAAGGTCCTCAAGATTTCCTTCCCCTCCAAGCTGTCCAGCAAGCCCGTCCTTGCCGAAGTAGCTGCAGGGCGCAACATACCGAGCTGGCTGTACACGTGCGCGTCCCAAGGAAGGGCTGCAGCGAGGCAATGAGGAGCGCATGTTCCTATTACACAACAAGACCTTGAGTGGGACTTTCGAATGATGATAGGAAAGACAGGGCCTTCACACTGGAGGCTGGCACATGTGCATACCAAGCTGCCTCGAATTTCAGGTACCAGGCTATGAGCTCTTGGAGGAGGAGTCTAGTTGCAGTGTATTATATTCCAGAATGTTGCTTGAGCGCTTCAGTGACATGTTGTCCATTCTAGTCGCATGCATCTGATATTGCCGCGTGAGGTCAGGTCAAGGAATGTCGAAAAACATGCACGCACCATGGTGCACTGATTCCCATCTAGTTCGGCACAAAAGAGCAGAAACAAGCACCATTGTACATGTGCAGTTTGGAGCCATCATTTTGAAAGTGTCGTCTCTATTATCCTCCTTGTGATATTGATACTTCTCGTCGTGTCAAAAATTGGTTACAGTGCGCGTATGTACATTCATACAATAGTAGGCCTGTAAGGCACTTGCCTTATTTTGTGCATTTGTCAAAAGTTTTCTTAGCGTGGTTGTACGTGATCATGGCAGCCAAGGAAGATGACCTTGAGAAGGTACATTTCACGACAACAACGAACAAAAAACACCCTACACGCAACAGTGGACCCTGATATATCTATCTGATGGCTATCTATCCTGATATGCCGGCTTCTCTGTCCACGTCCTGCTTATGTACAGAAATGCTGTGAACACAGTGGCAAGCATCGTGCGACGTACCTGGGGATGACGTGCCTAGGGAATGTCTCGATGATGGCATATACTCAATAGTTTCATGCTTGCAGCTGTTTCCAGACGATGCTATGCCTGGAGAAGCGATCAGCCTGGGAGGTGAAGCGTTAGGCGAAAGTGCTCACCTACCAGCGGACACATCGGCTCCAGCCGGAACGGGTGAGGAGCCAGCACTTCCACCACCTTACGTTCGTTATCCGTCTCGTGTCCCCTACCATGAACTCCCAATCAGGCAACGTCTTGCGCTTGATGCAGCAATTTCGAGGCAAGGCGGACCAGGGGCCCAAGGTCTCAAATTTGAGCCATCCACTGTTAATGAGACAGACTTTCAGTCATTGTGGCGGGAGCTCGGCGGTATTTGGCACAACATAACTCTGGTCTGCAATCCCTTCCTCAAGAAGTCCGATGTCACAGCGATGTTACAGCACTGGGACCTTTGGGGACCTCTGGTGTGTTGTACACTTCCCGAATTAACGATTCTTGCCTTGTGTGTGCTGATCTAAGTACCAGTTCCTTCAGGTTCACCTGCAAGCTGCAGCCAGCACAAAGAACGCATTACAGCAGAGTCCATGCCAAGACACAGCTAAAGAAACCTGAGCAGGTCTATTTCTATGACCACCGCAATGGATCCTGCAGATCTTCAGCCTCGGACTGGCCTGCATACTCTCCGTCCAGTCCTCGGACAGCGAAGTAACCTTCTGTGTTGTATTCGTTGTGATGATGGTTGGAGCCCTGCTGCTCACGAGCAATGTGGTGCTACTGGGAGGTTCAGTTTCGTTGCTGCAATCCGTTTCGCTGTTGGGATACTGCATGTTTCCCTTGGATCTGGCAGCAATAGGATGCTCCTTCGTGCGTTCCTCTGCTCCTTTCTCAGCCCTGAGCGTGTGCTGTCGCGACACATAGGTGTCACAACAACGCCTAGTGCTATGTACGTTGGTACCTCTGTGTAAGGTACAAATAGTGTTCCTGGTATAATAAGGGACCTCACTCATCTTCGTACTGGCCTTGGTTAATGACACTTTCTCTTGCATACGCAGCTGGGTGAAGCGTTCCGTCATGCCCTATAGGGATGTTTGAGCAGCCCTGTGTTGAGAAAGGTGGTACCTGGCGCCGATACGTGTGCCCAGGCAGCAATTTTATTGCAGTTTGCAGCTAGCGTTTTCCCCCGGACTTTCCTGCTTTGGGGTGTTTACTCGTTTGCATGCGAGTAGAAACGTACAACCGATTAGCTCAAATCAGGCATCAGACCACCGACCTCTCGGCCCGAAGGCATATATCTTAATCACACGCTCAATCAGCATGCACAGGCACATCCATGCCCTCCATAAAGCGTTGCCCGATACCACGGGTCAACAAACCTACAAACCGCGTGAACAATCTAGCATTAACACGAATCCAATTGCGCATGCGGGTGTGCGGCTGATCTGCGTGCTGCTTATGTACCGCCTGTGCGTGTTGATTCTCTCAGTTCACATCAATTATCTCTGTTTTCATCACTCATCCCTGTTCAAATAACTGCCTGCTTGGCACAAGTTATCATATAGTTTCAGTGCAAAGCAACCGGCGTTTGTAGTGGCTGTCAAGCCCAAGGATAATGCATTGACACATTATGTTGCAGATCCACGAAACGAGCTACACATGTGCGCGGGGGTTCTTGCGTGTCTCCCAGTATCATTTCGTCCCAGTATCAATTCGGGTTCATGCTTACTTTGATTGGTTCTTGCCATTTCACTGCCTTTCCAGTTTATAAAAAGAAGCTTACTTTAAGTAATAGATTGGATCTGTGGCAGCAGTGTTTGTGGTACCGGGGCCCCTTTCCACGCCACCATGAAAACGGCCAGTCTTGGGTCGATCCAAGACTGGCCGTCAGATGTATGTTCAGGGTATTGTGCTAAGTGTTTGCATGACGTGCAGGGCCCACATGCTACCATCAAGGTGATACTTATCGCAGTTGCGATACTCTGGTCGATGCATGCCACAGTGCCCTTCACTTCCGGCTCCGTCCCAGCTAACCGCAACATTCTGGCTGTGTATCCATTAGCGCTGATGTATGCAGTACTGGGATGGCTTATATTCATCGCCACAAAGTGATTGTGTTTACTTGCAGCTCGCCTACCGGGTTGCGCTACACTGGAGGGGTTCACATGATGTGTTCAGGACTCTACCCCATGCAGCAGGGGCTTCACAGAGTCACCATGGTCATGTTGTGTCTCTTTTTTTTCACGTGACTGATTCGGGTCGCTTTCTCCTGTGTCGTGGCTACGTATACTGTTCTTTGCATGCGAGCGAGGCATTGTACACCGGGCATCGAAACGTGCGCAACACAGCAGTACTGGAAGGGGAAGTACAGGCCTGGGTGTGTCTACGTTCTGTCACTGCTGTCATTGATGAGGATATGCAGTGGCAACGGGAACTGGTACTGTCTGCGTCTGAATCAACAGATAGGATGTATGCATGGTGCATGCTTGGATAACTGTTAGCAGCTCCGCCGATTTTTGCTATTATGGTCAGCAGAGATCGCCTGTGTTGTCCGAATGCTAAGAGGTGTTGGCATACAAGGGTGTCTTTGTGTACAAGTCTGAAAATATGAATGACAGGTTGTAGGTCTTGACATTACATTGACGGTGGAACGGCACCGGAGCCCCAAACGTGCATAGTACTAGCGCGAGAGCCTACGGACGAAAAACTCTGAGCTAGCAAAGGAATATAGCTCACACATGACAGAACGAGTTCAGCGAGAGCAGCCGCAACACGAGGCACCTAAACAGAACACAGTGCAGCCAGCGTGATGCCAACCAGCCTTTTACAATCAGGAAAGGGCATGAATATACATGCATTTGCATGAACCCAAATGGACAAAGGGCCGCCAGAATCATGCCGACCTACGAATGCTTAGGCAACTCGCTTTTTCAGGCAACAATTGACGCGCAGTACAACTGCTTTCCGTTGGGGGACTGATGGTGTAACAGTGCCCCGTTTGCCGGGGGGAGTGTGCAGCCTCCTGCTGCATGCCCACCTGCACCCCCCCTCCCATTCATTGGTGATCCAGCATCCCATGAGTTAGTCTGTCAGGAATTCCTGTTGAAAGAGTTTCTGAGCATCCAAACAAAAGCTTTTATTTGTCACCACAACAAAGCAATGGTGCTACAACGAATTAATATACTTCTCAAGATGATCAAACTGGGATCGAACTGCATCTGGACCCCACATGCTGTATGCTTGGGTGTCCATACCTCTCCGCCACTATCCGTGGCAATTCTAAACTCAACACGGATGCATCTCTGGGCACACTTATAACACTTGCAGACGCTTCTGCCAACACATGCACATATGCTGCTGTATCCCAAACAGCAATGCCTCGGAGACCGGTAAACCGAGGGTCCCTCGCAGCTTGAACAGATACACATGCACCGATCCAGTTGCACTGAGACAGCGCCTCTGATAGTGTTACTGAGCCTCTCTTGATGTTTGAGAGCT
Source organism: Ulvella scutata (assembly GCA_032359135.1). Classification (NCBI taxonomy): domain Eukaryota; kingdom Viridiplantae; phylum Chlorophyta; class Ulvophyceae; order Ulvales; family Ulvellaceae; genus Ulvella; species Ulvella scutata. The sequence continues at coordinate 257,915 of JAUMHD010000002.1, forward strand.
GTTGTATGTACGCTTCCCATGACTCGTACAATGCACGTCTGACTTTTTCAGCCTTCTCTGGATGCTCTGCAAGCTCGGTCTTGATATTCTGCCATGCGGTGACTTCCTTTTGTTTTTTGTTGAGCCTCCGTAGCCTACACTTTGAGCTTGCTTCAAAGAGAGTCATGACGACTAGAAACTGGTAGGGCGTAAAGCAGTGTGCTTTGGTACCGCCCACAGCAGGAACTGCGTGTAGAGATAAGACGAGTCTAGATCATCCGAACGTACGAATCACTGCAAACAACTGCCTATTAGTATGGCTGGATCTTTTTGGGGTCAAATATGAAGGTGTAAAGCTTGTCCAGACATTCTACAGATGGTGTGCCATTCTAGGCATATCATCTGACACCTACGCACACCAACTGAACGGCTGTGGATGCTTCAGCTTGCTCAGCAGGTACAAACTTGTTTAATTATTCTATGTCAAAGCTGCTGTGTTTTCACAGAGGTACAGTTCCCTGCTACTGATCACAATGGTTCTGCACGCATTCCATGAGCAAGTCGTGTGCAACCAAAAGTACGGCAGTGTAGAGTAATTGAAATCTGCATACATGTCAAATGCACTCGATGCAGATTGTGTGATATAGAAGCTGTGCATTTGCACTGCATGATGGTGAGAGCTTCACACAGTTATGTACTTTTTCAGTGCTTAGAAGTAACACACTGAGTACCCTGCCTCCACGGTGAATGCTTCCTTTTTATGGAAGAAAGGCTCACTCCTGAAGGGTGTAGGCTGACGGTTTTATCATGCAGCTTGTTTCTCACCGCATCTGCATGTCTGATAGCCTTCACACTGGTCTCAAAAAGAGACACGAGGAGCTTCTCAATGCCAATACTTGCTTCAGCGCCCTTGGGCTGTTTCCCAAGCCGGATCTGATGTTTAAGGTGCTCAGGAACTTGTGAATGTTGCCTCTGCTCACCTGAATCCGTGCTCTCACATGTGCGTCCATCTTTGACACACGATTGCAGCTTTGATTTCTACTGCATGTTGAAAAAACATACAGCAATCTCTTAAAAGCCTGACTTTAGATCTCTGTAGCACTTCGGCCCCTCTGCCTCAATCTGAAGCTGCCGTGCTCCAAATCTCTCACATCAACAACAGCAGCCACAATATACCCAAGCTGACTTTTAGAGTTCAATTGGAGGAGGCCTCAGGCCAAGAGAGTGCATCCAGGTTCTTAATTTTCTTGGGTAGCATCTGTGCAAGAGACTGCAAGCTGTAAAAATTGCTACAAGGATGCCTGGAGAAATGGAAGTGAACGTACCGCTATCTTGGGGATTTTGCTTAGCTCGATACTCGGTTCGTTCAGACTTCCGCTGACTCTTCGTTTTCCCGTCTTTCACTTTGGTTGTCTTTGTCAGCGCCGCAGCCTTCCGCTGCAACGCCGCAAGCCCACGTTTCATCAGATAACAGGAGGACTACAAGTCTCGCTAACAACAAGTTCTCGGCATGTTCAGAAGTGGGTGGACTAATATCGGTGCATAAGCAAGAACTGCACTGATGCCAACTTGAAAGGTGCTGCAGCAAGCGAGAAGATAATGATATTCTGACAGAGACAGGCGCTTGAGACTCAGTTAACGCTCAGGGCCCTGAGCGTTAACTGACAAATGCCCCTGCAGGGGCCCATTCATGCCCACACATGCACAGCATGATGCCACTAGGGGGAGGGGGGGCATTCCTTCATGCGGCAACTCGCGGGCTGAGCTTGCCCCATCGACTTCACAGTCACTGAAGGGACCCATACAGATCACGGGGCAGGTAGAGGTACGAAGAAAGCCTGCATCAAATGTATAGCGCCCGCAGGGACTGTTGGGCCCCTAGACGTGCAGGCCACAACCACTTGGTGCAAAGAGCCAGTTCATCAAGGAAGCAGTGATACGCAGAAAGTACGTGAATTTTTTCCACTGCAAAGTTGAATGATTCCAGTTATGGGGCACCGGCGGTATGAACTCAATAAGTCTTGGGCTCCATGTGCACTAGATGACAACACACAAGCGTCAACACGCATGATGCCATATCAGACACCACTACAGAAATTACAACCGCAACAACCTGTGCAATACTCAGCCACCCTGCTTCCATCACAAGTTCAGTGCACCCTTGCACCTGAATTACCATGTCTGCAACAGACACTCCACTACACCATGCCAGGGCTGCACACACCATCGACCAGCCTTCACCGTGCGTCACTGAAGCAAAATAAGCAAATCTATGCAGCAAAGCGATATGGTGCACAGTAGCAGAACTGTGTCCCAGCCATCACGATACCTCATCCAGTTTCACTTCGTGAAATCCACAGCAATGTTGTGCGACCATGGGATAATGCCGGGGGGGTGGCACGGGAGTGCCTGTGCCGCATACCCTGTCACTGACAGCTACCTGAACAACCACTGCATGCAGCAACCATGCAACGTCCAACACCTGAAGAAGCAACAAAGCTCCAAACGCCCAGCTATGAGCAGATATCACAGAGCAACCTGAACTACTTTTCAGAAACACATCTTCATGTTCACAACGCAGCTGATGAAAAGCTAGCTAGCGAACGTATGACAAGTACATGCAAACGCATACCACCATGTCATGGGGCACATGTGATGCCGTCAAAACATACTTGCTACATGCTACACAGCATATCATAGTACAAATGGATCACTGTACATCTTACTGCAGTGATCTACAGAAGCGAAACCTCCTTGCACAAGGTCGCTTTCAGCCTCCAGGGATAGAGCACCCCTACCGGCACTCATGCGCGGCGCATAAAACTCTTGAACACGACCACTACAATGTGGCCGCCAGAGCGGGCACCGTGATTGACACACCAGAACAGACACCTGATGATCTGTCCTAATGATACGAAAATACATGCACAGCTGCAACCGTGCGCATGCTCACGTGTGCTGCTTCTGGAGTGTAGAAAACAGAAACATAATGCCATTGACTGATGAGACTAAGCCATCACTAGACTTGAATATCCAGCAAGTGAGCGAGCACATCAGGCATGTCAAGCATGGCAGTGACCAAGGACCCAGAAATTGCCCGGGGGGATGCCAGATGCACTGTAGACGGGTCAATCGACAGTATCATGACTGCAATGCATAGTGTGATTGCATATGTGTATCGCAGGGACTCTCCCTGCGTACCTGCATTCTGCATAGCGCGCGCCGTGGCTTTGCTGTCCAGGCGTGCCAACTCATCCTTATTGTATGCAGCTTTGCCATCATTCGTAAAGTAGCGCCCTGACAAGAAAGGGGCTGACAGAAACTTCGTAAGCGCTTTGAAGCCTGCACAAGCACAAGCTTCTTGATTTACTGCGCGACGCCATCACTGTACAATGGGCTCCAAGGCAGCACTCCTCAATCCTACAAAATGGTCACCTGAAGAGTACCCTGACCCACAGGTCAGTACCCGCATAACCAGGAGCTGCACATCAGAACAGCACACCGGATGCAAAAGCTCAAGACCAAGAAAGACAAACTACAGGAGCCTGTGAGTTTGAATCATCTCACCAGGCGATCAACGTCGTTTACGCCGTCTAGAAGCACCAGTGATCACCAGCGTCGTTTCATTTGTCAGGTCACACACCCAAAAAATAGTCCCAAATAATCAGGATTGTTCTATAACTAGGCGACATTGGTGATCAGTGACAAGCACGTGACAGATTCCTAAGCACTCTCCAAAAATCTGAAACTGAAAGCGATAGAAGCAGGTTGATTGGCAGCAAACCTGTGAGGAAACGGATGTAGGTCTGGTTGTCAGAGCGAGCGGCGACACTGCGGGCACGGGGGACAAGATACGCTGCCGCAACCTCCGGCTGCTCACAGAGAATATTGAAGACCTGAAGCAGCACTTTTGTTTCATGAACCACCTTTCTCTAACTTACAAACCGGAAAGGTAGTGAATACCACGTACTTGTAGATAATAAAGCAGCATGCAGTATGTTTACATGCCTTACACGCGACTGGTGTTGGTTGCGTATCGCACAGGAGGTTCACCTGCTACATGCAAACAATGGTAAGCACTGCAAGCATCAGGTGGCATCTACAGAGCATACACGGTCTGAAAGTATCCAATGTTGACGCACAGACCACATGCCAAAGAAACACACGAAAGTGCTCAACTTCCAAAGAAACACACAAACACACGAAAGTGCTCGGTGGGTAGGGAACAAGACAAGACTCCTGTATGACCGCACCTGTTTGTTCCTATTCGTGGCACCATCCAGGATGAGCTCAGTGAGCACCATGCCCGGTGAAAGAGTGTGCACACCCACACGCACACCATTCTCACGACACTCTGCAGCTACGCTTCCCATAACATGTGCAATACCTGCCTTTGTTGCTCCATATGCTGCATATTGTGGTGTAGCGACCCCGTCGGCACCTGCAGCAAAGGCATATCGATGTGCTTCACCTTGTCATGCTGAAACCATGTACATCACTGATTGAAGGATCCCCTTGAGGGAGCAGTTATCGTTGCGATGCGGCTATCTGCTCATCTCCATGCAGTGCATATTTTACGGTTTTGGGGCATCGTTAAGTGAACGATATCTTGATCAAACTCAACAAGTTGTGTCGTTTATATAACGATATTATTTCATTTCTGTCTCCCAGCAAATGTTGTAAAACTTTTCGCCCGCATAGACGTGACGGTACACATGAACTGCAATGCTTGCCTTGCCTAGAGTGCGCGAGTGTTACAACATTCTGCGATCCTTCAACCCCTTCCAAATCTGTATGGTACGAGCACCAGCATCTCCCCACAAGTCAGATAAGCCGATACAAGGCCGAACCTTCACAGCCCCCCCCCCCCCCGCTGTACCATATTATGCCTCCCATTGCATGTTGCGTCGTTTTTTTCACGACATTTCACCTCCTTGGTTCTCATACTCATCGTTTTCTTTACGACATTTGCCACTCTTACATCAGCACATATCGTTCTTTTCACGACAAACGTTGGCTGGAAATCAAAGAATATCGCTATGAAGATGACATATTGAGCAAATATTTTGCCAACGACATGTGCTGGCCCTCGAGCTCTGACAAACGATAACGATACGATAAACGATGTCGTAAAATATGCCCTGTCTCCATGCCAGCGCTATCTCCAGAACATTGAGCATTAAGAATGAAGTACACGGCTATGTTGGGCACTACTACATTTTGTTTAAACGGCAGCATACTACTCCGCACATGAGAACCGTCCACCTGCATGATGGCAGTGCGGCATGTACCAGTTGCACGCAGCCTTGGTCCAATAGGCAGCAGCTTGACAAGCCGTATGTTGGCTACTGGAAGTACTCTGAAACAGCGTTGAAGGCTTCCTTACAAAAACATGATGGTGCATAACATGGAGAAAGGAAATTACACCTGCTGACGGACCGGCGTCTAGACTGCTAGATGTAAGGATGTCACCTACACGCACTGCATTAGAGAGCTGGAAAACACACCAGCACCATCCATGTTGAACACGTGTCCAGTGCGCTCTTGGCTTTCCATTACCTTAATAGCAGCTTTGGTGCAAAGAAGGGCACCGAGCAAGTTCGTGCGTGTCACAGCGGCGATGTCTTCTGGGGAGCCATCTAGGAAGCTCTTGAAGCTGCCACTGACTCCTGAAAGTAAGTGATCATTATGTCAAAACACGCCATGTAGCATCACGCAACGCCTGAGAGCAACTTCACTTAAGCCTGACTATGTGTGCACAGCGTGATGACACTCAAATACAGAAATCAATGGTCCTGATGTCGACAACAAAGATGCAGATCATGCTGTGAGCTCGTTTAACGATGCCTCTGTACCGTGCGAACCCTTGGTTGTTGTTATCCAATACATCATTGCGTTAAATACTGGGCTCCTACCTTGGTGACAACCTGGAGGCTAGGAAAACAGAACAACACAGAGCTTTGAGTCGCACCTGCGTTGTTTATCCACACATCGATCGTCTTGTCTGCGAAATTGTTTTTTGCAAGGCGAGCCAGGCGCGATACGCTGCCTGGCATACTAACATCAGCGCAGGAACCATTAACTTGATGTGGGCGATGTGCGAACTCCTGCACAAGCGCATTGATGTCGGGTACTGTGTCTGAAGTGAGGTGAGGTGCCAGATCAATGCAAAACTACTCCTGTTCTCGATTTAGAGCAGAAGTGAGCATGCAGACAGCATCCTAGGAAAAAGATGAAGATCGATATGTTGAACTGACTTTCTGGTTTTAGAATATGCTTCTAAACACACAAAAGGCGAGGAATGCAGACACGGCAACACCATCAGACGCACCTGTAGAGCAGAGATGGCCTCTCGCACAGCCCGTTCACTGCGAGACGCGATGAACACGTTGTCCCCGCGAATCAGATGCTCTCTAACAATAGCGCGTCCAATGCCACGGGTTCCACCTGCAGATCACACTAAACTGCATCGACGTAATGGCAGAGCAGAAGGAAACCAGCAGAAGTGAAGGCTACAGCCGTTGCCTGCCAGGACACCTAGTCGCATTGTGCTTATAAAACCCCAGCGCCTGTGACCAACAGCCATTGATTGTGCTCTGGTTCAGACCTGGCAGCAAGTGTTGATAGTGGGAATGCTACCCCCCCCCCCACCACCCAAACCCAGCTGTAATCAATGACGCATGATGCGACATGCACTTGTTCAGTGCACTGCAATAGAATACTATCAAGACCCCAGCCTAACTCCCACATTCCCAAACCTGAGAAGCTGTCTGACGCGACTGACGATGCAATATCAACGGTCTGTGCTGGCAACGAAGAAAAAATTATGCGGCAGCACACGTCAACATCAGGGGTTCGCGCTGCAAGGTTTGCACACCTGTAACAACTACATTCAGCGGGGCAAACGGTGCTTTCCAGATGTTGACTGTTGCAGCCCTGTGTGCAATGGAGAACGCAGCCCCAACAATGAAGCCCACCAATCCGCAGACCTCACTTGAGTATGTTGACCCTGCATTTGTGGCCTAGTTTATGTGCTACAAAAGGAATCGGGACCGGCAGTGGAAAAAAACATAAGCATGCAAGCCAGACACAAACTAACCGTACAAACCAGGGTGTTCTCACCAGGATTCCACAGTGGAATGTAAAGCATGAAAAAGGGGCAATCTGACGCCATGCTAAAACCTGGAAGGGATTCAGCCGCAGCAATCCCGCAGGGGCGGACAGGGAAGAGCAGGGACAGTATGAGGGGGGCAAACAGAAAGGATGCTGACACGGATGCACAATGACGTAGGCAAAACTACGCTCAGTAGGGACAGCATTGCAACAAATACTAGCACCAATCAACTTGATGTAAGCGCTCTTACAACCTGAAGAGAAGAGCCAATATTATCCATTGTGATGAGTCAGTGGTGAGCTGGAGTGCAGTACTCTTCCTCACCATTGGTATTGAAATTCGCAAAAGGGTTGGATGCTGAAAAACGCAAGCTCAGATACATTCAAGGACCCACGTGTCTGCAGCTACTTATCCAACTGTTCATCAGTGCTGCACGACGACACCAAATTCACAGAGAACGGCACTGTCACATGCTGACGTGTTTGACGTCACTGGCAAGGCTGGTATGAAACCACTACCACGGTCCGAATACGCCAAAACAAGAAGAATAATAATAAGAATAATCGTTACGCGGGCAGCTCGAGAATGGTCGCATCCCTACACGTGCACGGATGCTGGGTGTGTCCCAAGACGGTCGTCAACCTGCCAGCGCTAACAGAGACTGCAGACGAAAAGGTGCCAAACATGATAACTACCGTTTCACATCCTGCATTACAGGCTTGCGCAGTTCGCGTAGTCAGCTGTCACAGACTCTAATGTAAGGTACGTGACGAAAAGCATATTGCCGAACATCAGTGAGAGATAAATAACGTACTCGACGATAAAGGACATGATAGTGCATTATAGTGAAGTTTGACAGCTGGGAAGACAACAGGCAGGGACCGCACCAGCCAGTTCCGCAGCCCATGCGATAACCATGGTAGAATACGTTACCAACGCAAATGGAAACGTCCATATGTCGGAATACTCGCTGAGAGGTGCTCCTTGCCTCGTTCGAGACGCAACAGTTTTAATGTCCTGCATCCCTTTGTCCACCAGACCAGTGACACTGGGAAGACTCTTCACACGCTCACCACTCGCAGCAATCGCATCATCATGCCGTTGTACACTGCCACGGAGGACGGCTTTGAGCTTGGCAGCCCTTCGGCGCTCTGCTTGCAGGTCACGGGTTCCCTTTTCAACGAGCGACTTGGGCACTGCCTTTATCAGTCGTTTCCCTGGCTGCGCGACTGCCTCGTCATGTTCATGCAGGCCATCCAGGAGAACGCGCTTCGCTGTTTGCAAGCCTCTGATGACCTGGCTACGGTGCTGACCGTCTGGCTCTGCACGAGCACGAGTCTGTCGCATTGAGGCACCCACTGCGCCATAATGCGCCCCCCAAGTACAAGCAGTGCTACTCATATGTAAAATTGTTCTCGCGGGGTGATCTGTTGGGAGCGTAGGGTTGTGCTTTCGAACAGACAATGACCAGCACCCAAGTCGACAACAAACAGTAACTAGATGCCGTATTACATATAACAGCAAATCAGAAAATTAATCACCGACAAGCGTCTATTATAATTGAAGTGTTGGGTCTTGACACTGCGCTCAAGTGTGAGTGTTGCGCCAGTGCTGCACAAATGTGGCGGTGCATCACTCCAATTTCATTCACCATGATAAGCGCGTAGTAACCCAATTCACGCACGTACGGCTTCACAAACCCCATTCCAACTTTTAAAAGTATTTGAGTTGTCACAGTATGAAGTGGTGTTGTGTGAGCGGTAGGCATGTGGAGGTGAAAGTCACGGAGCTCGGCGGAGTTTGAAATTGCGTGTGGCATTGTGCCCCGAGCAGAGCCGCTGTTCACGCGATTCTTCGCAGGCTTCGCACGGGCAGCTACTATTTATACGTCTAAATCGTCTGAAGCCTCGTCGCTTCCTGGATTTTGCTCCAGGTCTGGCTGGCAGCACGTAAAACCCTGCCCTCACAACTCGTCTCACGTGAGCGTCGACAGCTGCCCTCGCCTGTCCTCTCTGACGTTACAGACCAGCAGATTTAATTCCTGACTATATCGCCCTACCTGAGGTTTTACGACACCAGGCGACGCTTCCATGCTGTCGGAGAACGATTCGCAGGGTTTCAAAACGAGGAGCCACAGGGCAGGATGAAACACTAACATACATGTACCAGGCTGTAGTCTGCAGAAAAGAGAAAATACCATAAAGGTTCACTCCAACCTTTTCCCTTACTTGCCGGTTTGTGAAAGCTGACCACGCCAAACGCCTGTGCAAAACGTTAACCCAAAGAGAATGGACCTCAGAACGCCGAAGAGCAGGGAGGGCGGGAGCAGCCACCAAGGCCTAGGGTGGCCCCAGCCAAAACAGCAGCAGAACAAACAGTAACCACAACACCTGGAGGAGGCACAGAGGCAGCACCACGCGAGTGGGCACGGCTGTGTCTAGCCTGTCCTTCCGCGGAAGGACACGCTAGAGGCAAGAGACAACACGGGAACACCAGATGAAGAGGGCAGGGCTGCAGCGGCAGGGCGAGTTCCAGGCACACGAGTACCGGCTCCGCCAACCACGGAAGCGACCCGAAAGGGGGACAGGTGCAAGGCAAGCACCGACGAGCACAGAAGAATCATGACCAAGCTCAGCCACCAGCCACAGCCGAGGGTCACGCCAGCAAGGGGACGAGGAAGGAAGTCAACGGGGGCAACCAAAAACAGCACGAAAGAAAAATAATATGGAAACTCGGAACCAGGAATGATTTTTCATGCCAAATGAATGGTGCTTCAGCTTTGTCCCAGCCAGTAATCAGTACAACCGAAGCATGCTTTCTTCTGAAGGACATGTCTGTGGCACTGACATTGCGACCTTTGCTGCGTATGCGCCAATACAATTGCCTTGCATTTGGCACAAATACTCACTGCAGAAGTATAGCAGCACAAGCCAACAATCCAAGTCACTAGGCAATGGTCTTCAGAAACCGTGTCAAATGGGATAAAACGCAGATCAAACCAATAGAAGGCAACCAGCACAGGACTGTTCTGTAAAGGGACAGCAGTGCTGCCCAACTGCTCCATGAACGTTGTCTTGATGCGCGGAGACAGAGACGATGTACCTTCTTGTGTGCACAGCAGATCGCCAATCGATTCCGGCTTAGCACCGAGTAACTTACATGTGTGCACCAGGGCATTTGCATCTTTCTCACCCCGAGACCAGATTGTCTTCAGTGTTGTGTAACTTCGCCTTCTGCACGATCATGCCTCCGGTAGGAGACAAGCCGCAAATTTCTGCCCGTGCGTGTAGCCACAGTGCATGAGGCACGAACCCTGGCACAACTTCCCATGAGATGAAAAGTTGGGCACCCCTTCAGCAATGGATGCACTCTGCGTCCATTTTACAGCATTCAGTGTCCACAAAACATGCGAGGCAACACCAGGTCAGGGCATACAATCTGTCCCCTATGTCTCCTGCCGCAACAGCACCAGCATCTAGGTACAGGGCACACGCTATCGGCTCTAACAGATGCACCAACACCACCATCGCACAGAACACCACCTCTGGTAATCTCAAAATACCGTCTCGGAAATCTCTACCACCCTACATCATGTTCCAGCACTGGATCAAAGAACACAGCACCATGTCTGACCAACCTGTGCAGACACCAGACTGTGGCTACCAACGCACTTGGAAGGCATGCCGCTTAGTAGGTGTATCCCTTCTCGTACATGCCCTGTGCTGCGGATGCATCCTCGCCCTCTGGTGTGTACTTGCCGAGCTGAGCCTCGCCGTTGGCCTTTGCGCGGCGCAACAGAGCCTCCTGGGCGGCGGGGCGGTTAGCGTCGCTTCCCTGCCAGGTCTTGAGCACAGTGTTCTGCACACAGTAAGAGCTGTGGTTGCTGTGTGCTGCAGTGTAAAGCGCACTGCAATAACATGGTCCGCATCAACTTAAACAGAACCTATCTTGGTGTAGGGGCTGATCAGTGAAGGTCACCGAGAGATGGCAGTGCGCGTTAGTTGCTCCAACTGGATGACATGACTTGCTGCACAAACGAGTACCCGACTGACAAGATTGTGTGGACACATACCTGGAGAGCGCGAGCGTAAGAGAATGACACGTGCCATGGGTTGGGGGTCTGGTTCATGGCGTTCAGGTTGAGGGTTGCCTCAAGCTCTGACTGGCCGCCGGACAGGAACATGATGCCGGGCACTGCTGGGGGCACACGGCGGTTGAGCATCTTGAGGGTGTAGTCTGCCACCTGCACAGCAAGTGTGTTGAGGTGACTCTTACACTAGGCGGTACGGACCAGGATTGCAACACATCTTGACAGACACTTGCCTACTACAGGTGTGACTCTGGCCACCTGCAGAAGCTGTGGTTGTGACTTCGTACACAGGCACGGGAGCATGTAAGGCCAGGAAGAACCTGAGTCGCATGCTGGCGGCAGCAGCTCATACCTGGTCAGGGGTAGCGCGGGTTGGGCACTCAGCGCCGGGGGTGACCATGGCGGGCTTGAGGAGGATGCCCTCGAACATGACACCGTTGTCAGCCATGTACTTGAAGGTCTCAGCCCATGTGTCCTGAGCCACCTTCAGGGTCTCGTCAATGGTGTGCTCTCCATCGAGCATAACCTGCACTATTCGGCTGCTCTTCACAACTGTGCACAACCGAAGCATGGTGCAACTTCCACACGACAGGAAGGTTGCATGTTCGTGGGTGTGAAGACAGAAAGGAGGAGGCTTGTCACACCTCAGGCTCGACGATGGGCACAAGGCCGTTCTCCTGGCAGATTGCTGCGTAACGAGCAAGGCCATATGCGCAGTCACGCTGAGCGATGATGGATGGGCCCTGGGGAATGGACACCACGGAGCGCCACTTGGCGAAACGAGCGCCAGCCTTGTAGTACTCGGCGCATCGCTCAGCAAGGCCATCAAGACCCTGGCACCAGGACTCGCCGTTGGAGCCAGCAAGTGGCACAAGACCCTTGTCGACCTGCAGCAAAGCTCGGATCAAGATCTCAACACAGCAGTGCACTATGCCGAACTCCATGTGTACCGACTGGAAGCGCACGACCAGAGAATGGGTATGCTCATGGCACACTGAATGTCAGTATCGTTGCTGCCAGCTGTATAGCGCGATGATGTGAATGTTGTGGTTTGAAGGTGTGGATTTGGCAGCAGCCAGGTCTCAGGAACCCAGCAGCAGCGCCGCACACATGTTACAAAGTAAGCAACACTATCCTTTTGAGAAAATATAGTCAAAACGCTGGAGGTTGGAGGGCATCAGAGGACTAGGTGACTGTCGAGTGACAGCGTCAGGTTTCACGGAGTCCGCCCAGCGAGTTCGCTGCCGCACAACCAACCTACACACGCCCGTGACACAACGCAAAATAAAACTCAAATTACAGAGATCTGCTTCAACATAATGCTATCCACAGCTGGTCTCGTTATTCCAAACCACTGACGCTCGATGCCAAATCACGTGATAGTACCCCAACCGAACAGAACAACCACTGAACAAGCGAGCTGAGCAGACAGTGGTGACCACAACTGACAATACTAAATAACCAAGTACTGTTTGGTAAGAGTAGTCACACCTTGATACCAGCCACGATCCCCTGAGCGTTGAGCTCCTCAACCATGGTCTTGCCCGTGGAGCAGCTCTGGTAGAGGGTCTCCTCGAACAGGATAGCACCAGAAATGTAGTCACCCAGTCCAGGTGCGGTCACAAGGAGCTCGCGGTATGAGCGGCGGTTGTCCTCAGAGTTCTCAACACCGATGGAGTCGAGGCGCTTGCCACAGGTGACGTTGGACTCGTCCATGGCGAGAATGCCCTTTCCGGCGCTGGCAATCGCTGTCTGCAAAATGTAGGAGAATGTACAGCGTCCGGCTCTTGCACGTGCAGCAGAGGCATGAAGAAACCGGGCATTGGCGTGGAGGCACAGTGATGTTGCCACACTCGCACCCCTAGTGACTGCATTAATTATTGAGAAATGAAGCGCACAGCAGTCTTGACAAGTTCCTCATCGTACTTGCCAGCGCGGGCGATGACGCTGCGCTGCTGGCGAGCAGCAACAGGGTTGAGCTTGGTGGTGGACACAGCGGAGGAGAACATCTTGTGATCTGCAGGACAAGCAATATTTGTAATAAAGACACAACTGTGAAGGACAGTTGGATGTGACAGGCCTACAGCGAATCCTAGCCGCACCTTACGGAGAGTGAAGGTGAACGAAAGATGCGCGGACGTAAATGGAGAATACAAACGGCTAGTGACACAGCTCTGGGACTGAGAACAATAAATAGTGGTCAGTGCTTGCCAGCAGGCATCTGGACGAGAATTCTCTCACGTTTCTGAAAGCGAAGATTCCGTGGACGGCGTTTTCGGTCATTGCATTTTTGCAACGGAAATACACGCACGTGCATCCTCTTCCAGGAGCGCAGCTGTTCACACTATTGTAATAGTCTAATTATCATCAGGAGTGGAGTCTGGTTGGCATCCTCGTCTTTGTCGAGAGCGTCGTGAATCAGCGGTAGAGTTGATTGGTGAGCGTTTCAACGACTCTTTGTACAGCAACAAGCACTGTTTCGCGTCTGTCTGCAAGTAATGCAAGAACTACCGTACGATGTAATGTGTGTGGTGAAGAGTGCAACGGTGACGCCACTGATTTTGGCCATGTTTGGTTGTGTGAACTAGGATGGTTGTGGGAACAAGGACAGTTTCTGATGTCACATGAGTACACAAGAAAACACACGCATTCGCTGTGGTCATGCTTCCGTGGCTGAGTGACTTCCATAGAGCTGAATTCGAGCGCTCGCTTGGGATATGCAGATCATCTGCTGAAGTATAAGCCAAGAGTACCGTGTGAATTATAGTCTAAGCTCAGAATTGAAACTGCTTCGCAAGTAGTGCGACAAGTTGCTGCAGAGTGAACAGCGAAGGGGCCTTGGGCTCAAAGTTCTGCCATTCAAATACGACCGCAACAACCCAAGCTTCTTAAAACACATGAATGATAAAGCTAGTTAGTTGTGTAGAAGAGCCCTCGTCTTTAAGCAGCCGCGCTCGTGGTACGTCTCTTGCAATGTGTACTGAGGGGATGTCACATATCACAGTGGTAAATGATTTTGAAGTGAACACCATGCGTATGCGTCCGGTTCATCTGAAAGCCCAACAAGGTGTAGAATGCAGCTGTTGCCAGCAAGTGTGAGCTGTTATGTACATGTGTTATGTATCTCCTGAGATGCTGTGTTCAACATCGATACATCGTTTACGATATCATCGATCAAGGTGTACCAGTGACTGCAGCTGCCTGAACTATAATTGAAGCAAACGCTTTGTAGCCCCTGCTATTCAACATCTAACAGGGGGGTATTCTCACTGTGTATGAATAGTGGTTGTGAGCCGCACTAGGTTCAGGTCACTATCAAGTGAGGTGTTCCGATTCTGGGCTTCTGGTATTAAGTAGCACAGAATCTAACATGAGGTGACTGAAATGAATGAAGTATCTCGGAGAGCAGCCGCAACAGCAGGGATGCCTGTGCTGCATTCCAGCAACAGAGCCGATGTCTCAGTGATGCAGTAAGCAACCACTGATCTGTCACAGTTTTAGTGGCTGCCTGATGGCACATCTTGATTCAGCGAAAAATGAGAAGACGGATGCTGTATGGCGTAGTCCCCTAATAGTTTACTTATTTATCAGTACTCAAACATCACTCACCCCACAACTAAGTGCATTGGATACTGAGATTTGCGAATATTCGCACATGAGGTGGTCACAGGGGATTTGGATCCATCCATCCAAACATTCGCTTCCAGTTCGTTGTGATGATGAAAGCGCGAAGATGACTACGATATGTGGGAATGGATGGACAGAGATGCCTCCACTTACTTCAAGGGGACAGTACTGTTTGGGCCTCACACTGAGATTCACCTGCTGACGCCGTACGCATAGTGTACAGGACTAAGCCCAACATATGCCACGACCACTTACGCGTACATTTAAGGAGCACTTGACTTGTAGTATCTCGAGATAGACCCCTGCCCAGCGATTTTATAGTTAATCAGCCAGGCGTGTACACGTACTCCAGCATAGCGTGGTCTGTACCACAACTTTTGAGGGGCACTACAATGCAGAAATTCTGCTTGCAGACATCAGGGTGCGATCGTTGTTTCATCTAGGCCCTCAAACTTCAATGCCAACGATTCCAAGCCTGTGCTTGTCTATCACAGTGATTTCTGTGCGCCCTGCAGAATTCACGTGTTTGATTCTGCTACTGTATAAACAACAGGGGTGACTGATAAATCCATCTGTGTTGAGACCCGGCGTAGTGTGGTACACCCTGAGTACACTCTCCTCGCAGTGGTTCCCTCCTGCTAAAGACTTTTGGAAGCATCTGCCATATGTAATTAACAATGCACACTTATTGCAATAGATGCAGTGTATTCATTTGCCTAGTCGATGTCAGCACATCTTGCGCCCCCCAGCATTTTGTTCTCAAACCAGTGCAAGCATGCAGTGGATGCTCTCGAGTGCTCAACTTATTTTCCAAGGATGTAAGACGACATAGTCGTTGCTTGACGCTTCTTGCGAAGCCCGAAGATGACTTGGACCTCATGATGGAAGAGGACATGCAGCAGTTCAAACAGACGCAATCCAGCAACAATGCATCTAAAGCTGTCACGTCGTCCTCTCAACCATCCTCTCAGCCAGAAAACGGTTTCAAAGAGGTTCTTGACAAGGTGAGGATCTTGCTAAATGATCTTCATTCCTTCCATCCAGTATTATCAAAAGAATCAACATGAATCGACAGTTTTCTGGTGCCTTGACATTCGAGTTCTTGCCTAGTCTGTACAGGGCAAGAGGCGAAAGCGGACATGTCTGCATTCGTTCACTGTGCGACACATGCTTCATCCTGCCAGTCGGTCGGGAGGCAAAATAACAGAATCCAGCATGTATGAAAAGCCACCATATTACAACAGCACCATCATGAAAGTATTCCCAAGCTTTTTGCGTCTCTAGATTGAACGATGTAGATTCTAGGGCCATGTACGTGCTGTGTCCCTCTAGGGACACATCACACAAATCTACAGATTGTCAAACAGGGGTCTTAGTTGACGATCGTCCTAAAAACATCAAAAGTTTTGCCTGCAAAAGACGGATTTTCGGGTGTAAAAATGAGGCTGAACGTTCTTATATGACCCCCAAATCGCAAGCGTAGCGAGCACAAATCTTCCTATACGAAGGGCAAAATTTTGGCCGATCCTCCTATACAATGGCTCTAATTAGAGGTCGATCGTCTTATTTGTGCGGCCAAAGACGCATGAAAGTTCAGGGTGTGTTAACGATTGCAGATTTTCCCTTTGTGAAAGCTCATGAAGCTTTCATAGTGCACGAGCAAGAGAGGTACACTCAGGAACAGTAGGCAGCACATGCACTGCATTTTTGCGTGCAGATGGCTGATTTGGAAAGAATAATTGTTCGCCACAGATGGCCGACCTTCTTGGAGGTCACCAAGACAAGAATGAGTTTTTCGTTTTGTTCTGTTTCAAGGGGGTTTTGGCAGCTAATAATGCGTTTTGCTAAGACGGGCGAAAACGTGCAATACCATCGGATAAGATGGGCAAAAACATGCAATACCTTCGTATAAAAAGGGCAGAAAAACGCAATACCTTCTTAGAAGAAGATGTGGAAAATGCCAACCGGGGAACCCCTGATATATGTACCTTTGAGCCCTAGACTCTGGACAGATGCTCCTTGACCTGTGCACTTCTTGTACTCCAACAGAATCAATGATTCTTTCACGCGCGCAAACATACTGTGACACCATCTGCAAATGCGAGGCTCCCGTGCATGCAGGTGCTGATAGGCGACTTCTTCTTCATTCTGTTTGCGCTGCTGTGGTTTGGCGTTGGCATCGCCCTGCAGGTGGGGCAGGTGTCTGCGGCGCCTCTGGACGCATGGTACTTCCTATGGCAGCCGGTGTTCCAGCCTGCGCTGGGTGTTCTGATGCTGGGAGCGCTGGTCTCTGGTTTCACAGGGAAGAAACAAGAGTAGCCCATCCACACACAGCATGCAAGCAACTGCAGCTGTGTCATGCTTTGGAGCTGATCACCACTAGTCTAATCATTCAGATCCCCCTGATTCTTCTGGTTGCAGTTGCAGTCATGGCAGGTGTCCTCAATGCACAGCAGCAACAGTTATTGCACAGGAAGCACAGTCAAGGAGACGAAAAGTGATCAACATGGAAGGTGATCACTACCCGCCCCTTGTATGCCTCATCCTCACAAGAAGTCTCACAGGCAGGAGAGTATCTTTCATGGTCACCGTTGGGGGCGGGGGTCAGTGTTAGTTGTGCCACACAGCTGCAGGAATATATGAATGGCCCAAGATGCAGCAGACTTCACGGTGCTGGTGTACGCTGGTGATCAAAATGGTGGCTGTGCGGCACCTGTTGTGGTACTGTGCTTGTGAGACAGTGCAGTTGTCGAGGAACCCGAAATATCCAGAAGCAACATGCACTTCCATCTCAGTTTGTAAGGTATTGAGATACCATCGTGAAGGGCAACAGTTTCGAGCACAGTTGAGGGACACGTGTGATGCCCCTGACGTGCGCAAGCCCAGCATGCATATGCCATCCGTCCAACTCCAGTCATCACGGGCCTGTACTTTGACAAAGAGTGTAACAGAAATTGGGAGAAGAAAGAAGTCTTTCTTTTTGGCTGGAAGACATCGATCCCTATTATAGCTCTTGCTGATGTGCTCTGTGGCTATGTTCTGTGGCCACAAGAGCATGCATCCACATGCACATGGTGTTGCTGAAAGTGCACCAGTACTTCAGCACACATGAACCGAATCCGTTTTCAATACTACCTAAGATCGCTTGTCTATCCTGTCCCTCTGGACTGTCACCAAGAGACAACAGTGTGGTGTGATCGATTAGCCAGCAATTTGTCGACTCACGCACTCATGTACTCTGCAGACACTTAGGTTGCTTTTTTTTAGGCATCTTGACAATAGCGTGCGTCCAATGGCTCGAGAGTATTCTCCAAGGCGTTCCAGACGCGAGATCTCTCCATCTGAACGCCGCTCAGAGAGAAGGAGGGACTACGGGTACGCTCCGTCCATCAAGAGCTATTCAGATTGACCACGACTTGGTGCTCATTGCCCTGCCGTTGTGTTGCTGCTCATAACTGCATGTTGTGTTGGCCGGCAGTAAACAAGAACATGTCGCATTACGCACAGCACCCTTTCACGAACCCGCAGAAGGCAAACTATCTTACTTGTCGGTCGACATATCGTCTTGCCGTTGCAGGGACAGGGATGGCCGTGACAGTGGCGAAAGAGAGAGGGAGCGGGAAGGCACTCGTGCCAGAGGAGAATCCCGCGACTTTCGAGATCATGAATCAAGGGGGGATCGTAAGCGGGAACGTACCGGTTGGGATAGGGATAGTCGCGGGGGAGAGCCCGCTGGTGGGAGGCGACGGACGGGGGGATCCAGCGTTGAGCTTACGCCGGAACAGCAGAAACAGCTGGAAGCTTTGCAACAAGCTGAGATGCAAAGACAGCTACAGAGACAGCAGGTGCATACCTCGTTCAAGTTTCCTCTGCATGCGCACAACACAGTCTCAACAGTGTGACCCGTGCCCTAACAATCTAATTTCCGCCGACACAGCCTTGTAAACGTACAAATTTTGGTTTCTGTAGTTGCTGTTCTATAACTCTCGCCCTGTAGTTGCCTGTGTGCGCTGTGGAGCGATCCTGCACAAGTGTTCCAATCACTCACCGAACCTGCTTCAAGCTAAGAACCTCCAATTGCCCAGCCATCACATCAATTGATCTGCTGCAGGTGCTTCTCAACAATGGTGCAGGTGGTTTGAATGCAGCTATGGCTGCGAACAAGAAGCAACGAGAGGTGTATGTTGGCAACCTTGTGATCGGTAGCATAACAGATCTCATGCTGAGAGAGCTCTTCAACGCAGCTCTGGCGCATTTTGTGGCCGGTATGTAACCTTTCAAGCTCCTGTGGAATTTTTTTGCAAGCCTGAAAGGCAAAGAGAATCGGTTCTTGATAGCACTTTCCAAGGCAAGTGATGTCGACCAGTACCCCACTATTCCAGCATGCCTCATGTATCTTAACCTGACCTCTAGTGTGATCCAATATTGCCTGTCACGATCTCGTGTTTCGTAGCCATGGAGAAGCGCCACTGAAGTGTCAGAGTTTGCAGCGACAGTTGCTGAGCCCTCGTTCTACCATTGCTTTGTGATTTTCTGTTGGATCTTGTCACCGCCATAGCTTCACCTGTACCGCACAAGGCACTTCGATTTCAGCAGCAAGTGCATACAGCACTATGTAAAACAAGGCTACGTACGTGCTATGACGATTTGCAGATCCTGTGACGAGACCACCAGTTGTCAGTGTCACCATGGATGGCTCTGGAAGGTTTGGTTTTGTGGAGCTCCGCACTGAGGAGCTGGCAGCTGAGGCAATGAAGCTTGACAAGGTTTGTTCTGCTGTGGCACCTGCATTCGCATATCAGCCGCTGCTTTTGTGGCACTGCGATCCAAACACGGCAATGAGTGGGCATAACACACAATAGTGAGAATCAACAGCCTTGACTGCCCTCGAAAGTCGCGGGGCGCTACCATGATTCAGGGACTCGTTTGGCTGCTTCATCAGTTGGATCGCAGCGCCCCACAGTTGAGCCCTCGATATCAGACCAACTGAAACCTGCTGGGAGCTTTCTCTCTGGGAGAGAGAGAGAGAGACATCATCCTCTGTAGGGCTTGCATCCTTGTCATGGTTCATCATTGTTGCTGTATTCCAGAACTGGCGCCCTCCTGACTTGCTTGACTTCACTCCCGCTCGATATGGGATCCGAATGGCCTTACTACATTTTCTGTGACATCACTGATTGGTTCGTGGACGCATTCAGGTGAACCTGGCAGGCCGAGAGATCAATGTTGGCAGACCAAAGGGGTACATCGAGCCTCCCCCAGGCTCCAAGCAGGCTGCCAATAAGGTGAGTGTGCTTTACTCCCCATATACTTGCAGGCTCCCCATATACTCCCCAGCCCCATTGTGCTTTTGCCTCCAGGCATTCGTTCACCTTGGTTTTGTGGGCCTCAAGTTGCAAACAACTCCAAGGCAAGTGCATGATTGCCTTGCAAGGCATGGAAGCACCCTTGCCTGTAACTGAATCATCTACGCCATCCCCCACGCCGTCTGTATCCAGCCATAGGTCTTTGCATATCCTACCTGCAGCCTTCAATGAGTGCACTGTGACTTCACACGTCTTGCAACACACAGTGGGGTGGCATGCAGCCCACCTTGACTCTGTTCATGGAGAATTTGCTGCCCATCGGGCAAGTTAGAGAGACACAGCCACGGAGGGAGCTGCTGGAGGAGGTCGAGGAGGAGTGCCAAGTCACCGGGTTCGAATCTCACGTCTCCCATCTCTCATGTTTCTCTCAGACTGCCATCAAAAACGAAATAGTTCAAAGTTGTAGTGAATCTCCAGCTATCTCCTCAGCCGAAGATTCACAGCACCGGCACACGTGCAGAGAGTCACCGTTCCCGTAACGAGGACTTTTTGCCATAGAACACTGTGCAGCTGTGCAGGACAGCATTGCCGAGGCTGAAATCGAATGTGCCTTATGATGTACAATAGCTGGATTGCCGGTGCTGTACATATGGTCCAGGACGCCCTGGCTTTCCAGCAGATCATTTAGGAGTCTGGCTGCATGCATAAGTTGATAACATGCATATAGCAGGGCCATGTGGTACCCCTTTTGTACCCCCTTCGTCGGGGCTGTGCAGAGCACACGAACTTTGCTGCTGATCTGTTCCCTGGTGTGTCGACATGTTGAGATGTTACCGAGCAGGCATGGTCATATTCCAGGAGGGGGCCTTGCGGCCTTCTCTCTGCTGAAAGCTGCATGCTGCATTCGCAACCCTCAGAGCAGGCACGTCATAGGAGCCTTCATAGCTGCTGTTGTTGCTGTGCAGAGGCTTGGTCGCTGCAGTGGTGCCTGAGCCACCGCCGTGGGTTGCCAACGAGGAGCCCGTGCCGGTGTTCGTGCGCTTTGACAGCGAGGCTTCGTGCCTGAA
The DNA here is from genome assembly GCA_032359135.1 of Ulvella scutata. Taxonomy (NCBI): domain Eukaryota; kingdom Viridiplantae; phylum Chlorophyta; class Ulvophyceae; order Ulvales; family Ulvellaceae; genus Ulvella; species Ulvella scutata. The sequence goes on from JAUMHD010000002.1 coordinate 279,098, forward strand.
GTGCAAGGAAGCCATGAACGGCCGCACCTTTGAGGCCAACACCGTCACCGCCAAGTTCATCTCCGACGAGCTCTGGCAACGGGTGAAGGGTGGCGAGTGGGTGGACCACAAGTTTGTGATCGACAACCCCAGCGGTGCGACAACCCCGCCGGCACGAAACAAACAACAGTTTTTCTTCCTTCCTTTGACTTGATCTGTGAGGTACCTGCCCTGGGCACGCACACGCGACCATAGCAGACACGACAGCAACAGAAACGTCGTTGTTGCCTGGTTTTCCACTGCTGCATGCAGCGACTGTAGGTGTAGCATCAAGACGGTCTGAGATGTTGGGCTGTTGCTGACGTTGCCTGTGTTGCAGGCTCTTCAGCAGCCATGGGCCAAGTCACCGCGGGCGCCACCACGCACTACCCCAACCTGCTGCCTGCGGCCCTCATGAACGCCGGCTATGCCGTCAACGCCAACGTGCCCGGTTCGCTGGCCGGTAACACCGGCACCTCCACCACCAGCGGCTATGTGCTGCGCATGAGCAACCTTCCAGAAGGTTCTGCCAAGCATGACATTGTGCAGGTGTGAAACTATGACTCGGGTGCTGTGTGTGGGTGTGGGGATGAGATGTGAACTGAGCATGTTTTGGGTATCATGTGTCTGAGAAACGCATCCTCGTGCTCGGTCACAATCCAGCAATGGAGAACAATCAGAAGTAAATATCTGCATATCCTAATAGCAGCAACTGAAGCATCCAACGCAATTCAACGTTATTTGCGATTGAAATATCCTCTGCACAGGCATATGCACTCAAGAGTTAACTACGACTGTAGCATACGAAACGTGTCTTCAAAACCGGAAGGCATTACACAGAAAGAAAGAAATCCTTTGTTCATGTGCAGTTCCTGGTGGGCTGCACGATTGGGGAGGGCCATGTGAGGCTTGTGAAGGACGCAGACGGCGCGTTCACCCGAGAGGCGTTCATCGACTGCCCTAGCGCAGAGAGCGTCGCACGCGGCATGGCGCTTGACCGCACCACCATGGGCGACACCGGCGTGTTCGTCAGCGTGGTGTCATCGTCTGTAGAAGATCGCAACAGCCTCATGCAGAGTGGCTGCGTGCTCGTGTAGAGGCTGCACGTCAAGACTTCTGGACAGCCACGTACACCATCCATATATACCAGAGCAGCGAATGTGCAAAGAGAGTGCATAGGCCTAGCAGCAGAAGCTGGGCGAGCCATTATGCTGGCCGATAATATATGTATGGATTCATTGATCAATTCTGGGTGTGGATGGATTAATGGGCTGCTGGTGCCATTGCGACAGATGTGCGTCGAGTGGTGTGCATGTGTGAAGAACACTCGATTTTTGCACGTCCAGGTCTTGTCAAACTAGTTGGCTCAGGATGTGAAGTGGCAGTGTACATGTCTATTGCGAGTGGGATCTGCTGCTGCTGGGAGAGGCTGTGGCTCATCTGTGCCTTGCATCGAACAAGGGATGTATAAAGGACCAGAAGCAGCAACCAAGCGCCATGCCTGATGTCACACTTGTTCTGGAGCGCATGTGTCGCTTACATGTTGCACAAAAACAAGTACATGAAATGCGAAACAGGAATGAATTGAGGGCTCATGAACAAGCAACCTAGAATCAGGCACCAAGGACAGCCTGGAACGATAGGTTCCATCCCCACAGCACACCCTCTAACGGCAGTTTACACTTCGCATCTAGTCAGAAGCCTTAGTTGAGCAAGGATCCAAGAGCAGCTTTGGTACCTGAGGCCTCCAGATCCTGTGGGTGGCAGATCGTGTGTATGCTGGCCAGTGTGCCCCAAAGGGCATCACGCTGTGTAGAAGCCTGGGCGTCCATCAAAGGAAAATGGACACACAAATAATATATATCCAACAATAATTCACCAGCATCTTCTCCGATCATCCGACCATCTGAAACAACTCCCTTTCTATTCAGCAAGCATCTTCTAACACGCGATGCTGATTATTGTTACATGCATGCCACTCTCCCAGCCAGGAGCACCAACTCTGGTGTAACCAAACATCCCTTCACACATAAATACATATATACATACTGCTCGTGTGCTGCTCCATTATCGATGTCATCTTCATCTTCACACTGCACCACAACCCCCACTAGCGCCCCCAACCAACACTCTTGCATGTGAGCAGCTCAGATCTCTAAAGCGGGCGGAAAGCGTATGCCAGCGCCGCTGTGCCAGCAAGCATCCAGCCCTGTGCACCAGCTGCTGACGTGGAAGCAGATGGCAGCACGCCGTCCCCGCTCCTGTCAGCCTCCTGTGGCTGTTGCCCCAAGGCTGCACAGCACTCCACCCTTCTTACTCACACCTGTCTGCAATTCAAGCCACAGGCGCGGCAGGTGCAGCAGCCACACGTTCAGAACACAGAAGATATGGCACGGCATAATATATACATAGCATGGCAGTCCGCTGCCACACACGGAAATATGAGCGAAGCCTAGCCCTCGAAGAGCAACCCAGTGTGTAGCTATCATGCAGCATACATATCAACACATCAATATAAACAGCCCCCCCCCCGTGGCCTTGTGGGCACCACATCACGGACACCAAAGGAAGACGCAGAGTGTAGTGGACGCTTGGAGCAAAGACTAAGAACCATGCACACATGCACGCGCAGAAAGGAGGTCACCGTGCAGCTCTGCAGTGGCCGAAGACCAGCATTGTGCGCAAACCACTCGGCCCCAACCCTCAACAATCTCCCCAGCCTCATGCAATCACACTGAGCAGTTGCACACCTTCTACAGCCACCAATTCTCCTCCGCCAGGCACTGCCGCAGTTCCGTTTGCATCTGCCATGTCCGTGTCAGGCGCTGTGTCTACAGGTGGTGTCTGCACAACTCCGGGAGCGGCAGCAGGGGTGGCTGCAGGGGCTCCGGTGGCTGGTGCGGGTCCGACAGAGGCGTTACCTGGGAGGGGGGTGCCGAACGCTGAGGAGGCAGAGGAGGAGCTGTTGAGGCATGCCTCCATCTGAAGCATGTTAGCGGCGGCAGCGAGGAAGGCGCCTGTGCCATACAGCTGCGTTGACGTCTCCTCGACTTCCCCTGGCTCTGACCCGATCTGCAGCACTGAGAGGTCAATTGTTACACTTGAAGTGTTCTTGCAGTGTTCACATTACAACACACTCGTGCCTACATCTGTGTCGTACCCAGGGGTGTGATGTGTGTAGCACATGTGTATCTACTGTATCTATAGTATTCACCACAGATACAGTTAAGGTTGGAGTTAAGGTTGCAGTGGCTGAGGTCAGGGCTGGGCGCACTACAGCAGCCAATACACAGTGGCGAGCACTACAGGAGGGAGGGGGGCACCTGCTGCACGTAGCCGATTGCTCCGTCAGCGCGTTGTGCAGATAGGAGCGCCTGCCATCCAGATCTCGCTACCGGTACATGCGTCTGCGCCTGTAGACACACAGCACACCACTGAGTGTTCTCAGCCAGTGCGGTATGCTTGTGTGGCTGAGGCGCCTTAGACTTCACAAACACATCTGTGAGGGACACTGAGTGTGTGCTGCGGTGCATGGGCTGCTGCGATGCATTGCTATGCTCATGTTCATGCTCGGCCCTGTATGTATACGTTTGTTGTGCATGCAGCAAACAAAGCAATCTGTGCGCCAAGCATTGTAGATAACTATGCAGGGAAAATGAGGAAATTTGTGAACGTAGTAGCACGACAGGAGCAGTCTCTTTGTTTCCGTTCCTTCTCACACAGGGCGACCATCATCCCACGGACAGCAAAGCCGTGGAGAGAATCACAGTTCTCTTGGTTCAGACCAAAATATCTCCACCCAAAACTTCAACCCAAAATATACAGTTCAAAGCAAAATTTTCAGGTTGAAATGAAGCTAGGGGGGGGCGCACATCAAGGATTCCGCGGCGGACGCCCCACGCGACGCCTGCGACGAAGAACCCTGTACAGGAAGCTTCAGGAAAGGGAAATAGGTCATGGGCTAGCAACGAGGGGCCCCAGAAGCCCGCTATGGGGTCTGTGGATGGCCTCTGGACCTCAACCAACGCTGCGGTCATGTTGGTGAACAGCTCCACGTACCTGCCGCACGTACCCTCTTCTAGTCAATTACTTCCATCACGAAACTCAAAATGTTATATTAATGTTGCATTTATGTTGAATTTAAGTTTCAGTTTAAATTTAAATTCAATGTGGGAAAGAAACACTGGGCAACAGTACCATAGTGTGTAAAGACAAGTCACAGCCAGGTGAAAACACGAAGAAATACAACTCTCTCCTGAAGCAGTGCTGGGAAAGACTTCCGTGATGGTGCTGTTGTGCCATTCGAGTGAAGTGGTGGATGTTTTGTGTTAGTTGCTTTTGGCTATTTGGGTTCATGCCTATTCACTGCCTTTCCGGTTTGTAAATTTACTCTGTCCTGAAGCAAAAACATCCTGCAAGGTGGGCCTCACAGCCCCACAGTTTGCGCTTGGTCGTGTATGTAGCCAAGTACTACCTCGCCGCGAGGTCTCATCTCCTGCAGTGCTTGGCAAGTGCAAAACGCAGGGGGGAGGGGGGGGGGGGCACCTGTCAAGGGTGGGGTGCGAGGGGGGCAGGAGGTCGATGATGGCGGTGAGCCCTGCATACACCCAGCCATTGCCTCTCCCCCAGAAGATGAGCCTCCCCTGATCGTCCAGGATCTCCTCAAAGTACCTGCAGGCGGCGGTGGCACTCGACCTGTTGCCCTCGCATGCCAGAAAGGCAGAAAAAACAGGAACTCAACCACAATCGCAACCACAAGCACCGTTCATGACGAACATGCATGTGCCGGGCGCTCGGCCCTGGCCACCGCCCATGCCGTGCCCGTCCCTTCCGCTCAGCAGCACCCACTCCCAGCGCTGATCCTTTCATTTCTCCTGGTAGCACATCGCACACAGCATGCATCGCTGCGATGCATGGACACAGGGACACGAGCAGGAGAAGTGCACGAGATGCGGACGAGTGTCAGAGGCAGGCACCAAAGGCAGACAGCGAAGGCAGAGATCGGAGGAGTGCTACAGATCGGCAGATCGCCACCGGGCTTTGCTTTGCGTTGCGGGGTCGAGCACTGCGTGCTGCTGTGCGGCAGATACATCTCAGAAACCTGTCACAAAAGCGGCGGATGCATCTCAAAAACCTGTCGAAAAAGCGGCAGATACATCTCAGAAACCTGTCGCAAAAGCATCTCAGAAACCTGTCACAAAACCTGTTACAACCAGAGGGGTGTACAGGCACCTGCTGTCACGCAAGAAGAGGCCCGCAGTGGGAGCAAGCTGCGGCAGGGGCCGGTACAGATACTCATGCACCGCCCAGAACTCCGCCTCGGAGAAATCAAGGTACTTGGGGTCGTTTGCGGCCTGTGCTAGCGCCAGCCAGGTTGGGGGCGCCATGAAGAGTGCATCGCACCAGCACCACCGCTTTAGGCAAAGGGTGGAGTAGCCCTCGTCTTTATCGGCGGCCGTTCCTGCATGCATGTAAGAGATCTGGGCGGTTTGGAATAAGCGTCGTCAAAATCCGGTAAGCGGCGACACCTTGAACACCACGTTTGAATTTGGGTCTTGAAATCAGAGGTTTTTGCACAACCGTCGACATGTGTTGAACATCTCTCTATTGCATGCGCCGCATGTGAGAGTGTGCTTGTTGCATGCGGAGCCTGCATCGGGCAGTGAGGCTCTAGCAATGCGACTGATGTGTGCAGTTTTGTTGAGGTGCTGAGGTGCTGGTGTTTGAGTGCTTGGCCCAGCCTCGCCTGAAAAGGATTTCCGGGTTTTAAGACTGGTCCCCTATCCGGATAGGGCTGGGGACACCAGCCTAGCTGCCAGCATACACCAACACAACACCGGTGCTACACAAAGAAAGAGAATACGAGGGAACAACGCCAAGGTACAAAACAGGTTGGCACATGGACAGTGTTGTACAGCCCTGTACCCTTGCATGGGGCCATTCCGGAACTGTTGTCAGTATGAACGGCTTTCATATAGAACGATCTAGCGAATGTGCACAGCCAGCACTGCACTGCACTGCGGCATCAATTGCATGCATATGATGTTTCGAACTGTGCTCCATGCACAAGGAACGTGGATCCCAGCTGCTGCACCTTTAATGCTGAAGTCGAGTGACACGTCCGGCACGTCGGCAAGGATGGCGTCGAAGGATTCTTGGGTGGGGCCGAGCGCAGTGGCGTAGGGCACATTTCTTTCGGAGTGTAATGCAGAGTACACCTGCCCCACTGCGTGGTCGTCTGCGTGGTACAGCCTGTCCCCCAGCATGTACTGCTCTGGTGCTGACGTTGCCTGCACAGAACACATGCATGTGGGCGACGGTATCACATGCTGGCCAGTGATCACCAGTGTCGCTTCATTTGTCAGGTGACATACCCAAAAAACAGTCCCGAATAATCAGGATTGCTATATCTAAATAAGCGACACTGGTGATCAGTGATGCTGGCAGATGCGGGTTGCAGCAGAATGTTCTTCAGAAGACAGTTCTCCTGTCAGTAGCTGCGCACATGATGGTTCTGAGCACAGGAACGACAAACGGCTGCAGGAACAGGTTACGATGCCAGAGGCAACGGTGCGTTGAATGCGGAGCTCCTATCGGCGATATCTATGCATGTGTGTCTACAGGCGGCAATGCTGCTTTGCTCTGAGCAGGTTATTGGCTGGTTGCTTGCAGCTCATGTGTGCATACCACCCAGGTGCACAGCAAGGGGATCAGCTGGCCTTGGTTGAGGTGGGGGTAGGGGGTAGGGGGCAGGGGGCAGGGGTACAAGAGTGGTGGTGGTGGTGGTGGTGGTGGGGGGGGGGGGTGGGGGCGAGGGATCAGGGTTGTACAAAGTTCAGGAGACTGCCCGGAGTACTCGGCTGACTGATGATTTTCCGGGTCTAATCACCTAACAAAGCACGGTTTTTTCTACCTACAGGTCTCCTCTGAGCACATTTTTGCTCTTAGTTTTGGGCCGAGTGTAGCACCCTGGTAAGGATCACTTGTTGGAAGTCAGTACTAGTCCACTGCACCGTACTCCCCAGACAAGCTGCACGACGTCCCTTGGGCCCACTTGCGAAGGGCGGGAGGAGCACAAGGTGGAACGTACCAGGCCCAGCTGCTGCATCCTTTGCAGGAGTATATGCAGCCACAGCGCTTGGAAGCCAGACGCCCTGCACGTGTGCACCTTCTGACTTGTGACCTGATGTGTCCATCTCAGCATCTGTAGAGGTCTTGGGGGTCTCTCGGAACGCGAGGAAGGGGTTTGCCCGCACTGCCCCTGAGCTAGCTTGGATACGCTGGTGTAATGAAATCAGCGACTCCTGTGCGCTGTTCGCTTTCTCACCATCTCCTTCGCTTGGATTCTCTGCTTGATCATGCTGCTGCTGTTGTTTCATCTCGGCTTGTCGTAGCTGAGGCATCTGTGTGAACTTCATTCTGCACAGTGAATGCTAGCTTGGCGGACACTAGGTATATGTACGGTTCTCACGCGTAGGCATGGCAACTGAGAGAGACGGCTTGAGCTGAAATGGAAGCCAGAGCCCATTGAGATTGCACATGGCAGGTGTGTGATGTGTATCAACATGCACACCTGCATGTTGTTCGTGTGACTGACTTGTGCATACAATTGATGCCTTTCTCTCTTGAATCAGGCGACGATGTTGTGACAAAACGGATTCGCTGTAGGATTCGTTGAGATGGGAGCACAAGTGCAGGCATGTTGCAGGCTGCATCTCCACAGCAGAGCATCCGAACCGCAGCAGTGCCTCTGACAGCGATATTATTTATCACTGAATTCTGATTAGATCACTTTGAGACAGTGCACGCGAACATTGATGCATTTCACGTTCCCACCAAAGAGAGAATGTGGCAAGGACTCACGTGTGGGGCGCAGGAAATGCTGGCAGATGAGCAGGGATGTGAGCTGGAGCAGCTTCCCCACTGCTATTGAAGGATGGAGGTTGAAGTGCTATCCTCCGTACTGGGAACTCTGGCACGCTGTGTGTGAAGGGGTCTGGTGCATGCTCTTGTTTCACCTGACCCAGAAGCACTTCAGGAGTGACGCCCAGATCTTGTAACCCGTCAGCCTGCAGAATATGTGAAGCTTTGTGTACTTTATCTGGCAAAATTCGCACTCTGCAGTCTCACAGTATCTGTATGCGTCTATTGTCGTGTGATTGGGGGAATATTGAAAGACTGCACTCTCCAACACTACAGATGTGTGTCCCTGACCGCAAATTTGCACTGCATGCTGCTGTTCAGAGGGATTGTCAGCACAAAGGGGCGTGCAGCAGCGCAGAGAATGGTCACACCAGATCCAGCACGTTCACGTCTGTGCGGCCTTGGAGCTCTGCGTAGTCTTTCGCATAAATTCCAATCTCTCTGATGAAACGGTTTAGCACGTCCGCTAAGGCATCCAGTGCGTTTCCGTGCGCAAGTTGGAAGCCTTCCCGTTCAGCGAGCTGCGCTACCACTTGTTTTGATATGCTACGAGAATACTCCTCCGCCATCGTGATCCAGCACAGCCTGATGAATTCTCAAACAAACGCACAGGCTGGCAAGGTACCAATCAGCTTTCGACGAGGTAGTACCACTTGGCACAAGGATGGAACACGCAGGAGGACAAGTCCTCAGTCGCCCAGAACATAAATAGATGTATAATGCGCCTGTGGAAACTCTTTTCTACAGTGGGCCCTTTCTGTCCTGTCAACAGTCCACATTGCATGCATAGTGTTGCACTGTTGGCCAGGTGAGGAGGTGTAGCTGCTTGTAGTGAGTGGGACAGGGGCAACACAAAGTATAGAAGCAGAAACCGGAAGGCCATCCAGTACACAGCACATGAAGTCCATACCATGGCATGGGCCGTTCCCTGCCTCCTTCGAACGGCACTGCCACACGCATGGTGACCGCCACAAGCCCCTCAAGCCACAGCGATTGCAAGCGAGCACGAAACCTGCATGATAGCAAGGTGTCTTGCATGCCCTAAAGGGCCCCGGGCGCCACCACAGACATACTGCACAGCAATTATCTCCCGCCTCTTCGGGGGTCCCGTCTGAGGCTGAAGCCCTCTCTGGGTATGGCGTGGTTCCGGAGCTGTTGTGCCATTTGAACGAAGTGGTGGTCTTATCGTTGCAAGAGTTACTTCTGTCTACTTGGTCTCTTGCCCAATTACTGCCCTTTGGTCTTGTCAGAGGGCACACAAGCAGTATTTCGCTTCTATCCTAATATCGCAGTCTTGGACAGGGTACCTTCAAGAGGTCTCATTTTTGTCTATGCGACACAGCGGGAGCATACACACCCTACATGAAGTGGTAGTGACTTAGTGCTGCACAGTGCAACTGCGTTGCTACATCATGATAAGGCCCAGGCTTCTACCTGTCTTGGACCTCTGTAAAATTGTTTGTCCTGGGGTGTGTTTGGGGTCTTCTGACCCGTCTCACACTTATTCAGTTGTCTGCGGCATTCTTCAATTCAGCCTGCTTCCTGTTTCCCTCCATTGCTTTCGGTTACACGTGTACAGCGCCTTGCAGGCATCATTTCCTTGCGTCTCGTGTACATCTACAGAGCAGTCTACTGCCAAATCTAGGGACCTAATGTGGCATAAAAAAGGGCGCTTAATGGACACCAACCAAGCTCCACCAGAAGCATTAAAGACTCAATACACAAACGGGGCTACGCGCTGCAACATGGCAGTTAACTGGCACCCACATCATCCCACCATACTGTGAAGGAGCACCGTTTCCAAGCGCCCCGCGACTGGTGACGAGATAATCACACCACCTACACCCCAAATACTAGGCAGCCCATTCACTGCAGCGGCATGAAGTGCCCTGCCATCTAAACCACCCCACAACAGCAACAGGAATGCACGAGTGTGACGATGGGTTGTGCCTGCCCCACTGCGCTTCCTGCCCGCCATCGACAATGGATTACACGAGCGGCCCACACAGGCTGTAGGAAACCACGGACACCATCACTGAAGCCATCCACCACGGCACGCGACCGAAGAACGCCAGGCCCTGCAGCAACGACAGCATGCCAGGCCGCCAGCCCGCAAGCTTGCCCGTCGGGCTAGATCCCGGGGCCGCCAGACCTGTGACGGAGCCCCAATGCATGCGCGGCGTGGCGGCGCTGGTCGGGGGTGCTACGGGGGACTCTAGCCCCCTCGCTGCAGCCTCCGGCTCAGCGCTGGGAGGCACAGCGCTGGAAGGCACAGGTTCTGTGGCTGGCGCTGACATTGGCGCCGAGACCGGTGGCTGGGAGGTAGTCCAGGTGGAGCCTGCAGGAGAAGGTGCTGCGGCAGCAGACTCTTCAAGAGGTGCGTCTCCAGCGGGGGAAAATCGGAAGTGGAGGGTGCTCTGGGAGTACGCCGCCTGTATGCCGCCCCCAGCCATGTGTATGAAGCCCTTGTACAGCACGGGAAAGAGGCCGTGCAAGCCCACCGGCATCTCCTGCACACGTCATCAGCTCTGCAGCTGGCCTTGGCTCTAGACTCGCACCGAAACAGCCCCGAAACGAGCTCATGCATGTACATGTTGAGGCTGCCATGGGTTAACAAGCACCCAGGTTCTTGCCCACTTGCAGGAGTTGGAGTTGACAAGGCAGTGAAGGGGAAAGGCAGCCGAGCAGCTTTTGGATTGCAAAGCCATAGCATGCATCTGAGTATTTGTGTGCAGCGCAGTTCTTCCCGGTGGAAAAAATGCCAATCGCTTATAAAGCGATTTTGGTGTGTAACAAGTTCTTATACATATTGGCTTGCAAAGCGATTGGCGGCTGTTTGGTAATCGCTTGAACACCTCCCCTAAACAAATGTTCGGTGTCAACAACCAATCACCGTCTTCAAGATGCTTGGGTAGTTAGTTTGTTGGATGTGACGCGATAAAAAGCACATCAATTGATCACATTTGAATCAAGGATTGTCCGCTGATCCTTGACAAGGAATTTTGTCAAGGATCAGCAGAAGAAATTCGCAAAGCCAACAGTGTCGATGCAAGCAATTTTCTATTTGTTTGGAATCTCTGATAAGCATAGGAAAGTGGCCGTGCAAGCCCACATGCATCTCCACCATTCCGAGCGCAACAAAAGTTCACTTGCTAAGCGATTCCCCGCTCAAAGCTTCAGAAAACACCCCTATCACAACCGCGAAGCTCCACCAGAGAAAAATATAAACTCGCTTGGTTACCGATATCGAAGCGATTTGAGAAGCACTGCATGCAGCAGCTCATGCAGGCAGTCCCTGGAAACTGCAGCACTACTAAATCATACCGCTTCGGGCGCACTAGAGGCGGGGATGCACTGTGGTGCAATACCGCATCTCAAAATGTTCAGTCTTTGTGTTCTCGAGTATTCGTGTTCTTGAGACAAAACATCACAGTGTGTATGCGCTCGTGGGGTGCGGGTGCAGTGCCAAAGGTCTCCTAGCAAGCACTATTGGTGCAGCACTCACTTCCAGAAGCTTCCTGCAATAGTGGTGAGAGTGGAATCAAGCACACACCGATTCCTCTCGCCAGGAGTCAGTGGCAGGGGAGTACACATCCACGCGGTACACGGTGCGCGTCGATGACACCTTGTTGGCAGGGCTGGGGGGGACCGCCTCCTCCACCTCTCCGCCAAACACGTAACACTCCCCGTTGTAGAACACCGCCTTGCCCATCCCACCACGCGCCAGCGGCAGCGGCGTGCCCTCCGCCCACCCCTCGCCGGGAGTCAGTATCTGCACAGGAGGGTTACAGATCAGGGCATGTTCAGACAGAGCTCTGTGCAGAGGGTGCTGCCTTGGAGCTTATGCTTGAGGGTGTGTGTGCGTGTGCATGCACAAGGGAATTCCCCAGCACCAGTTTCTTGAGCCACAAGTAAACACAAGCTGCAGGAGAAGTTCCTTGAGCCATTCAGTAGAACTTAGAAGCTGTGGTGATCAGCAGCGGCAACCCTGCACCCAGAATCACCATCGACAGGACTCACAGTGGGCGCCTCTGATAGTGGCCCACTTATGATTGGCGCACTCATGATCGGCACACTGCACGGAGCTGTGCACAAAGACTGGGTTGGTGTTACGAGTCCCACGAGCAGGAGGAGGGGAGTACCTGGGTGTCTGCGAAGCCTTTGCCGACGACGTTGAACCCTGATCTGCCACCAAAGACATACATCTTCTCTCCATCAGTACATGCTGCCGCGTGGTTTCTGCCCTCCGGCATCGGGGGCACCGCACTGGAGTTTGACCAGCTGTCAGACGCAGGGTCGTATACGTAGCAGGCGTCGTACGTGAGCGTGTTGTCCTCATTGATGCCCCCGCAGTAGTACACCTGAACACAGCGCTGAATGTTACATATGTTATCGCCAATTAGAGATAAAAGACTCCCAAAAAAATTCCCTGCTTGCTTCGCTCGCGATACAGCGACCTCCGGCCGCTGGGAATACCCCCTTCTTTATCGCTTACACATTCTGCTCTAAATAGGATATCGTTTACTAAGCGATAAAGAAGTGATGTGGTCATCACTGGTCAGAATACGTGTGTGTATGGAAAGAGCAAGGAAGCCCCCCCCCCCCCGCCGCACAGACACCTGCTGTAAGCTCTTCTGCATGTGTTGTGGCAGGTAGCTGCCAACATAGATCCTACTTAGGGACGCACTGCAGAGGCAAGGCATCGTGTACTGTGTCCGCACTAAGTACTGGGACCGTTGCTGCAAACTTTTGGTGGTTCAATTCGAAGCAGCCAAAAAATTTCAGAAAGATGTTTTCGAAAACTTCGAATAAAAAACTCTATCAGAAGTGAGGTCAGTCACCCCCTATAAAACGAAGACACTGCCCTGAAAAGTAGCCACTGGTTTATTGTTTAGCACGTCTTGACACTTTCCAGATGCATGGGTTCAATATGTAGCAACGTCCATATTGAGCGGGTCCCAATATTTAGTGCTGTTACGGTATGCAAGATAGGCACAGGGATCAGGCATGAGACTGTGCTCTCTCAAAAGACAAACAATACATCAAGGATCAACGGCGATCAGGGCGCACCAGCCCTCCGATCAGTGCTGTAGCAGCAGATCCACTGGGCACAGGAAGCTCTGCACCGAAAGTCCACTCCACATCAACTCCCTGTGGCGTCTTCAGCAAGCTCGCGATCTGAATGGTTTCATGGCCACTGGACAGGCCTCCAAAGAGATACATGGAGTTGTTGATCACCTCGCTTGCATGATGATTGCCAACGAAGTCTCTGGAGGAGCCAATGAGCCATACATCTTCTGTAATGTCGTAGATTAATGTGGCTGTTTTGTCAGACTCGAAGGGTGCCTCACCTACCACAAGCATGTATGGTTTGTCCTTGAGAGTTAAGATGCCTGCTGATACTTCGCCTGCACGCCATGGGGGTGTCTGAATGTGTATCAGTCGCTCTTGAGGTAGCCTTTACGAACCGGAAAGGTAGTGAAACTGCTCTTGCAGTGATCTCTGCTCAGGTATCCCCTCTGGGATAGCATCAGAGTTGGTGGCATTGCACAGCAGCATGCTCTTATGATTGAACATCAAGTTTGGCTTTCTTCATGAGGCTTTATTTACGCACAGAACGGCTGCAAAACTGGCACTCTCATAGTGCTATGCAATTAAGAGCATGTGCTAGATTTCAGCTGTCAGAATGGTACGGGAACAAGCCGTACCATCTGAGTGTATATTCGGCCCTTGCTGTACTGAACAACAGAAACGTAAAGTAGGCAGCGTAATGACCTAAAGTGACCATGATGCCCGTGCATCCTGTTTCTGTTTTGCTGTTTCTGACCGCTCCAGACCGGCACAGAAACTACAGATGCTGGATGGGGATATTTAGTTCGAGGGGAAGAATCTTCACAGGACGTGTGAGTCCGTACCCAATGTTCTATCCGCTGGTATCTGTGCAAATTCATCCCACACGCCAGTAGGCTGCACTTCAGCTGAGGCAAGTCTCCGTTTCGTAGACTGGAGTTGAGCAAACTCCACATCGACCTGTAAGCTAGTTGTGGCTAAGTTTACAGCCAGCCAGCTTGTAAACAATAAGAATTCAAGTGGGCGCAATAGTGATTTCTCAAGTTGGATACCCACTAATGCGGGAGAGCACCTGCCTGCTCTGCAGTGTAAGATGCTAATCAAATATACAGTTCCCGAGGGCTGTGCGTTGCACTGAAAACGCTGCTTCACGCTGCTTCTCATGAGTGTGCTAGTGCTGCCTTGTCATCACGGGCGATACGTACTCTGTGCTTCCAACATCACACTAATTGGCAGGTTCCAGGCAATTTTATACATAGTTGCTTCAAGCAGCTGGAAATATGTGATCCTGCGCATGCCTCCCTTACAAGGCCTGAAAACGTTGAACGTGCCAGGCAGAAACCCAGAATCACGTCACTTGCGCACCTGCGTCCATCCTCCTGCTGTCGAGGCATCGGTACTCACAATAGTACCAGCGTTCGGGCTTGATCTAGGTCTATGACCGACATCAAACTGTGCGGCCATGTTGCTGCTTTCTGCAACCGCGCGAGATACATATGCCAACAGCAGAGCAGATACCAAGCAGAAACGCGCACGGAAACGCATAGCTGTGCACGGTGGGTTGTCCGTTAAGTCCACAACATGCCAGAGGCTTGTATTCATACGTAATGGGTGATCTACGATCCCGTAGATTATTTCGTAGAGCCCGGTACACGAGCAAGCTCCCAAAGAAACTGGCTTGATCTTACGTATCAGTTGTTGTGAAATCAGGCCTACCGGCTTGCTGCATCTTGCTTTTGGCATGTTAACACATGTATGATGTGTGGCCATGTGCGGATGCAGGCGACCTCAGCCGGCAAAGAATGCAGCGATCACGCGTACGGGGGCAGTTGTGGACTCGCAGACTGGAGTGAATACGCATCTCATTGAAACCCTAGTGGCAATTCGCGGAAATGTAGGTGGCAGCGCCTAGCAATCTCAGTAAGCATGGCATCTCAACAACCGGGTGCCGCGATGCTGTGCCTGGTCCTGGATACTGAACCCTCTCACGTGTACATGTTTCAATAGCTTCGGAATCGGAGATACTTCTTTCTACAGGTCGGCGCATTCACAGGCTGCCTGAGTGTACTTAGCTGTGCCACAGGAGATTCTCACCAACACGCCGCGGCAACTACTTTGGACCATTCCAGAATGATGTGCCAGATCATGTAGGACAACAGCAGCGAAGACCATCGCTGTCGAGAACGCTTCAGACAAGCAAGTGTTTTTGAGGTCTGGGCTATTCTAGCTTTCTCCCGCTCCTTAGGGGTCCTTGTAAGCACTCCTTCGTCCTGAGTAGGCCTATTAAACGTTAAACTGTGCGTGAGTGAGACTAACTAGGGAGCAGTAATCAGACCCTGGCGCTAAATTGTCACTGCACCTGGTGGAGAGGAGGACAAAGGGCAGCATGTTAAAGCAGTCCGTGAGCATAGAAATATAACTGTGCCTCAGGTACAGTGCCTTTTCACGGTCGAAAAAGGTGGCAGTGGCCAGCAGTGCATTTGTTTGGCAATCATATCATCTACAGGAGGAGCACTTCGGATCTGAGGATTAACACATGCTAATCGGTGAATGTTCGGGGCACACCAACGAACAGAGACATTATTGTACCCCTGGTCACTGCTTCTGCCATTGCTTGCTTGATCTCGGGAACTAGACGCACCGCTAACAAGCAATCGGCTGGTTGGGGGAGGGGGTTGTTGCCATCAGCACTGATCAGATGTGCGAAAGTGCACTGCATTGCATTGACACATGCAAGCACCAGGCTCTGTGGAGCTGCATTTGGGAGGAGGCACGGCCCCACGAGGGGTGCAGCGCAGGCAGCTCCACTGACACAGCGAAGCGCAGCATGTCGAGCTGGCACTGCATGGGACACAACTTGCGCTCACAAGCGCACCAACGCACTGCGTCAGGGAGCGGGCCTAGCTCCACGTGGCTTTCTGTGGGTTGGGAGGCTCAGCAGCCGTAGCCAGCCTCATGCTGCCTTCTATGGCAGTACCATTGAACGCAACACTGCTGCTGACACTGCCATTGTTCGTGCAGTCAATGGTACAGGCACGCGTGGTTGCACCCGACCAAACTACCCTTGGCAGTGTGGTCTGAGTTCTGCAGCTACCATCCATCGCTGATTCTCAAGCTCTGGGGGTGTAGTCTGGCTGAGCAGGGGTATGGTAGGAAAAAAAACAAGAGAAGCTCAGAAATCTGTTTTTATGGAGTGCACATAACAGAATGGAGGCTACAGCAGTGAGCAGGGGGTCCTGGAGGCCCCGCAGCAGCAGTGGATACTGTTTGTGTGCCATGTCACGCAAGTGCGCCTCGCCAAGCAGAGAGCGCCAACACGTACAGTTCTCTTTTTGCCTGTGTGGTAATTGCTGGAAAATAGGATGTGGCCGTGGTGCCCCTCTATAATGCATGAGGAGCAAAGCTGGTGTGTTATTGCAGAGACCAGAGCCCCATGCCTGCGGCCAATGCCGTTCGCCTAGTTTGTATGAACAACAGGGCTTCATGTGGTGTTTGGATTCAGCACACCATACCCTTTGGCGTTCTTTGTATGCATGGCTATATGTATGCCTTGACGTTGCATGCATGATTTCTTTGCTTTGCTTGGAATATTGATTGCATGGTCAACTTTGCACTGCTTGCGTTCCCAAATATCGATAGTTCTGCTCTTTCTCTGCATCCTGTTTTCTGGTCCCATCCATGTATCTCTTTTGTGTACTCCAATAATACTGTACGCATTATGTATCTGTCCCCTAATCGTACTGCTTCTACTCTCATGACGCTGGGAGATGTGGATGCTGGGATAAGATGAACGTATCTGATCAAATATTACCACACCTCGACTCACTCCTGTGCTTCAGTTCGCGGGCGTGGCTGCCCCGGCTGTAACGCCACCTGAACGCGAGGAACGAGTGCTGCAGGGCTTCTTGATGGTGCTGCCATGCCATTCCAGTCAAAAAACACATGAATGTTTTACGAATCTTCTCACGATTTGGGTTGTTGTCCGTAAAGCCTTTTCCGTGTTGCGCTGCGTCATCGCGATCATCGATGATGACACATCTCCCTTGGACTGATCAAGGGACCAAAACTGTGTTTCTGGAGCTAGGGAGTGACAACTACAAATACTCGCTTCTCCTGACTCTTGTGGAGAATCTCTGGTGCCATCGATGGAACACCTTGCGGACAATTCAAGATTCGACCCCTGGACTTCCAGCTGGAAGCAGAGTTGGCAGCACTGCTGTGTTACAGTACCGCTAGCGCTGAGGCAGCACTGGCCCGGCACAGAATTTTAACTGGCAATACGACTTATTGTAGCAAGTTCTGCAAGTGCAGATGCCAAGTCGTAAGACATTACACCAAATGGAGTCTGCAGCATGTGCCGGCACGAGTTCGCTCCAGATTCCCGTGGTGATCACTTTGACTCACTAGATTCATGTATTACATCGATATGACTGGAGACTAGATTCGTGTGGACTTGTTCTGGCCCCGTGTCCTATGATTTGTGCTCGCCGAGAGATATTACTTCTCTCATCGTGAGCATGTACAGAGCACGCCGTCATGACGGACAACGCCGTCATGACGGCGCATGCGTGAGCTTACGGCTCACAAGCTCATGATCACTGCCGCCGCAATGTTCACTGACAACCACGGATTTCTTCATCTCCGAGAGTGTGGCTGCAACGAACAACCAGGAGTAACACGTTTGGTACGTGGATGGGAAGATTACACGCAGTGCACTTGGCGGTGGCTGTGTCTGGGGCGGATTCAAGGATACTACTACAGACCAGTGCACTGGCCAATGCGGTTTCTGTCGCGCATGCATCCGGATCTCAGGACGACGTCGCAACCTAGGATGTCCTGGATTGCCGAACTTGAATTCCTTTGGCGGCAACCGTTCGGACTTGCACTTCCGTGTCATTGGAAACATGCGTTCAGTCTAAATCAGCGGCAGCAGTGTCAGCACCTGCCATTTCTGTTCGGTGGGTCTCTGTCCATGCAGAATTCAAACTGAGACATCATGATGACAACCAGGCACGCACGCGTACGGCCGAGCAAATAAAGCGTGATGTTACCCCACTGGGTTTGGCGGGCGCAACACGATGGAAAAGCATAGTGATGTGTGCCATGAAACGTGTGATTACTTCGACAACGGCGCTGGAACTGAAGCTAGCAAATTGAACCAAAGGAGGTAACGGGGAAGGTACACATGAAATGTGTTCGCGTATTACATCGATGATTCGCGTTACATCAGAATACATGTGAAATCGAAAGGCTGGAGAATTGGAGCAGATGATGGAAAACATCAAAACCGCCAAGAGCAACCAGCATGTAGAACAACTGGACCTATCAACAAAGAACATCAAAAATAAGGGCAGGGTAACGAATACTGGCCACACTCAAGCCCCAATCCATGCATGTCTCAACACTCTGTGACACTGCAAGCTGTGTGTGTAAAGCTGTCAGCACGCAACTAGCAGGAAATCTCAGGCGAGGGCATGAAAGTCCCAGGGCTCCAGCTAGATTCGGGTCTGGCTATGCTTAGACCTAACGCAGCCGTGATCATGCGGGACATTTACCAACAGAACAAAACAGACGTGTACCAACAGAACAAAACAGCTGGCCATACACCTTTGCAAAACAGGTGCCGCAGTGGCGGCCTGGGCTAGGGAATGCAGAGCAAGTGGCCTCAGTGTATCAGAATCTGACCTTGGAGGGGGCGCCCTGGAAAGTTTCACTCACCCTCATATGCATTGCGCGCACAATCCCTAGTTTACTCTAGAGGGACCGTTGTGATGTGTCACTGTTGGGCCATTCGAGTTGAGTGGCGGTTCATTTGTTCTAGTTGCTTGTGGCTATTCATAGGTTCTTGCCGATTCACTGCCTTTCCGGTTTGAAAACCCAGACTCTGGAGGGGGGGAGAAGAAGAAGCACAGTTTGGCCTGCTGGCAATGACCTAGGATTGCCAGCAGGCTGGAGGTGAACGCAGGCACTCATACTCGGACACTCTCACACCATGTGCCATGGCTGCCCCCCACGACACTTCAGCAGCCATCCAGAACAACACCACCTTTGGCAGGTGCACCACCTTTGGCCACGCCGCCTGCAATCCTGCCGAAGTGCCGACGCAGGCAGAGAGACATGCTGCATTGGGGGGGTGACCAGAACTGCCTCGTGCTGGCTCCCAAACAAGGCAACCAGTAGCACCACAGCCAGGTCATGCTGTGGTCGCTGCGGTCGCTGTGGTCGCTCCTCCAAGTTGAGTAGCAGCCTTCAGACCAGAAGTGTGTGCTCGAGGGAACAGAGCAAGGTGCTTGGTACTGCCCACAGATCATGAGAGAGGAACGGCAGTGCCGGATACGACACTCAATTAGCTGCAGCTGCTCCTGTTCCTGCTTGCATTGTTTTGGTGGATTGTTTTGATTGAATTTACATGCAAGGGCGGTGGTTCATCAAATCGAATTATCTGACAGATTCACCAACGCGCGAGCAAGCCAGCCCTCCAGCAAGCACTTGAGCTTGAGTAAAAATATCGTTCGGTTTCGAAATGGCGCTTCATACAGACCTTCTTCCAGCGCGACATTCTAGCATGAATTCACAGGTTGCCTGGTGCAGCATGGTGGGAGCACTGCGCATACAGTGAACGAGTTGCGAAGGGGTCAATCAACCTGAGACGTGTATGTACTGTTCGCATGTCGACTGCGATGCAAGAAAAGGACAGCTCCCCAACCTGCAGAATACCCCCCTCTCCCCTCCCATTCAGACAGACGCCCAAGAAAGTTCTGGCAGGCCCCCTTCGAATTTGCTGCCTTTGGCAATTGCAACCCCGGATCTGTCTCCTTCGTTTCCCCGCATGCTGCTTACGTTTGTGACCATGCTCTTGGCATCTACTTTTGTGCGTGGTCAGCGAAGAGATGCAGAGTACTGGTGTGATAGCTCGTGCAGCCTGCGCAGTGTCTGCATGGCCATTGTCACCTGCACGCAGGTTTCCGATCCCACAGGCGCGCACCTGGGGCACTATGGCCACGACACGAGTGCATCCACAAGATGGCTTGACAGAGGCAGAGCGCGTAAGATCACAAGCCCTGAGAGACATGTTGTAAGGTTCCAAACCCTTGAGGCAAGAATGTTTTACCGCTGGTTAGGTGGTGTCGAAGTACGTCATATGTTTTGGGACGACCATGCATACAGGTTCAAATCTGATTTGGTTGCTCTGCATGAGTGCTCAGCACGAATCGGAGGTAATAATCCACATTGAATGCAGCAGATTACGAGACTGTGCAATTCTGGCACACATCTGATGCACAATGAACCTTTGTGCACATGCTCTAGGTGTAGTACACAAGGCGCGCAGCCATGCTTTTTGTCATTCCACTTTGCGACGATACATGGAATTATACACTCAGTTGTTGAAGCAAACAATTTCAGTCTACTGCTTGGTGTACTTCACTTGATGTACGGTTCGTATGTCCTAGGCTAGAGTCTTCAGCTGCAAGAGCTTAGATTCACTGTCACTGCCTGAAAGCAATGTAACAGCGTGCAGAGGGATATTTATCTGCCATTACAGCTGCATACAGTGCCACGCTGACGTTCAATTCGCAGTCAGGTGCGCCTCAACAAAACACTGCACTGAGTGCAGCTGTGCCGGGCGCGAGACTGAGATGCCTCAGGCAGATGAACTGCAATGGAAGCATGCCTGTGCCGTTTGTGCATCAGGCAGCTCCGTGGTGACCTGTTCAGCAGGACAACGTAGTGGGAGTGCTAGTTTGTGTCGGCGAGGCCTCTTATGTCGTGTCACAGCCGTCAGTTATCAACCGACTTCGCAGTTGCCATAATGTCTTCAAGTTGGGCGTAAATGACCGACGTGGCGCAAATACATCAAAAATTGCACAGTCATATTATCACAGGTACTGAACGCTTTGTACGACAGCCTGTATGCTTGCTCCGAAATCTGTGCAGAGAGAGTGTGTGTCGTGCGGGTTTGAGTCCGGGTTCGAGTGCCACTGAAGACGCAGCGTTCAGTAGCCCACGTCGAGCAGCAGATTTGCACTACCTCGGCTTGTTTACTTGCTGGTGGAGTGACATGTAGCGAAGGTGTACTAGTGTGTGCATGCGGAATCGCCGCTGTTATTTGCAGAGCTCTATAGTGTTGGACAGCAAGGTGATCACTTCCTCAATGATACGGCACATGGATTCAGTGATACAGTGATTAAATATTCTTAGCATTGCATCCGGTGCCAGTCGCAAGCGCGGACAGGGAGTCACCGATTTTCTAACGAGTGAGTAGGTCCTGGCCGCGATTTCTTTCAAGGGCCCGACATGTTTGCGCTTGCGTCGGCTCATGACGAACAGTCTTCAAGCTATATTACTCAGTGCGCTGACCAGCGGAGCTTTCGTCACGGAATCGAAATGCTCGCAGGGGCAGAAGCCCCCGCAACCAAACTTGTCCTTGACGGCGACGACCTTTCAGCCATTCTACAACATCGCATACCATGACGACCCCTGTGCTTGCGAGCAAGTCTCCGCATGCCCTATCAACTCCAGCCTCTATGTTGCAGTGCCCGTCAAGCGAGAAGCATCCGCAGCGGGCCCACTTACAGCTGGTGGTCGCGCGTCTGCGTTACACCCAGCAGCTTCGGATTCTAAACTCAGATCTCGAGATTCTTGCTCTTCAAACTCAGATCCCGAGATTTGTGATCTAAAAATAGCTGCGATCTGCGATGATCGCTAAGCAAGACCACTGGAGTCGTCCGTTGCCGTTGACAGACTTGCCGTCCTCGACCCGGCCGCGGCCGCATAGCAAGGCAACCGACAAGGAGCAAACAGAAGATGCAGCTGCAACTACTCTTGAGCGCCTACGTGCTCAGAATAGGCGACACCAGGCGAATCATCGGGCTCGCGTGAAGGTGGGTCTCCCACTCTAGATCTGTCGGCGCGATTTCCGCCTATGGACTGTCGCCCACCCACCTTTGGGTCCACTCTCACCGTCATGTACATTGCGATAGCAGATCAATGAGCTTAGACAGTGCAAACTTGCCTGTGGAATGGTGAAGAAGCACATCACAAGCATGTCCCGAAATCGAAATCGAACGCGATGCCGTATGCTGGCCATACTTGGCCTTATTCGAGGGCATAGCAAGCCAGCAGTCCCTTTCTGAGCTAGCTAATTTGTCTTGTGGAAGACAAGGGGACGGGGGTAATGCATAGATAAGAAAGAAATACGTCATACTGCTGACTTTCTAGAACAGCAGAATGGGGCAACGTGTCTGTCCCACGACCGTCTGTATATGTAGCTACATGCATGAACCACCAGCTGTGCACACATCACATATGGAACCCTGTACGAAAACATGCATCTAAGCAAATCAGCGACAGAAGCACATATAGTACACTCTTTGTTCTGCACGGGGCTGTTTCATGTTGCCTGCTGGCCTGAGCTCCAGACCACCGACTCGGCCACTTGCAGGGCTCTTCTTCTTCAATCTACTTCAATAACATTCAGTAACATTCTACTTCAATATCATTCACTTATTTTGAATCATATCAAACTATACCCGCAAGTTGTGCAATTGAAACAATGAAGAATAATGCTCATTTCGGTCATGTTCGGAAGTACTGCCTTGACACACTCAGTGCACAGAGTATATGTCGCCTTTTCGCGTATACAAACAAGGGCGACTCATCCAAGACACCTACCACAACGCCTTGCATATGTTTGCAGCGGATGCTAGCAGACCTGGAGCGGAAGATAGCGATTGCAAAGCAACGTCTGGCAGATGCAAAGGAGAGGTACAAGCAGCTGTGTGCGACTCGGAACAATCTAGAAGCTTCCATCACACAGAACTCTCCTCTAGATCCCCTAGTCAACGGCGGCACCAGTGGTCCAAGAAACCTTGCAGGCACAACCAAGGCTCTGGCATTATCCAGCAACAGCGCAACTTGCCCTGACAACAACATGCATGCACGCTCCTCTAGGGTTCTGGAACAGGCGGAATGCTACGCAACTACCGGACACCTGCATTCAGCCCCATCATCAAGGGGGGCGTCGCCGCACCCCATGCAGTCTCTCCACCGACCTATGCAGTCGTCCCCAGTAGACACAATGCACAGCGCCCATGCATCTCAATCCCCCGCAAGCATGACATGTAATCTACTCGCACAGATCAGCTCCAGCGGGAGCAGTGGGGGGGGAGACCTGAAGGCGCAGAGGAGGCATCGGCCGCGGCACCACGCGCACAGCGCGCACGTCCAGGTGGCCTCAAGGCCCGCCTCAGGCCCCATGTCAGACCCCATCAGGCCCTCTATGTCCCTCACTGATGTCCCCCAGTGGAGCCACAGCACAGCAGGCCCAGGATTAGCGCCCCGGAGCCCCCGCCCCCTTCAAAAATCCCCCTGTAGACCCACACCGATGGAGGCATGCCTCATGAATGTGTCGGCTGCATCTGAACCTTTCTTCAAGGGCTCGCTCAGAACTGCGTTGGATGCCCCTGTAGACACCGCCCCCCCAGCAGCCAGCTGTGGCCCGCAGGTGCTCTGGAGGAACTCATGCGTGACGTGGCAGAGCACGCCAGGCACATACGCCCGACATCAGAGCCTCCAGCAAGCAGGCGGGCCCCAGGAACTGATGCCACTCGTCGATGACATGAGTCAATACCGCAGCGCCAGTGAGCCAGACTTAGCATCGCCAAAGTTTTCAGCTCCCAACCAGCCGCCAGAGTTCGGCGCGGCGCTGCAAGGCGCCTCGGTGCTTGCCGATCGAGCCCTGATGACCGGCAACTGCAGTGCACCCGCGCCGGAATGCGCCACCACCAGCATGCATGCACCAACATGCACGGGGCCTTTGATACCAATGCATGCTCCTCGGCTTCAACCAGCTTTCGCGCCACAGCATGGCAGCTACATGCCAGAGCGGGAGCCGTCACCGTCACCGTTGATGTCCTTTTCGCAGGGCCTGCAGCCACAGCCGCAGCCACTGCTGCATACGAATGCGGGAATGAGGACATCGCAAAGCGCCCCCAACATGCATGTACAGTGGAACAGGCAACACAACCGGCCCTTCTAAGGTGCGCACCATACAGGCTGGGCATCACCGTGCTTGCAGTGAACACGCTCTGCAACTTGAGCATGCTGTGAGTGCTCGATATACGTGTATCAGTACGAATACATTTGATACATGAAGGAAATGTTGCATGAGAAAGTGGCATCATTTCTGTCATCCTTCGCAGACTCCTACTTTGAACTACACGTGTTCATTCAGAGTAAAGCATGCGGAGCAATCTTAATTTTGCCTGAAGTGTGGTGCTGGGACAGGTGTGTTTGACACTGAGCGAGCATGCAGGGTTTCCAAGGGAGCACATGCTATGCCGTCACCATAGCCACTGAGGTAGGTTGGTACATATGTAGGTAGAGATGAGAACACATCAGAGTGCAACGGTGGCTGTGTCGCCAGCGAGCTTGCCTGTGATTGTGCAGGATGTATATTGCAAGGGCAGCTTGTTTGAGATCTTGACAACTATGCGGTGCATGCTTGGGTAGCAAGCTGGCTGAGCACCGGAAAATCGTGATTCAGAACATCTGACCTCCCTGCTGTTCGGTTGCGACTCTTTTATCATGTGCATCGCAACCGATAGCTGACATTTCGAACTCGGTTACAAATTGGAATCATGAATGCGTAGACCTCTGCTACTGAATCATGCTTGCGCTCAACAGCTGCATTTTGCTGAATGTTTCTTGATCGTAGTTTGGAGTAGATCAAGTTTCAGGCCTTCAGAAAACGAGGTGAGCAGGAACCGTGTCGTTCAGGTTCTGCCACATGCTCAGCATAACAGTGTCGTGCATGTTGCAGCATTCAGCGAATTGAACTCATGAGATCTTTGAGGACCTTCTTGCATCGTATATGACACTATTTTCCATGCTTTCTTGTTGGAGTTGAGGCTGGACTGCACCACAGTACATCTCACCTGCCAATGCTCTCATGCCAGTGTCAAGACAGTAGATAGAGCTTTGCAAAGGAGGCTTTAGATGAACCGGACAACGAGAGAGACGCTTGCTTAGCTGTGGTGCATCATGCCAGATAGTGTACACTGGATGACTGAATTGCAGTGTGACAGATGCAGGCCAAAGCGAGGCAAGGGCCTGCATGAGCTTGAAGTTGCGTACAGAGACGTGTATTGCAGGAACCTACAGACCTGTGGATGCAGATTGCATATGTCGAGGCCTTGAATGAGTGTGAGAAAGGCGGATGTCAATGTTGCCTAGCTAATGTATACCTCAGGTCCCAACTGGCTGCACTTCGAACATGCAGTCTTAAAGAAGAAAAAAGTTTGGTCAGGGCATCATCCAGGCGTACATTGCTGTTTCTTGCAGATAGTGCCTTTTCTCAACGTTTCTGGTTTGTAAAACAATTTTATGTAGACAGTGCTGTGTAATTATTGGTAGCAGGCGGGTAAGATCGCCTTTTCTGCGTCATCTTCAGTTCACTACAGACACATATTAGCAGACTATTGGCCAAACTGATGCTTAGATCTCCCAAGGTGGAGTGGAGGACGCGCCTGTTTCTTCGCTTAATGATGGTCGAAACACTTTGGGGCGGGCGCAACCCCTGAACTGAACCCCTCGATGGGGTGGGGGGGGGGGGGGCGGGGCGGAGGAGGTAACGGAATGTGCACTTGTCTATTTCAATGCAAAGGCCATAAAGGCAGCGGACAGCAAAGTAACCCCGCGCTCTGGCATCATCTAAATGTGCTATCACTGAAGTCCATATAGACAATGGTGGAAGGGACAGCAAAGTACCCCAACACGAGAAGGGTTGCTACAAGTGCAGCGTCTGAATAACACGCTGCAAGGGAAACTGTTTCTTTCTTTACATTTGATATGTTGGCAGATGCTGATCAACATTGATTCTTCTTAAGAAGAATGATGGTATATTGCCATCTGGCTATTTGGGTTCATGCCTATTTATTACCTTTCCGGTTTGTAACCGGTATATTGCCATCTGTCAATTTTGAATTCGTGACGATTGCTGTGAGATGTACAAGAGACAATGGTCGCAAGCTGAGTTTCTGCAAACAGAGCTTGAACAATCAGCAATGACTTAGACACATTGCTTCGCTTCCCCAGTCTGCGCCCTGTGTCCGAATCTGTGTCCGGGCGTATTCTGTCAGCATGAGTTCCTGCTGCGCAACCATAGAGATCCCACCGGACTCGAGGAGATGTGATGTTTATGACTGGCTTCCTTGCGCTGTTGGAGAAGCTGTAGATGTCCAGGACCGAGACACTTACTTCAAAGTAAGTGGTGACGACGTTGATGAGACCCCCACGGCGCACTTGAGAGGTCGGCAACTGCGAGGTAGTCCTCTTCAATGTATCAGATGTATTTTTAATGCACTGACTGCTGTTTGTGTATCCCTAGAACTGGGAAGTGTGCAGGGCAAGTGATGGAGGTACCACCTGGCTACCTCGCATTACACTTGCACCGTAGTGAGAAGGACAGGGTATCGAATTGGATATCAAGTGGCAAGAGCCAGAAAGTAAGGGTGTGGGAGCAGGACATACCACCGGCCCCTGCAATGTCGAGAATTAGAGTGTTCGAATGGATGAATCTGGCGCCACAGCTCCACCGAAAGATACCCCCAGAAGACGTTGAGACTAAATTGCAAAGCATGCGCCCGTAGGTTGCAGAGTAGTACAGTGAAGCTGTTTTCCAAGAGCATAGCAGGGAGAGATCAGCACTGCACCAATTGCATGATCATTATATTATGGCGTGAGCGCATGCATCTACGCGCATTTGAACTGTTGATATAAAAGCTTCACCAGCAGTTGTGCAGTAGTTTCATTGATATGTGGCCATGTGGAAGTGGGGGAAGCATCTGCACACAGTCTACGCACGGACCTCCCAAGCAGACATCAAGCCACAGCATACTGAAACCAGAAGCAATCCAGGTGTCGGTGCCTGACTGTTGAATTGAAGCTAGGAAGCTGAGGTGCTTACCACACACAAGCATTGCGCAGACACGCAACCAATCAACGTGTCCCAGACAAGAGGAAACTCTTGCACTATGAATCACATCTGTCCCAGCCCCCAGAAGCCAGTCAGCCATGTGGTCAATGCGGAATTGACAAAAGTGTTCTGTATACATGCGCCCGCATTGAAAACAGAGCACATGGTCTCAGCTACAAGGGAATCTTAAAGAAGCACTCGATGTTGAGCCCTGGAAACATAAGCATGCTTTACAAACGGCGCCGTTACAGTCCATCCAATCCAAGTCTGAAACAGCACCCACATGAAACATGAAATGCAGTTTGCTGGCGAATACACCATCAGCCAAACTCGATGGCGGCTGCTGATACTCCGAGATTGACATCAAAATTGACAAGGAAACGAGTAGACACACTGAAGTGGCGTGAAAATTCAGCTTCTTGCGCACCACAGCTCCCATTGAGTACCATGGAATGCCAAGAGCCAGCTCGGCTGCAGCAAGGCGTTGATGCACTAATCCTGTACCGACCTTCAAGCTGCATGACTCACACATTCTACATCATGCAGGATTCTGCAGGCAGTGGTGGTGACTGCTGAGTAGCACATGGGGCTTTGATGCGTAACATTACAAAGGATGCCAGCCACTGACTGAAGCACAGGCGCTTCAAAGTCGCTGTGATTATGGCTGGTTGCGTTTCTGCCAGCCTTTTGGTGGTGGCTGTCCGTACCTGCAGGCAGCGACTGGATAACTGTAGCCAAACATGCCACAAGAGAACATTTTCTCAGGCTCCATAGACAGCTCATTACGAAAACTGCCTAGAGAGCACACCGGATGATATTGTAAGGTCCATCGCTGAGGTTTCCTCCCTGCCCCCATTCCCAAGGGTACAGGTCCCGCTGCACATCCCACCTGAACTCCCAATTCTCAACGAATTGCTTCAAAGGTTGCCCACGCGCCACAGGGCGATCTGGCTCCTCATCTGCCATAGGTGAAGCGCTTGCGCCGTTGGCACCTGCGCAGTTGCAGGAGGATGTTGTTGGGAAGCAATGCTCGTTGGTGTGCTGGCTGTTCCGGATTGGAAGCTCACCATTGGCAGCCGATACTTGCTCATCTCCTCCCTCTTGTGCACCTGCCTCCACTCTACGCTTTCTACGGAACGGAGGCTCAATAAGCTGCGGATCGGGCATGTCCGAGCGCTTGCTGGCAGACATTACGCGGCCAGCGTGTGCGTGCCAAGGATTTCTAGACAAGTATCTAGACCTCGCGACCAACAGAGAGCTATTGCGAGTGACAGACTTGCTAAAATACCACCTCGACATGTTGCAGGTCGCGGGACAACATCTCGTGCCTGACAGGTTACGGAGATTGATGCCTTTGGTAGGCAAGGTTCAGATGTCAGTCGCTAGAAAGATCACGATCTTCCACGATTTAGGGTGTTTCGTCAGTGAGAACGCTCAGACGGTGCGGCTGTGGCCTTTCAAAGGTATAGAATGCATGCACTCCGAAACAACCAGTCACTTTATCCCAATAAAAGTCCAGTGGAATTCCATGAAATCCCTCCGAACCATTTTCCTGCCCCTCTGTAGATATGGCACAGATTTGGACTACATGGTGATAGATAAAGGAACCTTACACTGCTTTTACGTATTTGGATGTCTTGAATCAAGAAGCACGTAAGTATCTCGACATTTGGGATGGTGGTACCCAGCAGCATCTTAGGTTACAGTTGCTTGGGACTCTATAGGCCGTAAAAACTTAGGCTCCTGTCCTGTTATTTGTATGAATAGATTGTATGGAGTTGGGCATTCCAAACCATGGCGCAGTGTTCCAAGACACTGAACTCGCACGTTGCAAGGTGCTTCCTGCAGCTCGCGAGCAGGCACACGAGATCACTCCCACCATTTACAAGAACAAGAATTTAGAGAGTGCGTGCATCTGTCTTCTTTGTTTTGTGATCGGGAGGCTTAGTTTTCAAACGCAGCTGACTTGTTACCTGGGGCAAACCCCCGAGCACGTTCAATATCCTTTACGCTGCAGCAATCTGAGTGATCATGAACGCAAATTGTGTATCGTACTGACTTCATCGACCTCTGCAGACACGAGTAGCTGTCAAGCTCGGGCTCTGTTGGGCACACAGGTTGATTCAACCTCTGGATCTCTTCGCACACCTGTCACCCTCAAAAGTTTGTCTGCTGCTTATCAGAGGCGCAGGTCCGCAGATGCAAAAGCAATTTCATGTAACACCATTCCCGACACACGCTCCACTGCATCTCGCCCTGTTGGAACCAATGCTGATGCCTCAGAAGAGCAGAACAGGCCAAGGCAAGAGCCACAACAAATGCCTGCACCGGCATTACATCCTAAACGTGATGTCCAACAAGGCACTGCTCTGGGTGGGTGCCTTACTGCACCAGCTGCAGATCGGGGTGAGTCAGCACACATGTCAGTCCTACTAGCCGGGAATACATGTGCGAAGACAGACACCAGTAGAATTCTATTCTCGTCTCCGCAGCGATCGCTTGGCCTTACAGCACCGATTGTTTCCCCTACAGGAAGCACACTGCACGCTGATGGTCAACAGGGACCAACAGCAGTCCCTGAGTCTCATCCGGCACCACTTTCTGTGCCAGCTGCTCCCCCAGCCGCCAGAGCGCTCACAGAATCAGAACAGCAGTTCCTTTTGTCGCAAGATATGGATGAGGGTGCGCTATCAGGCACCATCGCAGAACTGCTCAACGTGTCGCTGATTTTCCGTTGCACCTCATGCTTGCATCCTGTGATCTTCGGCTGTTTAATCGCTCAGCAAAGCACATAGCTGGGAACTAGCCAGGAGTATCGTTATTGACAAATTGTCAGCCATCATTCCAAAATGAGTACTTTTTGTTGTTGCCAGAATATTTCTTGGGCAGAATCCGCCACTGGCTGGCGAAAGTATTTACAGTGAGAAGAAAATCAGCGTGTGGCTGACAGCAAATAATTAGATTGTCTTGAAAGTATGCAATTGGCTGGCACAACGTAATTGTTTTGTGGAAATTGTAAGCGAAAGCTGGAATAGATAGTGATGGTAAGGGGTCAGGATGTGTGTTTGTTCTCGCAGATGAACGACATCATGGGCCAGCTTCGAAACATGTTGATCTTAAGTCTAGCGCCATGATTGTGAACAGAAGCTGCACAATGCATTGTAGTTTCTGAATGAGGTAGCATGTGCCGATTTCAAAGCAAAGCAGGCGCGCAAACGTCGTATTGTGTAGGCAGAGATGTCTGCCATCAGTGTGAAGTGAAGTTTTAGCTACCACAATTGTTGTCTTTGTCACAATTCGTCAGCGAGTTTCACTGACAATCATAGACGTTTTAGAGCGATAATCAGCCAGTGGCTGTTTCAATATGTGGACCTCCACTACCCCTGGAACTGATACTGAAGTGATCACTGTGGAAATATGAACACGCCGCCATGACTCAGCAGATGATAACTATCAGAAACCGTTTCTCGTGGGTGGCAAGTATGCCGGGTTGGTTTTCACAACTCTGTGTGGTTACCTTGTGGAAACATGCCCCACAAAACTTCTCCCATGATAGTGGTTGTGTTGCAGATCCTGAGGGTGACCCAGAGCCTGCACCTCCTCCTGGGAGGCCACCCAATGCCACTGTCAGACGGCTGCACAGCTGTCCACACCCTTCCCTGCAGCATAATCCTCGACACCGTTGCCCCTGGCAGATCCTGACTTGCGCCACACAGCCTAGCACTGAGTCACCTCCGCCTCTCTCACCGCACGGTTTCTCCGTTCCCAACCCCATGAAATCTGGGCAGCAAGCTGTAGAAGAGCCGGAGCAGAACATGCGTGTAATCAATGCGGAAACTGGTGGCAACACAGGTCCCGCACAGGCCTCTGCGCCCAGTCCTCTGATGCCACGGCCTAGCAGCACGGGGGCTGAACCGTATCCAGATGCGCAGCAGAATGCGGGCTGCATCACAAGCAGCACGCAGGTAGGGCCTCTTCAGCGTGGCCAAGAGAACTGTGCGGTTATTGGCAACTGCAGCGTTCTTGAGGCAGGCGTTGCAGGTCTCCTAAGAAAGCATGACAGCACGAGTCCCGGGGGGGAGAATGTCATACAGGGGCACTTTAACCCCGTGCAAGCATGTGCACAATCTGACCAACAAGATACATGCATGCATGACAGTGAAGGTGCACCTGAGCGGCATCACAGCAGCACAGATGCTTCAGGTGCTGACTGGCACATGCACTCTCGCTTCGCAGCGACGGCACAGCCCTCAGCAGCTGCACAGCATGCACCGGCAGCGATACCAATGCTGAGCCCTGCGAGATGCAATTCGTTGCATGTTCAGCAGAACATGTGTAAGCAGGAGATGCACGCTGTGGTCACCAGCGGGCCCGCAGCTGTTTCTGAAGAGCCAGGTGCCCTGCAGATGCCCTCTGGGAAATCACACCCGAACGAATACCAACAGCAAGCACCTGCGCATGCAGAAGGTGTGGCTGCGACACCCCCAGCTCATGTGTGGGCACAGGCGCAACAACCGCTGCAGCCAAGCCATCATCCCAGCCACTGCCACAGCGCCCCCCCGTACCATCAGCAGCTGTCCACCGGCCCCATGAGCGTTCCCGCACAGGATCAGAGGGCTTGGGCTTTTGCTGCAGCTGCCCAGGGGGGACCTGAGTATTACTCATCAGCACCTCATCCATCACAAGGCCCGCCCCGTTCCTCTGGCTGCCTGCCCTCGCCGCTCCCAACAGCTGCCAACATGCATATGCAGCAGAACTGGATGCCGATGCCGATGCAGCACTACCAGGCCCCTCAAACACACCATGCTGGTGGCCCCCACATGCTGACAGGACCACAGTTTGTGTCCCCGGTGCCTCCATTTGCGCATCAGGTGCAGTCTGCGCCACCTGCAGCCACACCGGCCCCCTTCCCAATGAACTCGCATTCTCACCAGCACAACATGCCACAGCAAGGCCACAGTAGGCAGAATTTGCTGCAGCCACACTCCAACGCTCAGCCCACCCAACAGCTGCCCATGCAGCAGTGCATGGTTCAGCATCCAAACCATCCAAACATGCACGCGCAAGGGCAGCCTTCTTACATGTCCGGAGGAAGCCACATGCCATTCCCGCACTTTCCTGCACTTGGTGCCAACATGCAGCAGCAGCAGCATGCCTCACACGGTGTGCAGAGTGGCTTTGGGGGACTTTCATGCCACATGTCCCCTTATAGTGCTGCAGCTGGCACCGCAGCTCCCTTCTTTCCGCAGCTGCACATGCAGCCTCAGCCACACCAACAGCAGCGGCAACCTTCTCAACAGAACCAGAACCAGCTGCGAGTCCCGCAGCTGAATGGTGGCCGCTCCAGTTTACCTGCTGCCCCCATAGCGAATATGGGGCACCAAACCCCCCCTGCGCCCGCATCTACCCCCATTGTCAGCACCGCAACTGCACCCGCCACAGTCCCTCTTGCAAATGGCACACGGCGTGACCATGGCACAGCTTTCCCAGCTGCAGCCGTGGACAAGTCTGGCAACGCCATGAAGAAGGCAGCACGTCCCAGCGTACCACCTGCAGCTGCCGGTGTTACTCCACCATTAACGACACGAGGGCAGGATCAGGCCACCGCCGCGTCCCCTCTGGATGCCACCGCCACATTAGCTGTACCAGAGATTTCAGCAGCTCTCACACCCCCAAAGTTCTGCACTGCCACTGCATCTGCAGACAACCCCCACACAATGCCGCAGTCGGGAAGTGCGCCTGTGCGTTGTGGCTCAGCGAGGAATGATTCGTCAGCAGGAGGTAGAGTACCTGCTGCTCAAGGGTCGTGTGCACACACCCCCCCACACACCGATGCCCCTGGAGCGGTGAATGTTTCTGGCACACGCCCAGTTGTACCGCAGAGATTTCAGCAACAGCACGGAGGGCAAGAGCCAGCTGCAAAGATGCTGTCTACTGCCGAGGTAAAGACACTGCAGGAACGCGCACAGAGCGGTTGGAGTGCAGCAGAGCGTGATCGCTTTCTAGAAGGCTGCTGGTTCCTCTCCAATGAGGTCGCACCAGAGGTGCTGCCCTCCTCTCGCAAGGGCAAAGGCCTGGCGAAGCCCTCAGAGGACACGCGTGGGTTCGTGCTGCGGCGCAAGGGTGCTGCAGGCGACGGCGGCAGGGTGTGCGGCGCTGGTGGTTCAGGCACACCAATGCAGCAGCCGCACCAGATGCCAAGAAGACAGGCTGCACAGAGTTCTGCGCGAGGGGAACTTAATGCTGCAGCCCTGGGTCTGTTTGCAACAGCAGCAGAGGTGCCCCGGGAGCCTGCAGGGGCTGAAGCTGATGATCCAAGTGCTGGTGCCTGTGGAGCCGCACAGCGGACCGCAGACTCTGCAGCAGTGTGCACTGGTCAGGCGCACGGCGCGATTGCACAGACTGCGCCTCCAGCTGATGATACAAGTGCTGTGCCAGAGGCTGGAATGCAGAGTGCGCCCCAGGCACACACGAACAACTGTACGACGCCTTCGACTCATGAGGTGGCTGGGGGTCCGAGGAGAGCGCCAGCGCAGCGCGCCAGTGCCGCTGTGGCAAGCGGGCAAGGCCGGTCGCGAAGTGGATTCAATTGCCCTCGTGCTGCAGTGCATCGTGCTGCTCAGCAGGAGACTGCAGAGGGAGCGAGTGGCCTGTGCCAGGACAGTGAGCATGCTGCGGGGTTGGGTGCTCCAAGCATGGGTATGAGGACGTCCGCCGCAGGCTCCGGTGCTAGGCTGCAAGGTGGCGGGATCGCAGCAGCAGTGACAGGAGCTGGAAGTGGTGGGGGCCTGGTCGTAACAGGATTCACTCGGGGGGGCTCTGGACAGGCTGTGTTGGCGCCACACGCGCATGTAGCAGCAGCCAGGCGAAACAGATTGTTACATGATGTTGTGTGTCAAGGTGAGCAGTGATCAGCTCTCTGCGATGTTCTTGGAATCATTTGGTAGGTGTGGGCAGTCTCCAGTTACTGTGCGGAAGCAGGAGGTTGCAGTAGTGTAGTCTTGGCAAGCAGCATGTGTGGTGCTTGAAATTGTGAGGAGTCTGATTCAATTCCTGTTCTGTGTGCATTTGACACATGGTGACGGCATCAGATAGTTCAGAGATTGTGCTTCTATATGGTGATGTGTTGGGAACTATGTGGGACATGGACTTTCTAAACAAGCTGTACAATGAAATCGCTGCTAGAAGAGAGTCTGATTCAGTACCTTCCCTCAGACATGGTTCAGCTACGAGCTTCTCTTCTAATTGTAAACGGTACTACATGGTTTGATCTCCTGCACCAACCTGCCACAGGTGCCGAACAAGCGACCTTCTGCTATCGGGTGGGTTCGTGCTTGCGAAGTCGATGATCGGACATGTAGTCTCATTACATTCAAGTACGACAATTAGTGGTTGGCGACGGTCTGGACGTTGAATTGGGCAGCGCGGTTGACTGGTCTTCTGAATGCTACGCTTTCCTGCACCTTTTGTGTTCATTCTGGGCCCTCCCGGTTGTGGCAAGGGCACACAATGCTCTCTGTTGAGCGAAGAGTTCTCACTGTTGCATCTCAGCGCAGGTGTGATGCGTCGTCACCTCTGTTTTTGCCCCATGTGTACATCAGTCGTGACCTTGTTCTAAGTTCTATTTTCGCTTCGGGAGCAGTCATATATTAACAAAAAAAAACGCTGGGGTTCTAAACTATGCATCCTTCAGGAGAGCTGCTAAGGCAGTACATACAAACGGGCAGCGACGAATCACAAAGGTTGAGCAAAATCATGAATGAAGGACAGATCGTTCCTGCAGAGGTGTGTTGCAATACACTATGTTCTTCACCTTTCCAACTTCCGTAGACTCTCAAGATCAAGGTCCACTTGTCTGAAGTTCACGCACTGCAGAGTGAGTCAAACGTGCCATATGAACTAATAGAGACTATGCAGGTGACTGTTGGACTGCTTCAGGAGCAGCTGAACCGCACAAAAGCCCCACTGTGCATGATAGATGGCTTCCCAAGGAATTTAGAGGTACAATCAATGCCTTCGTGATTCTCCCCCGATGCCAGCTTTCTGTGCTTAACTTGGGCAGGATGCATGCCACGTCTGAACCAACCTGAAATGGAGCCCTAGTTTCTGTGACGAGAAATTCCTGTATTCTGAGACAGACAAGTTTAGACTGAAGCGTGTCTGTCTTGTCTTCGATCAAACCTGTGTACGCAGGCACACAAGACCTCACCGCCAGCAGCATGTGCAGAACTACACATCCTGGAACAAGATAGTGGTTCGGCAGCCACAGTTCGTGCTCAATATCACTGCACATCAGCGGGATGTGCAGGCCAGGCTGCTCAATCGCCCAGGAGGCCGAAGCGATGACAATCTTGAAACCATCAAGAAGCGGTTCAAGGCACGCATGCTGCCCCCCTGCCCACACTACCTCACTGCCAACCAGTGATCACCAGTAGCGCCTAGTGATATAGAACAATCATAAATACTTGGGACTATTTGTTAGGTGTCTGCCCTGATAAATAAGCGATACTGGTGATCACTGCTGCCAACCTGTTAGTATAGTTGGATCATCAACAGCTGCTAATCGTGAGCCAACAACCTTAGCATCAGCATGCCCCTCTTAGCATGCCCCAGACTGCAACTTGCCTGAGCTCTAGAAACATCTGCAGTAGATGAAAAAGAGATGTGTAGGTGTACGAGTCCATGAGGCCTGTGCTGGAGGCATACCAGGCACAGGACAAGCTGCGAACTGTAGATGGCTCTTCAAGCATCTCAGGTGTGTTCCATCACCTCTGCCTACTGAACATACTACAGCTCGTTCTGGTTCTGCCAGAGTTGGCAGGGGTGAGAAGCCTCTCTCTTACTGGGCAGCTCTACTGAGGCCTTTCCAGTATCTCATGGATGGGAAAGAATGTTCAAGAGAAAAATGGTAGCCTTGTTATTGTCATGATTAGCATTGTTATTGTCGTGACAGTTATGTGTGGCACCAGCCTGTGGTCACACTGTGGGCAGTATTTAACATGACCAGTCTACTTTAACCACTGGACTGAGCTGAGGTGTCCACTGGTAATGTAGACTGGCTATGTTCAACAGGAAGTTCCCACTGGTAACATGAAGGGAGGCTCCTATTACACCACGCCTCCTCTTTCTGTGTGTGCTTGTGTGGCATTGCTCTGCTGCGGCCGCTGTGTAGTTAGCTGTGCATGTGAGCAGCTTGCCTCGTGTTTCGAATGCCCAGCAAACAGTGTTGAAGCGGCAACGCATGCATGGCAGTTGGTTGTGGTGCAGAAGTCTACAAGCAAGTTCGGGAAGTGTTTGTGAAGGAGCTCGGTGACACACTGGTACTTACTGATGGGCTACAAACCTGCCAAGCAAGAGACTGAAGTACAGACACATGCTTTTCGCCATTCGCCCATATTGCCTCAAGATGCAAAGTGTTGTGGCTCGAGTGAGGAACCAGCCTGGTATTGCTGTGGTTGCAATCGTGTCAGAGCAGGCGGATTTGTTTATTTGAAGCTGGGGTGCCTCAGGTTTGTAATGCACCAGCTTTTGTTTCAGTTGGTATTGTGAAGGATTTTCTGCACATAGGAAACCCTGTCAACGCAATGTTGCGCATCTTCGCTCGTAGCGCTGCGAGCAAGGATTCGGCTGTGTCTCCAGCAGCAATCGTATTATTAATCATAGTGTTTTCAAGGTGGCTGTCGCTCTGATGTAAGGGAGTTTTCGTCGGACTTGTGTGCCTCAGATCAGCTGGGTGCACCTCATATCTGCACGGTTCAAGCTTCAAAAAGCACGCACGTCCACCACACAATGCTTCGGGTTGAAAAAGTTTGTTTACCGCTTCCGTGCCGGGCGCTGCGCGTGGGTAGACAGCGCTTGTGCTCTAAACGTGCAATGGCAGACTCTTCGAGACTGTATAGACAAGCAGCCATGCCATCGTTCCCGCAAAAGCACATATACCTGAAAGAAAATGCGCTTCCAGGTGGAAAGGGGAGAACCTGTAGACGAAGCATCATCGGTGTGCACCCTTGTTGAGCTTTCATCCATGCGAAGCTGATGAGCGCTGCTGGCTTTCCTCGCATCACCTGCGCATAGAATCGAACCGTGATGTATAATTGGATTCTGCAGCACGGGCTGCTAGCCCAGAGCCGGTGGTGGCCGTAGATGGTGACCTCGTAACGATGCACTACGATTGCACAGACATGGAAGGGGAGGTGTGTTTCCCTCGCACTGGTTTCTGCCACGATAGCAACAGGTCCTCTTATTTTTATATACAACGTCGACTGAACTGCGCTGTTGCTACCAGTTGAAATGAGCTCTGTCTGCACTATTCATGCTGAGGCAAGAACACAACTAGCAAGACAACAGATAAAACAAAACGTACCACTTGAATGTCACTATATCACCATCACGACAATTCAATTCAGCCTCTCTGCACTATGCTGTTGCTTTCGATTGGTGAAGGGGGTGCCGATCACTGCACCTGCTTGCTCTGGCAGACCCCAAGAATGCACAAATGCGCTTACCCTGTTGTTGAGGCACTTGGTTACAACAGATGGTGGACTCGTCAAGGGTAAGAGAAGAACCAGTGACACTGGAGCTTGGCGTCTCAGAGATAGTCAGTAACCCGCTGCTCAGCGCAATGGAAGAGGCTGTAAGAAGCCACGGCGTAGGTGTGTTAACCGAATCTAGTGAAGCATGATGCGCAGGAGTAACTTCCACCCATGAATCCTGCTTGCAAGTGGTTACAGACCCCACTGAGGATGAGTGTGGCTCAGCGCCATGCCACCTGATGTGCCACTCTCCAAATTTCGTCATGTGTGCCCTGCCATGTTTGTCTACTATTTCTTAGTTCTATGTGTCTTGACACTGCTCTATGCAGACGCTCATGAACCCAGGTACGCTCTATGTGATGTGTCACCATCGATACATTCTTCAGCTCGAGCTAGCTCTCTCAAGGGTCACCCCGAGGTTTCATTCTGTGAGACGCAAGGTCGTATGCTGCAGGTGACATAATCCAACTCTCACTCAAGGGCAAGGAGTATGACCCTGAGCTGGTTTTCACAGTGCCATGTGAGCACCCAGAGATCATGAGGCTGCAGGGCCGCTACAAGTCGTGCGTACTCCCCTTTCTCTGCGCACTCCCCCTTTCTGTGTTCACCACTATGAGCCAGGAACGTTTTGCAATGTGTGTGCACTGTAGCATGTGTGAAAGTTTGAGACAGAGGGTGGCTTGCAGGCAGGGAGGGTTGGTGGAGGACAAGGTGGTGGAGCTGCAGAACGGGCAGTGGGCAAAGGTGGTCAGCGTGTCGGAGTCAGAAGTGGTTCTGGATGCTAACCCAATGCTCGCTGGGCTACAGCGGCGGCTCACGATTGAAGTGTTAGGCATAGAGCGACCCGACCCTGGTGTTCCTGTAGCTGGGGGTTAGGGAAATCACTGGCGTGCTGGTTGAAGCTGTGTCGTATGCATGCAGAGGTTCATGTTATAGCAATGCGTACGGTGGCGAAAATAGCTGGAGTGATGACTAAAGTATATTTTTGGACTGCTTTGTCCTGATAAAACTGTCGAAAAGAAAGGTCGTTGT
This sequence comes from Ulvella scutata, assembly GCA_032359135.1. Taxonomy (NCBI): domain Eukaryota; kingdom Viridiplantae; phylum Chlorophyta; class Ulvophyceae; order Ulvales; family Ulvellaceae; genus Ulvella; species Ulvella scutata. The sequence goes on from JAUMHD010000002.1 coordinate 317,648, forward strand.
GAGATGCAGCGTGCCAAAAAGACTCCTCTAGAGCACACTCAAGACCACGCTGCTTCAAATTCAAATTCAACGATGCTAGCGAGGGTCTTGCCTCAGTCCATAAGCTGATGTGCATAACTGCGACAGCTCACAGGGCATTATGGACTTGAAAATCTGAGACAAATATTACAATGGATTCTGTGCATGATTTCTTCATGTCTGACTCCCATGTGCACTCACTCAACTCAACATTCTTTTCTCTGCTACCGCCGCAGCCCTCACGCAACCCTTGACGTGATCTTCTGACGCTTCATTCCTTGCACTGCAAACAGGAAAATGACAGCAGCCTACCACAGCAATATTCCCAATCTGTAGAACGACATGTACTGCCTTATCCCTCATCAACGAGACAGGACCATAACAGCTCCAAAAGATGTAACGCGTCCCTGCACAACTAACTGTAGTCTTCACGCGGTGCAAGACTACAGCATGAAGATGGTTTCATACACAACCGGCTGCTTGCCAGCGCCACTAACCTTCAGCAGCCCATCAAAAACCCATGAGCCACTGCCTTGCACATCCTGCAGTGCGCCTTGCACCGCCTGCGCCACATCAGCAACAGTGAATGCCCTGCGTTCCGACTCCAGCACCACTGACACCTTGCCAGCCCGCTCACGCTCATCAGAGCCAACCAGAGTTGTGGGCGCTTGCGTGAACCCAACAACTCTACCTGCAGAGCTCTGTGAGAAGCCAGGCGTGTGCTGCAACTGCTGCGACTGCCACTCACAGCGGTCGACGCTCCCTTGGGTGTTGGTGACCTCGCGCAGCGCCGGAGTCACCGCAGCAGTGGCTAAGGGGGAAACACTGTGCACGGGTGTTGCTGTGGCAGGGGTCGCGACAACAGGTGCTTCCACCTGTGTGAGCATTTCAGGCGAGCCCTCTTCTTCGGCAGTTGCGCAATCGATGGCAAGTGGCAACTCCATGGGATGCTCATTGCAGAGACCTGGAGAAGTGTGCGTGTGCATGGGCTCCATTGGGGCCTGCAGCCGTGAGCGCCATGCTGCAGTGTAGCGAGGGATGATGAGGGTGACTGTGGGGCATCGCAACAAAACGTCTTGCAGCTGCGGTTTCAGCACTGCTGAGAAGTCGGTGTTCAGTCGCCAGTTGATTCCCTGCATCAGAAACGCACTGACAGTATGCTATGGCAGGCTGTTGGCCGCTCGTACACACTGCCCTTCTCTCGTACTGTATTTGTGTTATGAAACCAAGGGTGACCAAGGGTGATCACTGATCATGCATGAATTACTACTGCACTTTCCTGAGCAATGACGACATGATCCACGTTACGATCACAGCTAAGAGCTAAGCACATGGATTGATCCACCACCAAGTTGATACACTGTGCAGGTTCAGGTGCTGCTCCCATGGATCGACGAGCAAGCAAAGAGCAGATCACGGACGGCTGTGGGAGGATTGCATACCTCCAGCAGCCTGGGCGGAGCAACCACAGGCAGGGAGTCAACAGCGGGAATTGTCTTGGGGCGTTTGCGGCCCATGCCCCCAAGCCGCCCCATCAGGCCACCAAACACGTTGCCTGGGCTCCATGCACCGCTTCGTGCAGCGCTACTCCCGCCACTTGCAGGCCCACCGCTGCCCGCGCTGCAGCCCTGCGATGCGTCGCATCGGGCAACAAGCGACGCTTGCGCTGTTGGCGGAGCAGGTGGGGTGGCCGCCGGTGCAGAGGGCAGAGAGGCGGGCAAGTCCACGGGCTGCCCCGAAGCTGCACCGTCGCAGACCTTCTGAGGTGCTGCAGCTGGCGTGGGTTGTGTGGAAGGCTGGTTGGCTGCAGGTGTTACTGCGACGACGTCTTGTGAGAAGGCGCGCGCTGCAGGCTGCTCAGACTGCTGCTCAGAAGGTTGTGCAAATGCGAATTCTGAACCCGTTGCCAGTATCTGAGTTTGTAGACACTCCTCTGTTGCTCTTGGCTGGGCAGATGGCTGTGAGGTGGTAGCATCATCTTGTGCATGGGATTCACTTACGGGCCGGCTCGTCTGCTGCGCAGCGCGTTGTAATGAACTTGCAAGTGTCAAATGCGGTGTGCTACAGGGCTCAGTGCCGTTCACATGCGGTGCCTGTGTATCAGTAGGTGTCTGGTCTTCGGGGGACTCTGTGGGGTGTGTGTGGTCACATCCACCCCCAAGCTTTGGAGTGTCGGCCTGATCGTCATCAGTGGCAGCTGGAGAGAGTTCAAAGAGCTCGTCTGTTGTGCTACCGATGACGGCATTAGCCTCAGGACGTGGGGTGATAGCAGTTGGGCCTGCAGATGAGCATATGTGTGGCCCTGCCTTGCCATCCCATACTCGCACACGTGTGCAGCACAACTAGAGCATGCTATACTCCAGCCCATTACTGCGTCAATGGAGTTCGGTATCAATGCTGTGCCAACATGGACAGAGCGTGATCGAAACTTGGTCTACACAGAGATAAACAACGGTGCAAGTCATGAGGGAGGGCAACGCAGACTTGAGGACAGATGCGGCGAATAGACATGAAAGCGTCTTGACCCGTAACAGATGCATCAGAACGCACCCGGTGTAGGTATGGAGTGAGTGGCAGGTGCGCCTCCAGCTGCAGGCGCAACAAGAGAAGCACCGGCTGCAAGGTCCAAATTTGAACTATGAGGTGCTGTAACCTTAGGCTGCAGCAGAGCATGCTGCTGTGAGAAGTTCTGCTGCACAGATCTCGGAGCCTCTGGGATGGTACTGCGCTGCACTTGAGGCTGCTGCTGAGGTATCATCTCCTGCGGAAGATGGGTTGGGTGGCGATTCTCCGGCGTGACTGGGGGTCGCGCAGGGGCTGGAATAGCAAGCTGAGCTCTGAGTGCAGAGGTGGAGAACGGTGTCAGGCTGTGCTTGACTTGCATGCCGTTGTTGGGGCTGGTTGTACTGCTTGGTACGCGACTGCAGTGTTCACTGTAATTGGCTGTTGTAAGGCCTTCAGTGAGGCCTTCACCGGGCTGCATGCTTCTGCTCTCATTCGCATAGGCATTCGTGGGCACTGTGCTGGCAGCGTTACTCAGAACGTCTTTCAAAGCATGTAGCTTCATGAGGTTGCCTTCGATCGGAGAATGACTGCATGTGGCCGCGTCACTGGCTGCAGTGCGGGCTGCTTGCTGCTGCTGGGCATAACCTCGCTCAGGTGCGCTTGCGGCAGCGCACACCTCAACTTGGGTGCTCCAAGTGGCTGTGGAGTCATGCATGCGATTGTTCAACGCATCCCGCAATGCAATGAGGTCATGTGACTGACGTTCAGTGGCTTGAGGGTGCGGTGTGGCACTGCCAGGGGCAACCCGAAGTGGCACAGCATCATAAAAGGCATGAGCGTTTGCATCAGAGTCTGCTGTGATGATTTTTTGCTGGCCTTGGTGAGCAGCAACCCCCGACACCCCTTCGGGGCTTTCAAGAGGCTGTGGAACCTGACGCGAGTCCTTGCAGCGCGCATTCAGTTGCTCTGCCAGGGCACTTATTGCATCAATATGCAGCGGGCTTGCAGGCACCTGTGAAAATCCACTTCCTGTGACAGGAGCACCGGTGATGAGGCCTGCAAGGTCCCATTCTGACGAGAGCTGGTGATCATGTTGTGGCACCACATTCTCGGCTGCAACCCCTGGCAAGCTCCTCTGACAACCTTGCAGCCTAGAGGACATTTCTGCTGTAGCTTCCTGCTCACCACCCCCCCTGCGCGCAAACTCAGCTGCATGAACTCCTAAGAAGTGCTGTCCAGCGGAGTTTGTTAGTCCCTCAGGAGTGTCATTTTGATTGACTAGTGAGTTAAGGCCACCGGAATCCCTCACAGTAGCTAGGAGGTCAAATTGAGGACCACGGTTCGTCGTTGCTTGAAGACGCTGTGTGTTGGACGCATCATTGAAGGCGCTGTTTCCGCATTGATGCGCTTGATGCCCACTCGTGACCGCACCACATGCCACGGGTTTTCTGGCAACACAATCTGAAGTTTGACCGTGCACAGCCCCAGGATTATCCAGGGGCATGCGGTGGGACAGGAAGGACTTGTGCGCTACAGCAGCGGTTGTATCAGACCGATATGTCTTCAAGGAGGCATCAGAAAATGATACTGTGGCTGTGGGCGCAGGTGTCACAGGTTGCCTGCTGGCAGCTGCAGCGGGGGGCTGGGTGCTGCCTGTCACTTCACTGTACTCCTCAACTATGTCTGCTGCCTGATCAGTGGAGATGATCACAAATGCAAGTTCTTGACGCCTGCTTTGGGTGTCACTCAATCGAAGCCGGCTCTGCTTCTCAGCACGATGCGAACCTGTAGCACACATGGACATCATCACATACATGCACAGTGTCTTGCTCATTGGAACTGCTGGCTGAGCATCCCGGACAGATTAATAGACGAATGATTCAAGTCATATACTTACTACTCTGACAATATTTCACCAACTATTGTCGGCACTTCCAGGCCCTTTGAGCTGTCAGTGACATAGTGCGGTCGGGTACTCACTCATAATACAACTGGTGTCTGCTTGCTTTGTAAACAGTGTGTGTGAACAACAAGTTAGATGCTCTGGCTGCACTGTATGTATGTCTATGATAGATACAAAGAAAAACACGTAAACACCATGGATGGTCCTTTTCTTCGTAACACGTGAAAAAGATTCTTTTTCGCAACACCATGGATGGTCTTTCTATCTGGCCAGGCCCGCACTCCAAAGCTCATGATGATGGTCAGAGTGACTGGGCACTGGCTCCACATGCTGACTGTCTTCCAGGGCTTCACATGACCTCTTCAGGGAAGAAAGCGCTTCATGTGTGTTCTGACACACAGCTACATGTGCCTCCTCCACCAGCTTCTGGCCCTTCTCCTGCCGTTGCACGCTCACGGTCTGTCGGTATGAGCACTGAGCATGATTGGGAACTGCAGTCGCTTCAGATCCCATGTGAGAAGATTCTGCTAGATTCTGGGTGCATAGCACTGCAGAATAGAGCCCTTGTACACGCTCCTGAAGGTGGTGCAAAGTTGGGGGCGAAAGCATCGCCGCTCCTTGCGGTGTTGAAGAGACTCCCGCACCGAGAGCCATAGACAAATGGCCTTCATCGCGACCAGAATACATACTATTTTCAGCCATTGAGCTTGATCTGTCATCACTCCAGTAAAGGCACCATGGAGGCTGCAGAGGCCCCCTGGACACGATCTCGCCACAACAACCAAGCACGCCACGCTCCGCACGCTGCGCTGCCGCAGCAACAGCTCGTTGCTGCTGTGCTTCTGCCTGTTGTAGAGCGCTCATGGCTCTGTGTGCTGAGTGCTTCTTAGCTACCGTTCTGACAACACCATTTGTGCTGGCACATACAAACTGTGCAGACTCGCGGCTACGTTTCTGACTGGACTTGTGTATGGCTCCAACATCTGCAGTGTGATGCAGGCCCTGCTGTTGCTTGCTGCATGTTGCCCCGCCTTTGGATCCCTCTGGCTTTGATGCGTGTGGACTCACCGGCCGTGAGGAACGGCCATGATACAGAGTTGCATTCGGGGCTCTTGCTTTGGTGAAATCTTCCGCAAACGATTGCCCTGATGCTGTGACACCCTTACATGGCTTGCTTCCATGAATGGGAGTGACTTCAGGCAAGCATGCTGCTGCGCCCTGTAGCTGCACTCCAGGACTGGCAGAGGCACAGGCAGGAGCCACAACTGCCACTGCAGCATGGTCTGTACATCTTTCATGACCCTGATAGTCATCTGGATGTGGCGCAGTCACCACATCACCACCTGCATCAGGTGCTATGAGATGCGCTCGTGCACATGCATGTGAACCACTGTCGAGCGCATCTGCCCGATTGTCATTTGCAGCATACATCACACAATCGTCTATGCATCTGGATTCAATGTCCATGGGGGCCACTGCCTCACTACCAGGCTGTTCAGGTTGCGCTGGGGTGGCTGATTGCTCAGCTCCCGGTGCCGCTTGCAAAGATTTGTGCTGGGTTTGCTGAGCAGGAGTTTTTGATGGAGAGGAATGGCCGATGACCGGTGCTATTTCTGTGTCTTGGTGTCGTGGAGGTGAAGCTTCAGCTGGAGTGCTACCTAACAAAACCGCGTCGTGGGCCTGCCCCTCTGCAGTGTCCTGCCCCAAACCATTCGGCTGCAAGAGGTGATGCTTCACAGACTTCTCTAGCACAAGATGTGCAGTAAGGAGGCTCCTCTTCATTTCTGCTAAATCTGCTGTTTCAGTGACTTCTGCTGCAGCATCTTGTGCAGGCCCTGCATTACGTCTGACTGCAGGTAGATGCTCTGCCACGTCTGCAGAGGACATGAGACCAGGAAGAGGTGTGATGCCCGTAGATGCTCTGCAGCTATCAGTACCCTTTCGCTGCGAAGCAATACCGACTGTGTCGGTAGCATCCGCTGGGGCTCGCATGGGGCTTGTAGCAACAGGCTGTGGCGCATGCATGTCCACAGCAGCAGAAACACCGCATGCTGTTGCAGTGACAGGATGTGTGCTGGCGCCAACAGCAGGCTTCATAACAGTAGAATCAGGCGCAACGGTGGGAGTGAGGTCTGTTTTCATGGCCGGAGGCACCGCAGGTGCCATAGTTGTCGCATCTCCTATTCTGCACTCCTTCTGTGCTGCATGCATCCCATCAGGGAGTGCGTCACCTGCTTGAGGCAGCACTCCAGCGGAGCCATTCAATGCTGAGACAGCCACCCGGCTGAGAACACGCTGGCACGCAGTCGCACTTGATGGTGCATGTGCTCCAGCAGAATCAGGCCAGGGCGGTGCTTCAGAAACACACTCCTTCATGGCACTGTCTGATTTCAGTGCAATGTAGGTGGCGGGGTCTTGACATTCCAGGGAGGGGCAGAGCTTCGGTGGCGCAACTGTATCGGCGATGTCAAGGACTGCTGGCACTGTCATTACTTCACCGGGAATATCATGCTGTATGACCGCAGCTGCAACTTGTTGGCGTACTACATCGCTGGGCTGTGGCGTGCTGGTCACAGGGTAGGCTGAAGCAGCTGCAGATGCTGTTCCATCAGGACTCACGTTAGGGTTCTCAGCAGATTGGCCAATTTGATGTTTTCCGCCCGACTGAGCGGCAGGAAATTGCGGAGTGGGAGGCTCCCTTGAGGCTGAAATATCCAACTTGCCTGGAACCTGCAAAGGACAGGGGCGCCACTACTCAGCAGCTGCACATCTATCAATTTCACTACTCATTTCACTACAACTAGATGAAAATGCAGTAGTCTTCGAGGTGTGCTATTCAAGCGACATAAACTACTGTGAGCCCCTCTGATTCGCCTTCACGGTCAGCAGCTGCACATCGCGTAACATCTGAGCACTCTGGCTGCAGCCATGACCCAAAGGTCTGCTGCCTCGCTTCAGAACACGACTGCTGTTGCGATGGCACTTGTGAGTACTAAACATGTCATCACTGGGGTTCATGAGTGTATGCTATGCCGGTCAGCAGTTGCTTGCTGCAGTAATCATCCACACAAACAGAACCATGCAACAAACATCACAACCACACCTCAGATTCCGCAGACAGTGAACATTGCATGTCTTGACATAGTCCATGATGCACAAGAAGACACAGTACGAGCAATACACCTTGTCTTCAGGGATGCATGAACAAAGCATAGGTATGCGCACTGGAACAGCGCAGCTTCTGGAAGAGGTTCCTTCTATTGGCATTCGTGTACCATGTGCGGGTACCCGTGTTGAGTAGGCATCTCCTGTAACGACTGCTTTCGGACAGAGTTCATCATGTGGTGCTGACTGCACGCATGAGGCATGTTCGGTGCTGCACGCCACAGTACCCGCTGCTGACATGACAGCATGTGAATCACCTGGATGCGATCGCATGCTGCTGGTTGCCGCTGCCAGCAGATTTGCAGGTGCTTCGGCAGGTGCTTCGATGTGGATAGCATGCTCATCTGTGGAATGGAGGACAGCAGATGTGACACAGAGCTGAAGCCAGCGGACTGTTACGATAGTAACCTTCCAAGCACCGCTTGCAACCTTTTTCTTTGCTGTCTCAAGTTTTTCAGACGCTTTGGCATCCAGACCAGACGCGACTACAAGGTGTGTGACCTTGCGTGACAGAGCAGGGGTATAGCTGCACATAACACAGGACCATTCATGCCCCATGTATCCAACGTAACTCCAAAGAGTCCAAACCATACAACAAAGCAGGGGTAGATAAAGGTTTGTAATCATCCATCCATCATAAGCGAGGGTTGGCAGAGGGTGAGGGTTGCATTGAGCATTGTGAAACGTACCTGCCGCCTGCTGCAGAAATTGCAGATTTCGCCTCCTCCTTAAACTTTGCATTGAAGCCTGTCACACAGATGACCAGGCCTTTGGCCCACAACACCGGCGTGTTCGATTGCATGGAAACAGATATGCAAGATCTCAGGGCGCGGTGTTTGCGTAAAGATAATAAGATTGATGCTGTGTTACATGGCGTCAGGGAATGTAGACACAGCAACAGCACTCACGATGCTGTAGCACGCAAAACCCGTCACAGATGCACAATTCGTCCATCCGTGCCCATCACTGCACTCTACCCTGTAAACAAACACTTTGAGGAACATTCTACTTCATCCATCAAGTCTGTGTTGTGCTGTGCAACACTACATCGCGTATGCTCCGCAGTGCACACGATCCACGCGAACGCAGGCGCCTAGATGTACTGTCAATGCAGACATCAAAAACCAATCTAATTTATCAGACGACCTACAGGACAATACAGAAATTCGGGTCCGTGTGCATGCAACAGTGTTGGTGTGTGCACGCACGCTGTGCATGCTATGTTGTCAGATGTTTGACTGCACATTTGGCACGCCATAGCGCTCCTCGTTGTTTCGTTTCCAAGAGTAAACACACTACATGAGTGGGGCATTTGAGTATTTCTTTCAAACCTGGCGTCGCCGCGTAGTGTATGGTCGAGTCCATGCCTGGTTGGTTAACACTTGGATGAAAGTTCAGCGCTACACTTCCTGGAAGTACAAAGCACTGTTGTTCGCTTGGCTTTAAATCTGCTTCACAAAATGCGAGAAGAACGAGCTGTTCAGGACGTTGTCGATGCCATGAATAACTGCTACTTGGTTTTGCGCAAGGTGCTCCTTTTGTGCGCTCCACTCTGCGTTACACAGTGCATGGAGTGGTAATAGGTATCATTGCTGGCTTGCAATATCTTTGGGAAGCCTGGCAGGAGCATCACGTGCTTGTGCAGGGAGCAGCCATTCTGACTACCTCTGTTTCGGGTTCTGACATTGAGGAGCTTGAAAGAAGACAATCCGAATGCGAAGAAAATTTACAACGGGCACAAGCGTATGTTCAAGAATGGGAGAGAAATCTAGCAGAGGTACTGAGCGTTCTCAAGAGCCAGTAGTTACTTGTATTGCTTAGTGAGATATAGACAGTGTCAGTGATTCCAAACTCCAACATAGCATGGATGGAGACAAACTCTAACAAAGTAGTCTTAGTCCATGCTTTTCAACGATGTCTGAGGCACAAATATACTGTTGCACGGTTGCATCTGAACTGATAGCGAGCCAACTGCAGCTGAAAGTTATAAGAGAGGAAAATATACGGAGAGCAGACGTCCTGAAGACTTGGACTCGTGCACTACGCCAACAGCTACCTGGCTTACAAACTGTCGCAAATGCAGTCTCAGCTCCTGCACAGCCTTCTGGCCTCCTGCAACGGCATCATGTTGCAAGGCCAGCGTCCCCACTGTCTGGAGCAGGAGCATGCACAGTTTCCTTTCATAGCAACGCCTCGGGACCATCAGAGAACCCACAAGTTCTCCGAGATGTCATCAATTCCGCAGCAGCAGCAGGTGCAGCCTGCCATCAACTGTTTCACTATGCTCCTGTCTCACATACTCATAGCTTGCTTATACCTCACTGGAGTGTGTCGAAATGCAGCAACTAGCCAGGGGCGGACAGGAAATGCTGCCCAGACCTTTGCATCAAAGAGAGCTCCAAGGCCGTTTGTTACAAAAAGCGAACTGGATCAGTGTTCAAGCTATCTTGTGGGCAGGTGGACGCAGCAGAAGATCAATGCAGCCGTTGAAGAGTTGGCAGGTGTGCTGATGGCATCTGTCATACATGTTATTCGGCATTCAAGGCGGGGCATGCTGTCAGGAATCGGGTTGTGTTATCCTGGGAGGATACCCAAGAATTGTGACCCTATAGTCATAATTCATAATAGTGTAGGGGCTGAATGAACGTTCAAAGTTTTACACAGCTCGCACAGAGAACCCTGTAACTGTGCCCAACTCCATACCGAAAGCTATAGCAAAAGACTGGATGTAATTGCAGGGTTTGCTGAGAACAACGCTAAGCAGATTGCTGCATTGAAGAGCAAGGTGTCCACCTTCAAGAGTAGCGCTGCTCGCAAACGCATGTTGGATGTGGCTACGGTGGCCAAAACCAACCCCCGCATGCAGAGCCACCACTGGTTCTTAGAGAGTGACCTAAAAGATGGCTCCATCCTCAAGTGTGATCGATCGGGAAAGGGCCTCTTGCAGCTTCTGCGACATTTGAAGCGGTTCACTGAGGTGTGGTACACCACATGAAAATCATCACCCAATCACAATAATGCAAGACCTGCACATCTTGCAAAAGCAGTGCCTTCTGAGCCTAGGAAGGAAACCTATCATTCGTATAAGTTGATCTGGGCGACCTGTGGTTGCCTGCTGAGTCCACGGGTCTTGCAGATCTCTGTAGAACCCTGCGCTGACTGGCCCAGAATTGAACTGAATGGTTCCTGTGCAGATTCGATGCAAGATCAGGGGTGAGGCTGACATTGTGTACGTGTATGAGGCGACCGCTTGATCAGTCCGACGTTTGGTGGCAGGCTTGAAGTCAAAGTTTCCTGGTACATTATGCGTTTATGAGCATGATACAGTCTGCATAGAGGCGAACTAGTGATACGCAGCAACCTGCTACCACAAGCATAATTTGATGATTTTCATGTGTCGCCTTATGCAGTTGCTTATCAGGGTGTGAATGCACTTTGTGACCACGTTTCAGACACACTGAAACGCTTTGGCATGCTCTGAGCAGGTTGAGAACTTTTTGCTGCTCTGGTGTGGATATCAATGGTATACTGAATTGAAGGAAGCTTGATGCATGGTATTGAGAAATAGGATGACCGTCTTGCGTTCCAGCTGTTGTTATGAGCTAGCGTGCTGCATCTTCACATAGATGCAGAGCTTCAGTGGTTGTAAGTTGGCACCTGGCCACATGTGGGTGGCATGTTTCTTAAGCACTGTGCTGTTGTTTGGATAGATGAAGGAACGGTTTATGTAGCCCCACAGGTTGGCAAACCCAGTTTTTTCTGTATTTGTATTGTGTGGGCTACACACTGATATCTCTTATGCATGAATCTGAAGGTCATGGTGCACCATGGTGTTGCGAGCTGTAAAGTGATTGCAATGTTCGGTCATCAGGAATGCAGGTCGGTCGTCAGGACCTGTCCGCACATTTTGGATGTTGTGAATCACAATGAAAGCTGGAATTCTCATGGAGTGTCCTTGTTCTGCTTGTTACGCTCAGCTACTGACAGCAATTTACCAACCAGTTGTGGGATAATCTGAAACACCGTGTGATTTATTTCGCAGGAGACACGCTGGTCTGTGTGCTTCGTAGATGGATATCTGTGTGCGCAGTGTCACGGAACAGGAAGGGCTCCAGCTTGTTGTCCAACCGCACGGGGAAATTGAAAGCGTATACTTTCGTGATGGAAGGATACCAGATGAACCTGGGGACACACTCTTGTGCTACACTTCGCAAGAGTTGGCGGGGCATGTTGTACCTCTACCCCCCGACGTAGTTCAGCGGTCATCCGTGTTGAGACACGTTCTTGAGCATGAAGGAGGAACGTCACTGCCAATAAGTATGTCCGCATTCAAGTGCTGGCTGTCAGGCTCAGGCACTTTGCTTGAGCGCTGCCAAATCTGCAACGTGTGTTCACCCATGCCACCAATGTCCGTGTATGTGGACATCTGCTGATCACGATATATACTATCTCAGCTAGTCAAGTGAACAAGGGGAAGTCCTGTGCAGATTGCAGAGTTCCTTGATGATGAGGAGCTGCCAGCAGCGTTGTGCGACGTAGCAAGAAGGCTCACCTTTGTGTGGGCTTCCCCAACACAGGCCGCTAAACACGAAACCAGTTGTGCTGCAGTTCTGAGCTCTTTGAGAGACTCTGTGCAGGAAAGAGTGCTGGCTTTGATCCCCATCCACTTCATTTTGAAGCACGGATCGGTTGAGCAGCAGCATGCTGCTTTGAAACAGACCACAATGGAGAGGAAAGATTCAGGCCCGTCGTCGCTCTGTCTGATCTTATAGGACTCTATCCCTGAATGCGATACACTTGTCCAATTCATTCCTGTTGTGCAACGGAAAGATGTGCTGCAGGCTTCACCGCCCACCTTTGCAGCAGCAGCTTGTGGTCTGCTGTCCCTGAAGTCCTTTTCGGCGCAATTCACGAAGCCACGTCAGTCAGTGCAAACATTATGCCAGTCGGGGACACCGTGTGCTGTCGGTGGCGTTACGAGTGGATGCAGCAGATTGCAGGTGTTCATCGTGTCCCAACTCAATGTGAATTATATGCACTTGTAAACGCACCCTCTTCTGTTGTCAACCTGATGCAGCAAAGATGAATTTAGAGTGTTACTACAAAGACACGACTTTCGCAGCGAAGTGCAACAAGCTGCACCTCTACATCACAGCATACACCACTGCCATGAAGCCTTTTTTAATGCAATCTCAAGCATTTGGCAGTCCGATTCGCTCACAGGAACACAGAAGCAGCGCAAGCTTGCTAGTTGAACCTGCTTTTCAGCTGCTACAACCCTGAATTACTTAAGCAGTTTCAATTCGCCAACCGCTAAGATAACAATTGAATTCTCTACATTGAAGAGCACATGCTTGCTCTGTACGCTGTGCTGCTTTTTCCAGGGTGCCTATCTCACTGAGGTCTTTATGATGGTGCAGGCCTTTCCACCCTCACACACCTGGCATTGAGCGTACCACTGGCCACGATCACGGACCTCTCGAGCCTCATTCGCACCCTCACGAAGCTCACATTACTACAATCACTTGAGCTCCAATGCCCAAGCACCTTGCTGGAGAAGCTCCCACAGCCAATGCATGCCACGTTGCTGCCAGCCTTCCCACACCTGCAGCACCTCTCACTCAAGCGCATTCGCCCAGCTCTGCTCGGCTACAACAGCCCGCTGAGTTTGGCACAGGACCTGCACCAACTACCCGCCCTCACGTCTCTGCACTTCCTCAAGGATACTCTCGCTCGTGAGAACACGGTACCTCTGCTACAGAGCCTTGCATGTCAGCCGCAGCACCCCCTTCCTACCTCTACATCTACCTCGCACAGCTCTGATCAAGCTGCGGATGGGGATTCATTTCATACAGAACACTCAGCATCAAAAACAGCGCTCTGCAGCAGCCTGCGACGTCTCACCATTGCGCAGTCCCTGCCACGTTTTCGGGGCTCATTAGCCCAGTCTCTGACGAACTCTGTGACTCGAGAGCACGTGGGCATACTGCAGTGCTTCTCGAAGCTGCACTGGTTAGATGTCAACTTCTATACCCCCCTTCTGCTCACCACATCTGACGGCACTGTGCCTGTTGCGTGTCTCCCTGCGTCGCTCACGCATCTCAGCCTGCAGCAAGCTGTAATGGTGCCCAATCATCTCGACTTGCTGTTTTCTTCATGCCTTTGCACCAACACTTCTTCAGGGGATGAAGGCCTCGCCCCTTTGCACGCGTCACTGCGATCTTTTGAAATCACTCTCCCTGATTCCTTCTCACAGCTGCCTGGATTCACCAAGTCGCTTCAGGGTCTCAGCAAGCTGTCAGGTCTACAAGCGCTTGCCATAGATGTCAAGTGCATGCTGGTGAGTTATCGAAAGGGCAGGCGCGAGCTCAAGTTAGACACTGTGATCAGGCATGTGAGAGGTGTGTTGTGTGCTGCGGTGGCCACACTGCAGCATCTAACATCTCTACATCTGGCTGTGTGCTCACTGGACTGCCCAGCTGCTCTTGCAGCACTGCAGCAGGTGCCTCGTCTGAGGCATCTGCATCTCGATGACTCGAACTGGCGCCGACAGCGCCTGCCAGGGAGAGGCAAGGCAAGTTGTTCCCTTGCTGAGTTGCATCCCAGCTTGAGCACTTGCATCGGAAGCCACTATCTAACAGATCTTGTGCGAGAAGATGCTTTCGGAGTAGATGAATCCTGTGTAGATCCTGGCCTGACTGGCCCTGCTGCAGACACTGTGATGCAGCTCAGACAGCTTACTTCGCTGCATGCTTTTGCGCCCAGGCTGTTGGCGTCTGAGGTACTAGGTGTTGAATCTGGGGTGACTTTTGCGGACGCTCTAGGGCGCCTGACAGGCCTGCGGGTTCTGTGGCTCCAGTGCGGAGTCAACAGGGGCTGTGCTCTGTCGCTTGTTGGCGCGTTGCGGGGACTGATGCATCTGTCAGAGCTGAGTCTTGTAAACCTTCAGTTGTTCAGATCTCAGGGGCTGGGGGCACACGGGGATGGTGAGAACGTTGACATGGGTGAAGAGGTTGCGTTGGTGCTGCGCCAGAGCTTGCGCAAGTTGACTGGTCTGAAGACTTTGTGCCTGGATGGTAACGACATGACAGGGGGGGACTGTATTTTTGATCAGGTGGTGCGCGGGATTGGTGCGTCAGGCCTCAAGGAGCTGAGCCTGAGAGACACAGGTGTTACAGAGGAACAGGTTCATGCACTGAGACTGCAAGGGATCCCACCCAAAGCTGTTGTTATGCTTGATACCAAGTCACGGGCTTCAAGATGACTGAGCCGTGGAAACAGATTAGCAAGCCAATCGTGTTGCAGTGTAGCGATAGTGGAGGGGGTATATGCACATCTCAGGCAGATGGACGCGCTCCATGGTATAGAGTAAGCGTGTCAACTTCATGTTCTGCGTTACAGAGAAGGGTATTGGTTGGAATTTCAGTGTAATGAAATTGGAAGCAGCATGTAGGCAGGCACTATCTCAGCGACCACAACGAATTATCAGCGAGCTGGGAGACATCCAAACTAGACTCACACATGCCCATTGATCTGGCACCCAAAAGTCACAATACACCTCAAGGATTGTTACCACCAAAACATAGCTCGCATTGCAGTGCAGACTTCTGCCCAACATGGGGGCCCTGTGCGAGCGTGGGCACGACTGCACAGTGTGAAACACAAACAGTCCACAAATCATCACGCTTCAAAACACGAACTCAAAAGACGATACTGCTGACTAGTGGCAACGTCAGCCAGTGAAACACTGGGGCTGTACTGGACATGCGGCCCTCTATGGCTGAGTTGAAAGAAACTGTCCATACTGTATGACCACACTGCTTACCATGGCCTCGTACAACAATCTGGGACAAAATGATCGAGTGCACAGGCCAGCATTATTGCACATCACGTCACAAGCACCTCTAGCAACCTGCCTTTCTCCACACACTTCAGCCCAGATTTGCAGCAGGACTGAGAAATTCCTGCAACTTGTAGCTCTGCCCTGGAGTGTGTGCGCATATTCAGCAGTTGTAGTGCACAAGCAGTTCATGACAGTACAAGACAGTACTCTACAACGACTTCACGGATAGTTTGCTGCTGCACATCTCTCATGAATCCACTACAGCAGTACTCGTACTCAGTAGATATCCTCCCAAACAAACCAGAAGGGGACTCAGAAATCCAGATCGCTGATGGAACCATCCTGGACAGAAGATATGGTGTCACGGAGGGCACGGCTGAGAGTTTCTGATTTATGGTCGTGAGATTGTATGAGGTTGGCAATGTTGACGCTGTGTGCGTTGGACTGAGGCATCGGCACATCCTTATCCCGAACCGCATCTGAGAACCTTCTGAGCAACCTGCAACGACTCGTGTTTCTCACTCCCCGGTTCAGAGAGCACCGAAAGATTGTGGGAGTGGTCAATGATAAGTGCACACATGCAGGGTTACACGCATCTTGCCCCACACTACAGCATGTCACTCACCTCATGCGCACTGCACTACGGTACCTTGCATATCTTGCAGTGTTGTATTGCAACTGCATGTGCGAGAACACCGAAGCTACCTGCTATGATGAAGCACCACATCTCACGCACACATTCTCATGATGTGCATGCACAAAACATAGGTCTGCAAGGAGCACAGGATCTGAAAAGGAACTGATCAGTGCACACCGAGGGAAACGATGCATGAATGAGGCAACAATATCACAACATGTATGTTGCAACATACACAACACAAGGCTCCAGGCATAGCCTAAACGGAGAGCATAAACGGAGGGTGCGCACTGTGTAGAAAGGTCCTCTCCACCAGAATGTATACGTTGCGGGGCATACGCAGCCGGCTGACGATGAAGGCCGTGGGGGCTACCCTCTGCAGCATCTGAAAGTGCATCCCCCGTTGGATCCACAGCACGTTCAACTTGAATCTGCTGTGAGTTCTGCTTTTGCAATATCGCCTGCTGTCTCGAATCTTGCCTTGGCCGCAGCTCCAGAGTTCCAGAGTCCTGAACCATTCAGCGCCAGTTGTAGCTGTAGCGCCACCATGCTGTAACTGCCCCACAGGCAGAATCCCAGTACAGTTCTGATGGCATCAGGTATTGGAAACAGACATTCACATGACAGGAAAGTATGTTGTGGAGGGTTTATAATACACACACACATGCATGGCGCTGCATTCAACCGATCATTTGCGTTGCATGACCATCTGCAAGAACACAGCAACGAAAAAGCAGCAGGTCTGTGGACACAAAACGCTGCGGAGAATACACAGGATGCTGCAGCAAATACACAATAAAGGAGCACACTGCATTCAAGATGTAACGACACATCACAACAGATCACAGGCCCCCAGAAGCTCAGATGTGTGTGATCACAACAGGACATACAATGTAACAGTGTAGAGAGACAAAGACACATGACACTTTCAAAACAGACACATGAGTGCGCCGCAAGCAGAGCCCGCACCTCTCCGATCGCTGCAGGCATGCTCACCACCACACCCACAGGCACACAGCTGTCTGCGGCTGCGTTGTCGAATACTTGCATTCCAGCATCCGCATGCCTTGCAGGCCCCACATTACTTCGTGGCTGCAGTGCGATCTCTGCCTGGCCCTCAGAATGATTCCCACTCATCCAGAACTCATCTCCCTGGGGATCGAGCTTCAGGCCTGCGTGCCGTGAAGAAGTACCACTTGCAGCACCCTGGCCCTGAGCGTGTAGCATGGACGCATCTGGAAAGGGGTCATGCTGTTGCGGCCTCCTGTTCAGTGTGGGGGCCTGCCCAGCGAAGAACTGTGCGGTAGGGGAGTCGTCTTCAGCGCCCTCCAAAGGCGTGAACGTGAGGGGATTGTCATACGTGTGCGTGGGCACGTCCAGTTGAACACTGTCATCAAAGGGTGCCACAGCCTGCTCGATGCCACGAGACATACTGGTCTCATCATCATCGCTCATAACAGAATCTTCAGTGCCTCGGTGGCTGTCAATCTCTCCGCTCTGCTCGTCTATTGCGCCGCTTGAGACCACACTTGAGTTGATGTGCTGCAGGTGTGTCCGGCTGTCCATGTTGTGGCTGGCGCCGGTGTCATGGAAGGAGCTGCTGTGGTACTGACTCATGTCGTCACCGCTTACTGCGCCACTGGCATCAGCAGCGGCGGCTGCAGGCCCATTGGTGTTAATCTGCACAACATGCCTATGTCTCACGACAAACTCGCAGGAAGGTGACAACCTGTGAGGTGTCTGTTCAGGCTATGCGCTGTTTTAATCATGTTTCAGGCTTGCAATAGAGATGCGTTGACTGTTGCACGATGGCATTGTGCAGGTGCATCTGAAACCTGAGTGTGCAGTAGCAGAAGCTTCGAGCAAATTTTCATCTAAGAGACAGGCTTCAAACTTTATTATGATAAGCCACTGAGCAGGAGAGTTGTAGTGACTGCAAAAGTTGAGAGACTCAGGACCGCACACCAGAGAATTAATCGCAGAGTTCATCACAGAACCAAGAGCGTGGAACCCCCTCAGCAATGAATTCTCTGTTGCAGATTTGCTCTGTTCAAGTACTTTTCTGCTGACCGGGGATGGAACTTGGTCGATGTTCTGTGAAATCCCAGCACTGGGCCCGTCCACATAGCCGGACACCCCATCCACATAGCCGGACACCTCAAGTGTGTCCTCCCCGCTGAAGCTGCTGTTGCCCCCATCACTCTGCAAACTGGAGCCTGAACCAGTGCAAGTCTTTTGTACTATGCTTCCAACACTGACAATCGGCTTAAGTTTTCCTGAGCTGCTTTCCTGGTGTTGCAAAGCACTAGAGGTTGGGCTGGAGGGGCGGTCCTTGGGCGCAAGCCACTGCCCAAAGAGCTTGCTCGCACCCCATGGAGCTACACCCGATGACTTACTGTTCGCTCCTGAATTACAGGAGCTCGTGCTATGGCTGGGGCTGCGTGGGCTGAGGTTGCTAGGAACCCGGCCATCGTGCCTGGTCAAGAACAGTCTGGCAGGTCGCTCCCTGCTCTGCACACGCGGACTCTGTGAGCCTTGCTGAGGCGGGTGGGGCTTTGCACAGGAGCGTGGTGTGCGAGGGGAGGCTTGTGACGAGCTAGACCCGTGGTCATCAGCCCCTCTGCCGAAGCTCAAAGTCATGAACGTGTTCATGCTGTCTGTGGCCTTGGACATTTGCTCAGTGATCTGCTGGTATGCATGCTTGGCCGACGTGGGGACACTGTTGGGTGCCTCGTACATGGATTCATGGCAGTTGATGCTGCTGGTGGTGGTTGGAGCTGGACTGTCGGTCCTCTGGGCATTGCAGTAAAAAAGTTCACCCGGACCACCTGCATGAATGGGCGCCAGTAAGAAGGGCTGCATGAATGGGACATATGAAGGGCAAGGACATGAAGGGCTGCTACCACCAGAACATATGTATTATCATGCAACGAGACGATGAACTTGCACACAAACCGCCATGCAGAGTACCACTTCGCAAAGGCATTTTCAATAGGCACCAGACCATGCTGCTCTCAGTACAGCATCGCATCAATAGCACAAACACCTGGGAGCTATCAGGCATACCTGAAGCAATCAGGCTCGAGCCAGCGGCCTGCGACTCTAAGCTTGTCTTTGAGTGCCCTTGTGTACCATCACTGGCTGGAGCTCTGGTTGGTGAATGTGGGAGGTCACTCTCTAGTGATCTAGTACTCCCATAACCCACTGTGTCCTTCTGGAGGTGCTCATGGACACGACTGCTGTCACCAGCAGACAACATGCTTGTAGACTTGAGCTTGCGGGAGGTTTCAAACGCCTTTTTCCAGACATTCTGCTGCCGAGACCGCATGCTCTTTGCAGCAGCTGCTGCTGCTAGGGGATCCGGCTTACGTACAGATGACGAGTCTGATGTAAACAAAGAATCAGATGCAGAGTCTGAAGCGGCAGCCATGCCTCGCGAACCACCAGGCGAAGGTGCCGGTCCCGATTGATGATCTCTTGAGGCCAAGCTATCGGCAGGCGTGCTTGCGGCACTATGCCGTTGAGCTGTTGCCTGCGCCGCCTGCTGCCATAAGTCCTGGTTGAGGGATTTGACTGGCTTACTGCGCAGCGACTTCCAGCCCTTGCCCTGGATGGTTGTGACAGAGCCGGTGGCGGTGGCAGTGGTCCGCATGCCTGCAGAGGCTGCACCTTTCGCGGGGACAGCTGGTGCAGATGCAGAGACTGCAAAGGCTGGTGTGAGCGCCTCACCACCTTCCACAGCTGCTGGCACCTGCTGTGTGCCAGCCTGCCGGCGAGGTTGCCTCTCAGGGGATGCCGGCGCGCTGGAGAAGGACACGCAGCTGTCTGTTTGCTCCGTCTCTGTACCATCACCAGCTTTGTGCTGTGATGGTGACACGGACTGCGCCGCTGCCGCTTCATTGGAAGCATGCTGCTCTGTGGCACCCCTACCCTGCCCTTTGGACGCTTCAGATCCTTGCAGCGCTGTCTGCTCTGCTGTTGCTACAGACTGCTGAGCCACAGCAGGAGATGTGGTGGACTGCACTGACGCGATAGGTTCAGACAGACCATGTCCATGTGCTATCAAGTCACTAGGCTGCGGCGCTGGCAGCGCTGTGTGCTCCTGCCAGCTGCAAGAGTGGACAGGCATTAGCTGATATGGTTTTTGGCCGCACGCAGCAAGCTGTAGAGTGATTTCTTGCTCACCACTTGACCTTGCCTGTTTGTCCTCTGAAGCTGCAGATTGTGCTGCGGGTGCATGATCGTCATCCCAAGGGGCTGGACAGACTGATGGATCACGAACAGGCGGAACGTAAACGTGACGTGCCTGAAAGTGGCCGTGCGTGAGGCTGCTATTGTAGGAGCTACGCGGCGTCTGATTCTGCACCACCACAGCTGCAAGAGGAGGCAGCTGTGTGGGGGCCGCAGGAGCTATGAAGGCTGCTGTGATTTCCTGGTACGCTTCGCTGTTGCCTGAATTGCTCATGGAGGGGGTTGTGAGGTCAGAGTCCTGATTTGAAGATGTTCGTGCTTGTTGGTGTGATACACAAGGCTGGTTCCTTGTTGCAAAGCTGTGGAGAGAGTGGCTATTGATTGCGGCCCACTTACTCATTCGTTGATTGTATGGAGCTGAATGCTTGGAAGCAGCGCCCCCAGGATCACTGTTGGTGACGGAGAACGTGCGATGAGGTAGGCCTGGCGTCCACTTTGTGGGAATCGGCGGCATGTCGGATGGTTCTGAGAAATCCACCAGACCACTTCTACCATGTGTCTGACTCTCTGACAAAACCTTGGAATGGAACTTCCTGAACAGGACTGACCATGCTCAGAGACCAAGAAACAAGCGAGTGTTAGGGCATGTCATGACATAAGAAGTGGCTGTTCGATGCTGAAAATGCAGTGGGTGTGGAACACTGAAGACTAGGGGTTGTACTCTAAAATTGTACTCTAAAATATCATGCGCATTGCAGAGTACGGACAGAGGGACATACTGTTCACATTGCCTTTCTTGCAGGAAGGTGCGGACTTGCCACAGACTGCAAGGCATGCAAAACACTGCCTTGCACGCAGTCATGAAAGGGCCTTCTGAAGATATGCGAAAAGCCTGCGCACAATGGAACAGCAGGTTAATTCACACTCCCGTCGACCCGTGTTACATGTAATTGATGTACAGAAGGGGGGGAACCGCACCTTGATGACATGCAAACGCTGTGCGAACGAAATGAGCGCGAGAAGAGGCCAAAGGAGTGGCACAATCAGAGCAAACCAGCTACTGATGTGCATTCTTCTGGCTGCATCTCGGCCTCTGCGACCCTCCTGCTCCTCCTCTTGAGCAGAAGAACAGCACGCGAATTGCCCAGACAAAACTCCGGAGCGACCATGAGCTTGAGATAGCAAATGTAGTGCATGCTCGTTTGACGACAGGGCTGTGGGGCACACGCAAGCAGACATGAAATCGAGAATCGGGGCGAATCGCTCTTCGTACGGACTCTCGTAGGTGCAACATCCGCATAGGTTATCTGAAAAGCATACGAGTTTATCGCTATTTGACATGGCCGTCACTAGTGCATATTCACGCAATGCACACTCTGCCTGTGTGTCCTGTCAACAGGGCTCGCACTAAAGTGTGGATACATCCTCTTCGTCACAAAACATTCCGTACAACAGAAAGAATGGCCGTGAGTGCGTTGTTTCAGAATTGGTGCAGCACCTGGCCACTGCTGTTGCACGCCATCGTCACTGCCAGAAAGACTGTCCATTTCTGCTGCCCGAACCGAGGTTCGTAACGGCATCAACGTCTCATTCTTCTGCACTTTGCTGCATCGATTCGTGTGCCAAATGCACCTACCTGCCCGTACTGACAGGGACTTCACAACTCAGCCATGAACGAGGGAGGTACAAACTGCTGTCATTGTCAAAGCACAAGAAATCGAAACATTTACGCTGTATAAGGAGAAGTGGCGCTGTATATGGGGCTATTCCATTGAGTTCCCGCTCAACGAACGTTGGTCACAAGTGCGCCGCAACGAGCAAGCTGAACCTGGTTATGTTCGCGAACTAAGCGAATTGATCATGAGAAGCCCACAGTATCTGCACGCCATGAATATTTGATATCTCAAAGTATTCCCAGCACTGAACATCAGTGTCGGTGACCTTCCAGGTGATGCGGACGTTCCATGCCATTAGTAACTACTGTGCGCCGATCCCATGCAGCACGTATGGGTACAAGACGCGATAGTGATATTCAAAATTTCCCCCAGAAACTAAGTATCGGTTGGGCCCGATATTCCGATACAGCCCGATGTTGACACATGCTGCAAGTTTTCTTAACACTGTTATAGGAACCAGGTTGTGCCCTGGCTCGTGGTAATAATTATGTACTACGAATGATCTTGCATGGTATTTGGGTTCCTGCCCGTTCTTTGCCTTTCAGGTTTTTAAACACACGGTGTACTGTGAATGCTCGTGGGCGTGGTATTGTGTTTCGTCTACTATCGCAGTTTGGCTAAGAGTGCTGGGAAAGACTTTCTTGATGGTGGTGTTCGAGTGAAGTAGTGGATATTTGTGTCAGTTGCTTTCGGCTACTTGGGTTCATGCCTATTCACTACCTTTCCGGTTTGTAAGAGACAGGCACAGCAAGGTGCACACATTCACGCAGGGGAACGTTCAGAATCATTGCTGAGTTTGCCCGGGATTTTTTACTGTCCAGATTTTTAAAGGGAACGAGCCGCGTTCAAGAATCTCGTGAAGTTCTTGCAACAGCAGGTTCAGGCAAACAGTCTCATGCTGACTTAGAAACCAGTTGATGCATATTCAGGCACATCGCTGCACATTGCTGCAATTGCCCACACTTTTCTACAACACAAGTTCCTGGGCTCCCTGACGACACTTCCACACTCATGTATGCTTACTTCAGTCCTAACTGCACATCAAATCCTTATTTTCTTGGCCGCAAGCGTTCTCATGCGCCTGGTTTCAGCCTTGCCCCCCCCCCCCTCCCCGTCGCCGTCCTGGCCCCCATGTGCGCGCACAGCACCCGCTTCCGTAGCGCTCTGCAGCACCATGCATGGGCCCATGTCGTGTCCTCCTTTCGTGTGTCATCTGCATAATGATTTATTCTTGGGGTGTGCTGCACTGCACCTTCGTAACACTGCGATGGCCAGCTGGCAGGCGATGCCGAAACAATTTCACTTGAAGACTGCTGCATGGGTCCTCCTTGGGTCAATGCTGCAGACACAATGAATATTGAGGCAAAACTGAGAGTTTGCATCGATAGGCTGGTGCCTGTTGACTAGAGTGCACACTTGCCTTAACTGAGACCAGATCTATCCTGGCAACAGGGACAGAGAGATATTGTGTGTTAGTTGCTTTTGGCTATTTGGGTTCATGCCTATTCACTACCTTTCCGGTTTATAACATTTTTGGGACAGAGAGAGAGAGAGAGAGAAACTAATGAGGAACCACGCCATACCCAAAGAGGATTTCGGCCTCAGCACCCCCGAAGGGGCGGGACAAGGACATACAGCCTCGGGCCACAAAGAAGACCATCTTTGTATGTTCATTTCTACTTCACTCCATGAATGCCGCTTATTATATCCTCCTGTTTGGTGCTATCGTTGCTACGAATTGCAGATATTCCGCCACTGTGGCGCTGAGGCTGAAGCTCAAAATGAGTATGGCGTAGTCCCCGAATAGTTTATTTATTTATCGTTGCTGACGACGCAGCCCCTGGTGGTGCCCCTGTGTTTACCTTCCCCGTTGTGCGGCGTTCTCTGCGGCCTTTGTGTTTGCCCCCCTTGCACGTGTAGCTCGTGGCTGTCTGTCTCGTGCCACCGCTTCAGGGGTGCTGATGCCGAAGCCCTTCCTGGGTGTGTGTGGTTCACGATTAGGTTCTTGTTCCCCCCCACTAAATGGCACTCTGTACTTCTTCTTTATTTCACTCAATGGCATTGTCCAGTACGTTTTGGTGTCTTCCGCTTCTACGCTGATTTCTGGCTCTGTAACTGGTGCCTTTGACTTTTATTCGTTCTTTGTTCTGTTGTTCTGGACTTGTTGGAAAAAGCATTTTATTGCGAATCGGGAGCCAGGAGAAGTAGGGGACACCACAGCTCTGGTCCGAGGAAGACCTGGGCCCAGGGCGGGGAAGAAGACCAGAGCGCAGCTCGGAGCAGGCCTGGGGGTTCCAAAACAGCTCTCTTCTTTATTCGGAGACTACGCCGCACTCGTTTTGAGCTTTGGCCTCAGGCAGATTTCGTGCAATTCGTGAGGGGAACCTAGCAGAGACCGTTTACGCGCCCGGCGCAGAAGCTCGAAGACGAGACGGCAGGTGGCTCTGGCCAGAACAGGTTTCGAACCCGAGACCTTGCGCAAACGCGCTAGCGAGCCGGCCCCTGGGCTCTGGCTGAGGCAATCCTAGACCAGGTGCTTGGGAACAAAGCCATACCCAAGAAGGCCTCAGCCTCAGTACCCCCAAACGGGTGGGACAGGGAGCTCGAGAAGGAGCCAAGAGCGCCGTTTGACCAGGGTGGCAAAGAAAAGGCGCATTTACTTTGCATCCTTGAGCCGGCTCAAGAATGCATAACGTTATTCATCATCGCCAGCAGGCGCGACAACGAGTTGTCCTAGGCGACAACGAGTTGTCGCAGACACGCATGTGTCGCAAGCCAAAGCACAGTTGTCGCAGGCAATCTCGAACACATTCTGTTGGTACATGTTGCTCCCTGTCGCATCAATCGCCCCCACTGATTCCAGCCAGACGTACCTGTCTAGTGTTCGGTGCTGGTCGTCGCTGTGCTGGTAAGTTCGTTCGTTGCATAGACAGGATGTCGGTGCTTGCAAGTTTGTAGAATCTGGCTATGGTGCAAGCGCCGCGCCGCACATATGTGTGACGCGTCAGCGTCGGTATATCCCAGAGGCTATATGCATGTGTACATGCATATATAACGACCCCTTGCGCAAGCTTGCGTGTAGGGAATCTACCTGGAGAATCTAGCAGTCTATAGAACTTGGTCCCGACATTGGTCCCGACAACGAGCGAAACGAAATCAGTGAACTCGACGGTGAATGCTCGTTGCAGAGACTGTGGGAACAAGCGTGAGCGTCTGGTCGTCGACGTGGGCCGTCTGCAGGACAGGTATGAGATTTGCACCTTCTAGTGTTGTGTTAGACCTAAGTGCGTGACATCAGGTGGACCTAACCCTTACGCCTTGTGACCTGCCAGTCACCTCGTTGCGCGCAATTGCGCTGACACACTCTTTGAAGAGTACACGCATGCACGCGAAGGTTTGCTGGTGAGTGCGTTGAAGAGAAGCTCGCTAGTTAGCAACCGGCGTGCTCAGCTGTGTGATGAGCCCCAGCATGGGCTAGCCAGTTAGCCACTACGTACGCTCCAGCGTAGACGTAGAGGCCCAGGTTGGAGGAAATTCACTGGTTTAAAAGTCAAATGGAAAAATACCTTGATTCGTGGATGTCGGCGGATGGGATGCCGAGACATCCACAATACGTACATTGCAGTTGCCATATGCAGACAGCGCCCCATCGACCCACGTTGAGTGCCACAATGAATTTAGGACCACATGCACAGGCCCTAGCTGCACTCACTGCGGGTCCTTCGAACCGTTCAGTGGTTGATAGTGACATGTTCGCCTTGGGGCTGGATGATGCTCCGGAACTCGGTGCAGCTACGCCGGGCAACATGCCCGGCAACATTCTCGGCAACATGTCCTCTGGGGATATCGCTGTGACATCCGTGCGTGCGGGAGGTACAGCTTGCAGTGGCGGAGCTGGCACGGAAGGCGTCAGGAAGCAGAAGATCTTGGAGAAGAACAGGAGGGCTCAGAAGCGCTTCAGAGAGAAGGAGAAAGCCAAGATGGTTGACATGGAGGTGGCGCTGCAGGAGATGCAGACAACCATGGACACGACGGTTCAGGAGAAGACCTGCTTGCAGAGACAAAATGAGGTGTCTTCCTCTCTCTCAGCCCTTCGCGCCGTGGAGTGCATCAAAAGATACTGTACTTTTACTTTGCAATGTAGGTTGATACAGAACTGCCCTGCCCTGAACATGTTATTACTTACACCCCCAAGTTCCTGAACACTCGGTCCAGCACATGGGAGGGTATTGGTTGACAGTGGTGCTAGTGCTGGTGCAGAGCCTTCTGAAGGTGCTGGAGCTGCGGCAGAGCCAGATTGAGGCGCTGACAGAGGTGGCGCAAGTGGATGCTGAAGCTACAGGCGAGCCTGATCTCGGCGACCACATGCGCAGCGCTGCAGGCACGCCCCTCCCTCATCGAACCTTGCTTCATTAACTGCTTACCATCAGCTAAAACAGAGCTTTATTAGCTGCTGGAAAGATTCTGTAGGGCCTGTTGGAGGTACTGAAAAGCTGAACCCTGAAACTGCAGCACATGCAGGCACTCTGAGCAGCCAGTTGGAGAGCGGCCTGACGTTGAAAATGTGCCAGGAGATGTCTCCAGCTGGCGCCATTGCGCAATGGAGGCGGTATGTGGAGAGGCTGACCAGTGTGCTTGTGGAGGCGGAGTTGCCCACCGCCCCTGAGGCTTGCCACGCTGCCCTGAGGCTGGTGTGGCGCCTGCTTGCTCTGCATATGTTGTGATTGTTCCCTGCAGCTTTTCCCTGCATCCGGAGCACTCCGCAAGTAGTGGTATTGTGAGAATTACGACATCTAGCAGTTAATTCTACATGCAACATGTCGTCATTCTCACAAGACGAGCAGGTAAAAATAACTGCTACGTGCCGTCATTCTTTTCGGCCTGTGGTATGGCAGCTCACTGCTGTGCCCAGAGTTTGCTGTATTGTAGAATGTATTTGTTGAGGTCGGAACTAGGTTCGTCCGACTAGGACTACTGGGCCGCATTTCCCGCACACATCGCTTATACTGTATAAGTTATACGAGCATACATACCTTGTCTGTGTCCCCCGTGTCTCTCTGGATGATGCCATGGCCACCAGCCAATGCATCAGCAGCTGTACTTCGTGTTTGTGCTGCCACCCAGAACATCATGAAGGCCTGATCGATGTGTGGCTACAGGCGGCAACACATGCAAGAAAGTTTTCCCATGTGCTTGCGATTGTGAACGCCCGTGCCATCCGCGTCCTCCTGAACAGTAATCTGGAAACGAGCGAGCTGGCACCTGACCCTCTGCACAGCCAAGGCGAGGTGCGTTCTGGCTTCCACACTTCAATCACTGTACTTTGGGGGGGGGGGGGGTGCTTACACAAGAAGTTGCATGCCCAACATGTGTCAAGTGCTGTGCATGTGTCAAGTCCGAATGCTAACTCACGACTTATTTGGCCCTCGTCTATGTGCAGCTGCGCGTTGTTGCTAGTACAGCTCCTTTACTATTTCAGTTTCCCCGACCATCGTAACTGTCCAGATTTTGTGAACGGCCTGGGTTCGAATCTCACCTTGTGCAGCGTCACCTCTCGCAAGTTTCTCGATACGCTGAACAGGATCAGCTTAGGGCTGTTTCTGGTGGTTTCCCCAGAGAGTTTGTGACAATATTTCTTGTATGCTTTGGCCCCCAGGGCCCTTACTACGATATTCGGACTGAGGCCCATTTTCCTGTCATTTGGGCACTTGACAAACACGCCCCCTTCCCCACACAACTGGCAAGACTTATCCACCATGTGGCACTGAGGCTCATAGCGAGTATAACGAATTCCCAGAATATGTCTCTTCATTGCTCTGGTGAGATCCTGCGAGGGTTTATCTTCACAACAAAAATCTGACCTGTGCCACAAGTTGCGATGTCAAATGTTGTGCGTTTTCACCACGTTTCAGTGCTGTTGCAGGCGTTTTGGACGGAGACCATCAACGCAATATCTCTCACACAGGAGCAGAGGGACAAGATCCTGTACCTAGCAACCGTGTTGGTGAAGAACATCAAGTCCTGCCATTCACAGCGTGCCGTTCTCTCTCGCAAACTCACACTGTTGCTCCCTCAGACGCTCGGCGCCTCCGGCCAAGTGGGAGCCGCATGCGCGGCCATGGACACCATGACTGATCTGCGCAGGTTCGGCCCTCTGACCGCGTGCTTCGTCACATCAGTTCGACCAAACAGTAAACAAAGTACAGTATTAGGTCGTTCATCCGACCTGCGGGGTTAACCGGCCAGTTTCGGTGGGGTCAAACCGCCCCCTTATAGAAGAACATGCTCGCCTGTCTATCCGGTTGCTCGTTATCTTGGCACTCGTGATACAAACATCCCTTCTTAAGAGGCTTGTATCCCTCCTTAAGGAGGTTGATCCGGATACATGGAGCTTCAGAACTAGTCATGCATCTGTAGCAGCATGAGCTTTCAACTGTTTGGCACAATGTGTTCATAGTCCGCCCTTCACACCTGCCAGCGCCTAAGGCCTTATTAAGCTGGGCTTATCCTGTCGTCGACTTTGTCCGCCGCAGTCTACTAAAGGGAGCGCTACTCCAGCGTTAATCAACTGTTTAGAGGACACAGGTGGCTGGATAAACAAGCTGCTACTGTGCACCTGAGCTCATATGTTTGCCCACTCGCTGGCTGTGTGACAAGCACTGAGTGAACAGGAAAGAACAAAGGGACACTCATGCACCAAAATGAGATACATGCCATATGTGGGGCAGTGGTTGTGCAGGAACTTCCACAGCGAGCACATCGCATGGACAACATTCGTGGCAGGAGTGGTTGCAAACTTACTGTCCAACCAGCAGTTTGCACGCCTATGTTCGCGATGCTATCCGTACTTTCCTCGCACGTACGCGCTCTCCCCATCCTGTGTCCAGTGCAAAGATATGGTCTTGGGATTGACCTTCAACTCAGCCGCGGGCCCTTGGGCATTAAAGTGCTTTTACCACGAGGTCCCGGGTTCGAACCCCGGTCCGGCCAGAGCCACGCCTTGTCTTTTTTTTCGAGCTTCTGCGCCGGGTGCTAAAAGGGTGTCTGGTGGTTTCCCCTTTTATAAATTGCTTGAAATTCCGCCACTGTGGCGCTGAGGCCGAAGCTCAAAATGAGTATGGCGTAGTCCCCGAGTATTTTATTTATTTAGTTATATCTCTTAGTTCTTTTTAAAATGATTAAATTTTGTGAATTTCTTTATAGCTTCCAGCGCTCTTGGATGCTGGTACAGAACAACTGCGTTTGAACAGACGTGTGCATGCTTCTAAATCACATGAATTCAACAGCGCTGTGGCAGGGTTTTGCAGGTTCCAGCTTGCGAGGAACCTGGCAAAAGGAAAAGACATCCTTGAGCTCATTGACGTGCCCGGCTTCCTCCTACCTGTGGCCTCCACAACTGATGCCAGCGATATGATAGCAACGCATCGCTCTGCTCATGAATCGGATGGCAAGCAAACCCCAGCAGGTGCTGCAGTGTCCGCAGCAGACTCCCACAACGGTCTGCTGACTGACCTTTCATCTCTTTCGGATGGGAGCTGGCAGATGGGTCACGCAGATGCTCTCCTGCAGTGAGTGGGAGCCCATGAATGCATACAGTGTAGTGGCGTTCCCGGTACTGACAACTTGGACGTTGAACCGGGCCTCGTGGGGCCTGCTGCATCTGTATCAGACACGAGTACATTCGTGGAAGTTTAGGGGAGTTCAACATGGGCACTTTGGGAAGCTGCAGCTGGCCTGTGTGGGCCTGCCCAGCATCACGAGGTTCCTGTGGCACAGAGCTTTGGGAAACTGCAGATGGCATGTGTGGGCCTGCCCAGCATCATGAGGTGCCTGTGGCACAGAGCTAGTACCGTCTATCAAGAGCTAGGTTCCATACGAGGGTGAGCACATGCAGTCGGTGAGCGCTGCAGGCAAGGCAAGCAGGTGCCACTGTGTGGGCTTCTGTAGGTGCCTCCTTGCAGTGTCTGGCAGGTAACAGCCCAGGCCTGGTGCGATGGTGGCTTGCTACAAGACACTCCACACTCACCGACTGTTTCTGCTCCCCTCTTTCCGGTGGCTTGCAAAGTCCAGCCTTGGGATGCGAGTGATCTGTCGTGCATTGCAGCAACAGCTGATGGATTCATCTATCAGCGGCTTATGTGCCATCAGTTACTGATAGACGGTCACGGTTATAAGTCGGGTCCAAAGGTCTCTGGCAGATGTGTTGGCTGGAAGAAGTCTAATTGGGGAGCACGCCATGTATGGAGCACACCACGATAGCTTCTGGGCCGCTGCCATGCTGCGAGGTTGTCTGCATGAGGTCATTGGTGCTGTCTCTGCGCAGCGTCAGTGAATATCGTGCGTGGTGTGTTGGGGCTCAGCAATGTTCATGCTCTGATGTGAGTCGCTTGGCCCTTTTGACCTCTGAAATAATTATCACAAGGTCACAGCTGTGTGCTGCATCTGGTCTACAATCAGCTTGTGGACGCTGACTGTGCATGTGTTTGTGATGGCAAGGGCAGACCTGTGTGCTGGGCAGCACGTCTGCTCTTGGTGCAGTAACACTGCTGCATATTAGCAAATGAACACTTTGACGAAGAGAATTTTTAAGCAATAGTCATATCACTTTCGCTATATCTGTTGTTCATGTACTTGCAGGATGGTCTGTCCATGTCCTTGGACGAGTTCGGGCATCTGAATTGACTGTTTTGATTGAGATAGTTGAGATTTTTTTGCGCCACTGATCCTACACGTCAAGTTGCAGTAGCAGCAGGATGAAGTGAGCAGCTGTGGGAAGGGCACTTTCAGGATGAATCTGGGTTTGCAGCTGGCTTGTGCAGTCACTTTTTCGTTTGGATCTCGGTGTTGGGGATGCAGGCTGACGTGATTCTGTGGATGAAGCACTTGTTCTTAACAGTGGATTCTGTGGCAAGCAGATGGATTGAATGGAGTTGCAGTGATTCTGTAGGGCTTGTGTGCATTGAGGGTGCACTCGAATGACAATGGTACGACATAAGAGCATTTAAGCTTCAGTTTTGATCACAACAAGAAGATCTTATCATGCAATTGACGGACATAAAGTCACTGAGACGTGTGTGCTGTTTGCATGGAATGGAACAGCTCAATAGCTCTGATGGGTGTGATGACTGGACGGGAGGAAAGTGAGAGCGCTAGTGAATGAAACGTGCGTGTTTGTAACCAGCTGGCTGCCGTGAGTTCGTGCATGTAGGCATTCTGCCTGTCCCTGGCCACAAGGGCCTGCATCTTTGCGGGAGAATATACTCTGTGGCTGTTGCGAGTAGTGTTCACTGGGTGGGCAGCACGGTTCCAGCACAGAAAGCTGCAAAGTTGCCTCGAGCTTACCTTGCACTGTTCTTTGCTTATGCGTGCATGAAGCTGTCATGTTGTGCTCTGCAATCGATCGCACCAGTGAGATAAATGAATCGGGCCACATGATCCCAATAATTATGGGTAGCTTGCAGAACACTCGGAATGACCATCAATAATTTAACACAGTTGTGCTGAACATCCTGCATATCATAACCTTCACTCGAATGGCAGAACATCACCATCACCAACGTGTTTCCCAGAATTCTT
Source organism: Ulvella scutata (assembly GCA_032359135.1). Taxonomy (NCBI): domain Eukaryota; kingdom Viridiplantae; phylum Chlorophyta; class Ulvophyceae; order Ulvales; family Ulvellaceae; genus Ulvella; species Ulvella scutata. Next base: position 349,162 of record JAUMHD010000002.1, read on the forward strand.
TGCCAAACTGTGGTAGAATGATGCACTACCATGCCATATTCACAGACTAAGCACAGCTGAGGCATTACCCAGAAACATGCAACCAAACACAATGAGAACCAACTACCCAGTGGAACAAGCAATAGTGCCAAGGTTGTGCAAGTTACCTTCAGCACACTGGATAACCTTCAGTAGAATAGCATAGTTGAACAGTTCAACCCATCTTTCCTGCCCTTTGGTTTCTTCTTGAATGCATCCCATCTTATGCATAGTTACCATCACCTGTTGCAGCTCATGTGCATCGTCCAAAAATATTGACAATTATAGCGACATCAATCCCGTGATAAGTATAGAATGTGACATTGTCGCCGCGGTCGTGGAAGGGCAGGTTGGGATGACTCGGCACAGCCCGCAATGGGCAATTCTCCGTCTACTCCAAGCCGTTTATAAAGCGGACGGTTCGAGAATGTAGAATTGATACGCATGCATTCTGTTTCATCGTTATAAGAGACAGTGACCTTGTGCTTCGTTGCTTTGGGTACCTGAGCGATTTGTAATAAAAAGGCGTGCTTTCGAAAGGTTTCCACAAAATCACTCAGTGAGGTTGACACTGTCACGTATACGTACACCATGAGCTCTTTGGTGGCATCCAGCATTTCATTAGACGCGAAATGAATCGATATCATCAGACGTCCTGACCAGCGTTCAACAGCCTAGCAGAAAGCAATGTGGTGGGCACGTGCCAGTCCCAGTCCGGGCCGCAAGCGCTGACTTGCGCTGGGCCCAATCCACACTTCTGTCCCTTTAGACAGCCACGACGGAAGGTACATTTGATATATTCGTCATTTTGTGCAACGATGATTCAGCAATGTGTGATTCTTGGCAGACGGCCGTGCACAGCCAACAGCGTCCCACGGGTACAGTCTACACGCTTGGTAGGCGTATATAGATCAACAAATAGGGCAAAAAATGTCTCCAACAGTCCGAGCTCAGACTGCATGATGGTCTGGACGCCTCACAATAACAAGTGCGACTCTTGTCCCACTGCCTGTGCAGCTGTAGCAAGGACGCTGAAATAGAGCCACCTCGTTACCTTTCAGAGATGCATAATATGCTTTGCCCGCTTCGTTGCCGGTATTTCTGTCAACGAGGTCCTACACTTGTCTGGTAGCTGTTTGGTCTCAGAGCGTACTTCTGAACTGCGCCACACGCTGCGACCAAGTAGGCGTTTCCACCCCAGCCGCAAAAGCCACAACGAGTGTTTTTGCCTGCTGGGATGACGTGCGGACGTGCTGGTGACACTGCCGTAGCAGAGTCGGGCGGCGGTGCACGTGAAATTAAGTGCTCGTCAGCATGTTCCGAGAGCTCCTTGTTCTAGTCTGCATTAACCTATCAGGGACTTGTATCACAGCCAGAACGATACAGTAGGTCTTTGCAGGGTATTTGAGACCTTTTCATTCCTTCCTCCGCTCTCTGAGACGGAGATTGCAAACCAGGTTGAGTACATCATCGCAAATGGCTGGACAACCTGTCTAGAGTTCACATCTGCGGAGAACGCGTACATCAAGGATAAGTCAAATGTCAGGTTCTGTAGGAATGGCAGCTCCACGGTGTGTTTGCTATTCCTGTTGGAACCTTGAACTGCCCAATCTGTCTACTCCCCTAACAGCCAGTGGGATGAATGCTGTTTTGGTGCTAGACCGCAGCAAATTGCATACCATACGAATCAGCGCTTATCAAGAGTATATGCATCCTGATTGGATGCCTTGACTTCCCAGCAGAGTACAGTGCAGGTTCTCAGGTACAAACATTTGTGCAACATGCTGATGTGCAACAAAGTGTTGATTCTGTCGCAACTTCTGTACCAGCGTTCTTATGTACGAACTCCTGGCTGAGGATTCATACGAAAGCTGCTCCAATATCAGTCTTCGCGCACCTTCTGCCACGTAACCAAGGCATCACCCTTCGTATTCAGCATCAACACTGGTGTGTAATACAGACATATTACGACAATCGATACTGGAGTATGTGGAAGCTGCCCATGTTTGGCTGCACAGACCCAGGCCAAGTGCTCCTGGAGGTGAACGCGTGCACCAAAGCATTCCCAGATGCATATGTGCGTCTTGTTGCATTCGACAGCATCTCGCAGTGCCAAACAGCGAGCTTTCTAGTCCATAGACCTAGTTCTGGTCACGAGTATACACACCCTCAGGTGAGCCGCTGCCTCCCGTACCCTCCTGACCATGGTCGACTGTTCCTACCCCCTGTTGTGTCCCGCAAGAGGAATATATCTTGATTCTCACAAGGTATTGGCCATGGTCTGCTCTCAAGCACCTTGCACGTCATCCATAGGCTTCTACCGCATGGCAGTTCAAATCATTGTGCATGTTTAGCTGTACAAACGCATGTTGCCTATAAATGCAGACGCTGTGTCACATTTTAGAGTGTGGTATGGAAGTCTCAGTAGGTGCTCAACTCAGTGTTCAAAGTTTCTGCTCTGGACATGATCCTTTATGTGCGTCAGTGTCATGCCACCAGCAAGATGCACAGGTAGTTTGCGGCTCAATCATCAGTTCGATGCCCAGATCTGTCTGTTGAATGTAGCAACATGTGCAGAGCCGTTCTGTGAATGGCTCAAGTAACGGAGCGAGTAGCAATGGTGCGAGTGTCTCCAGTGCTGGCGTGAATGGTGCCTCTCCAGTCAAGCCGCAGCCACGTCGTAGCATGGGTCCCCGGGCCACTGCAAGAGTCCCAATGCCAGCAGCAGCTGCAGCTACACCTACACCTGCAGTTCAGATCGTACCTCCGCCCGGCAGTACACCCATTGTGGCGCCCCGGTCAGTGCCAACCCCACCATCTGTGTCTGTCAGTACGTTCCCTCCTCCACCTCGTTTCACCCTCTGTGGTGCGATATCATCGATATCAGCTATACTAGCTGCCTTGACTACATAGTGAATCGTGTAGCGGCATTTCAAGCATCTCTGAGTCGGTGCGTCGTGCAAGAATTCTACTGCCTCTATCTTGGACACCCTTCCCCCACACAGCAACTCTGTTGTGAACATAGAGCTCACGCACCATGCTGGCTGCTCTCTTCGTCTTTGTACCTGTCTCTAACTTCATTCTCTACACGTTACATGCTTCACAGAGTACTTGAATTCTGTAGGCAAGGACATTGGCATGAGTATGGAGCAGCAAGCGAAAGCCACGTTGATACAGCAGCGCAAAGTCCTAGAGGAGCAGAAACAATCATCACCACCACCACCACCATTATCTAGGAATAACAGCACAGGCTCTACAGCTTCTTATGGTGGCTCAGACGGGACCAACAGCACTGAGAAGGAAGGTGGCACGAACAATAGCAGCAACTCAGCTTTGTTAGTGGGCGGGATCATTGCAGCTGGTGCTGTACTAGCACTTGGAATTTTTGCTGGTGGGGACAAGGTTAAGGAGATCGCCGAAGAGGAGAAGAGCTCAGGGAAATCAACAGGTAAATGTGTCTTTTTCTTTCAGTGCTGTGAGTGAAATCATCGTGGGCTGAAGGAAGCTCTGAAGGAGTGCTCAGGATGGCTGAGTTGCTCATGTGTTAAGCTCCAGGAACAGTATGAGTTGGTCCAGGATCACCATTGCTGGTTTTTGCAGAAAAGGTAGAGATCACCAAGTCCTCCATCAAGACAGCCCCCCCACCTCCAGCGCCTCCACCGCAAGGCAATGTGCCACCAGAACCCAAACCCAAGCCCTCAGGGCCACCCCCACAGGGCAACGTTCCTCCAGAGCCGAAACTCAAGCCTGCTGTGCCTCCAGTCAAAGGCAACATTGACCCAGTGGACCCAGCAGCTGCAGCTGTATCAGATGCTGCCCAGCAACAGCAGAAGGCAGAGGCTGCACGACAGGAACAAGAGCGCAAGGATGCACAACAACAGGTGTGATAGAGCATCTCTGTTAGTTTTCATCAGCATGCGATCTTGCTTTGTTGCTCAGTTTGCAGTTTCACAGGAACTTTCTGAAGCTGCAGTGCCGAACTTGCCCAATGATGTACGTTTGTAGGAAGCAAAGCGAGCAGCAGAAGCTAAGAGACAAGAGGATCTGGCTGCTGAAGCACGACGCAAAGAGGAGGCGCTCCTGGTCGAGAGACAGAAGGAGGTAGACCTCCAGAAGCGCATGAAGCTTCTTGAAGAGCGACGGGCTGCAGAAGCAGAGGAGCGCCGCCTCAAAGATCAAGAAGAAGCACGAACAAAGGCTGCAGAGGAACAGGTATGATATGAAAGCTTCAAGACCACTGTCAACTCTGATTTGTGCGCTTGCTAAACATGGAGAGTTACTCGTCCCATAGTCTGCCAAACAGCAGAGTGTTTGCGACATCTGCTGGCTACATCTGTCATAACTTTGCAACACAAGTGCAGAGGTTGAAGGAAGCAAGGCAAAAGGAGGCTGAGGCTAAGAAGGCATTGGAAGAGGAGGAGACGAAGGCCAAAGATGCAGAGGCAAAGCGTGCAGCTGAGGCTGAAGAGCGCCGCAAGAAGGAGATCGCAGCAAAGCAGGCCCGAGAGGCTGAGGAAAAGGCCATGAAAGAGGTGCGTGATAGCAATCAGAGCACATGTGCTGTCAAATGTCATGCAATCACAGTAGGGAAGATCTGCAAGCTGCAGAGCGTACTGGAAACAGATGAGAGACCTGGTGCAATATGCACGGTACAGGATTTACAACAGAGTTTCATGATCTATGCAGGCTGAGGAGCGAAGAGCTAAGGCAGAGGCAGAAGCTAAGAAGGCGAAGGAGGAGCGGGAGGCCCGGGAAGCAGAGGCTAAAGCCAAGGCTGAGGCAGAGGCGAAAGCAAAGGCAGAGGCGAAAGCAAAGGCAGATGCTGAAGCCAAGGCTAAGGCTGAAGCAGAAGCTAAAGCGAAGGCTGAGGCAGAAGCCAAAGCAAAGGCTGAGGCAGAGGCCAAGGCAAAGGCTGAGGCAGAGGCTAAAGCAAAGGCTGAAGCCAAGGCCAAGGCTGAAGCAGAGGCTAAAGCAAAGGCTGAAGCTGAAGCCAAAGCAAAGGCTGAAGCAGAGGCTAAAGCAAAGGCAGAAGCCAAAGCAAAGGCAGAAGCTGAAGCCAAGGCCAAGGCTGAAGCAGAGGCTAAAGCCAAGGCCAAAGCTGAAGCAGAGGCTAAAGCAAAGAAAGAAGAGGAAGAACGCAAAGGGAAGGAAGCAGCAGTCGTGGCTGGTTCCGGATCTGGCAGTGACAGTGCGACAGCAGCACCAGCACCTGCCCAGCAAGGTGGGATCTTTGGGAGCTTATTTGGTGGGGGTAAGAGTGACGAGGCAGCAGCGCAGCAAGAAGGTGGTCCAGGTGGAGGGTACTTGGAGGTACCAAACAGCAGCGGCGGGAAGATGGGCAAGACGACGAAGGATGGAAAGAAGTGCGTGCAAAAAGCAAGGGTGTTTGTACCGTCTGGGGAGGAGGATGAGGACGGAGAGAAGAAGCCTACTGTGATCATGCTGTATGATTGCCCAGACAAGTAGCATGCATAGTGGTTTGGGTTTTTGCGTTGCGCTTGCAACCTGTGCGGGCTGCATCGCGTTGGTGACAGCCACCCAGCCCCATACAGCACCTGCTGTGAGATAAGGATAGAAGGTCCTGGGAGCGGCTTACAAGAGAGAGTGTGAGCTGTGAGATCACGTCTGTAGGCAAACAGTTGCTTTATGCGACGTTTTTCTCCGATAGCATTCGGATCCCATCATCTTTTCACAACCTCAGACTGCCTGTCTGAGTCTGAGGGGTGTGGTAGAGGTAGTCGTATAGGGTGCTGAGGATAGGATAATAGGCCTTGTACACGAGCATACACCACAGGCCTGGAGTCCCACAATCCGCTAGGGTTGCTTCAGAACTGCACACAGACTGGCACGTGTCGCCCTGTTTGACTAAAACAACTGAGTGATAACAGCTCAGAAGCACAGCACTGACCGATGTTGAGGCTCTGTGCTGAGCTGTTCAGGTTGGTTGGTGTGTCCAGCTCCGCACATTGCCACAAGTGTAAGAGGTGCACTTCTTACACATCACACGTGTGACCCTCACTTGTTGTAGTTCGTGATTAACAGTCCCACGATGCCTCGCACAGCTGAGTGGACGCATTGTGACCATAACCATTTTGGATTTCACAAAAGTTTCAGTTAGGCCTGCAGAGGTTTGATGGGCAATGGTTGAGTGATCGGATCGATTGGGAACAAACCCTGGCCTGAAAATGGTATGCGGAATTGTATGACATGCATATTTATATGTTTATATGTCGGCTGGGCAGAAGCTGTGAAGCGAGGTCACTCGACACCGTACATACCGAAGTGGACTGCTTTGATCTTTCTGTGGAACAACCTGCAGATGCTCCGGAGGTTGTATATGTGCGAAGGCACGCCTATTAGTCTTCTGGTGGTGTTCAGCAGAGTCGTGTGGCTTCGCAGTTCGTTTGTATGAAACTGTTCGCGAACAGTAGCTGTATAACAAACTATATATTACATAGCAGAAGGACTATTGTTGTTCGAAATGCGGAGGTTTTAAGCATGGCCTGCCCCGTGAAAGCGCTGGCTTCTTCCCCTGCCGGGATAGCTGCTGTGGCACCCTCTGCGACTATTGAAATATGAGCAAGGCTGAGGTTATTCTGCTGGTGGCGTTGTTCGTGACCGCATCGCCACAGCCAGCTGCAGCAGACGCGTCCACAATCACAGAAGTAGACACACCGCCGATTTCAATTCCCAGTTCGCCGAAATCAGCGCAGACAGACGATGTGTTCGCGCAAAAGTGGAATTTTGCGCGTCCTTTACGCATCTGTGCAGCATCGATTGAGGATTTTGGATCCAGATGCAATGGTGCACCTACACGCTTCTGGGAGGTGGACCCGACCCCGAAAGGCGAGGTGCCTGAGGATGGATGGTGTGTGGATGGTGTCGACTTCTGTGGCTATGATGTCGATGTCTGGGAGTGCGCTCCATGACCTACTCATTCTGTGTCTGTGTGCCCTTTCACAACACCTGAAAGCACTCACTTCTCCCTATGCAGCTACTACACTGGCCTCCACGTAGCATACATGCAGGAATGTGGCAAGACTGCTGCAGCTGCAGCGAGGAAAAGACTATGAGTTGGTCTGCATGGGCGAACTAGGCTTTGGCCCAATGATCGACGATCTTGCAAGAGAGGACTGGAACAGGTTGTCGAATGACTCGGATGCGCTATCTCGTCATCATCCACAGGGAGATTACCTTTGTGATATAGGAGTGAGTGCCATCACAGCGAACAGTGACCGAGTGGCTCGGGGGATCAGGTTCACTCGAGCAACTCTGCGCAGCAATCTCGCCGTGATGGTGTATGCTCCATTGCTTGAGCGTGGCATGTGGGCATTCTTTTCACCGTTGGCACTCAGTGCCTGGTTCATGTTGGCAGCTACCACTGTGGTGGTGCCACTGTTTGTGTTCTTCTTTGAGGCAATCTTCAGTAACCAGTACGTCTCACTCCTCCACAGTGATCACTGCAAAAAGAAGCGGAACATCTAGCACAAGCTCTTTGCTTACCAAAATTGTGTCTGCTTGTTACGTGCATCACGGATATCTGATACCCAATGATGTTCTCCTTCCTCTTTAGATGTTTTCGTCATCGTATGTTCCTTCAACACTGGAACAGGACTACAAACAGTGGTAGAGACCCTGCAAGTGTCTGCAGGTGCATTTACCGGGACAAACATGGGAATCTGAGCATCATGTTTGGTCTGAAGGAGTGTCTATGGCACAGCATATCACAGACGTTATCAATCGATGTCTTCAAAGTGTCATCTTTGCCAGCCCGTATCGTGACAGCAGCTTATGCATTCCTCGTGCTGATCATCACACACACCTACACAGCTAATCTAGCAGCATTCCTGACAGTCAAGCAGCTCGATACCAAGATCAACAGCGTGCAAGACTTGAATGGCAAGACCGTTGCAACAGTGCCAACGTATGTGGACAGATTGTACGATCATCATCGCATTGTGGCTGTGGACAGAGATGGTGAGCTTCTGCACAACAGATTGCATCTTTGACGTGTCTGCACGTGGTGCAGTGCATTGTCAAAAGCATCTATTCACGCGTGCTGTGTCAACCTGGACCCAGAGTAGGGCCTGCTTCGTGCTCTGGGACTTGTTGTTTACGTGCCCCCCATCGTGTGTACTATCTCCTCTGTTTATCACTGATTCTGTGCAGTTTTGGATCCTTATTAGACAGGTTTAAGTTGGATTCCTTCCATTACATGGTAGTTTAAGTTGGATTCCATTACACTCAGATACGAATCGGTGCTGCTCCCTGCAAGTGTAGCAGCACACCTACATAACACCCCGCTTACGGCGCCTTGTGCGTGTCACGAATACATGGCAATGCCCTGTCGATACACATGTATGTATGTATGTTCATGTATACATACATACATGTATGACATTGCTAACAGCAGACACGCGAACAAAACTTGTGCAGGCTGGGACCATCAGAAGATGACAAGGACGCTCCTACAGGGGGATTACCAGGCTGTGATCTCTGATGCCACACAGCTGGTGTCGATCAGCAACAAGGCGAGCGGCTGTGACCTCTACATTCTGCCCGAGCGCATTCTGCCCTTTGATATCGCCTTCGCTTTTGCGAAAGAGTTCCCTTACCCTCAGCTGGTGCGCACTATCGATGCAGCGATAGTGAATCTGCAAGAGGGTGGGCAGCTTGGGGTGCGCCTCTTATGCTTGTGCTTCTTTCTAGAAGTTGCTGATTGGCCTGAGCATGGTTGACATTGGAACAACTTTACGCACATTTAACTTTACACACAAACATTGGAACATGTGCTGAGTGCGTCCGCAAAAGTTCTGCTGCTTCTTGCTGCGCACACTGTGGTGTACAGCAAGAAGACGTCCACAACAAACGTCCTTACAAACCAGAAAGGTAGAGAATAGGCATAAACCTAAGTATCCAATTTTAAGCAACGAACTCTAAAGAACCACCACTTCACTCGAATGGCGCAACAGCACCAGTACGAAAGTCTTTCCCAGCACTCTTAGTCGTGTCTAACCGCAGTAGCAAGAAGAAACATGATTCCGCAACCACGCGCAAAAGCAACAAAGGCAGACTGTTAACCCGTCATTAAGCCGGCTCTTTTTAAGCAGCATCCCTTGCACAATACTATGCTTTTAAAGCCTGGATATTGTGCATTGCAAGGTTCTGTTATGCGTTGAAGCATCAGTGAAGCGTGGGTGCCATTCTGTGCAGGAGTTGGAGGAAAAGAACTCGTTTCCAGAGTCGAATTGCCAAGCAGAGACAGAGTTTGTGGACACGAACCAAGTCGACTTCTCATCGCTACTAGGACTCTGGTACATCCTTGTGGCGTTCCTCCTTCTTGCTGGAATTGTTGGTGTGCAGCTGCTGCTCTGGGTCTCATGTTATCACTGTATTGTGCTTTTCCGCACGCTCTCCCTGCATCGCAATGACTCTCATCATCAGCAGCATCAGCAACAAGAGCATGTTCTGCTGCCTGCCGTACGCTCTGAGCTTCCCCCTGACATGTCTACCAAAATCTGAATACGGGGACCACCAGAAGCTGCTGCTTACAATCCTGCTTGCAATGCCCCAATCGTGCGGGTCCTGTGCAGAAGCTGCCTGGCACTGCATCATTCACTCCTCACCATCACCTTGTACGAGTTTTGCAGCAGTATGATGTGCCTGCCAGGCCAAACACAACGCCAGAGCGTATGGAACAAAGCACGACTGGAAAACCTAGCAGGTGCTGCAGTTGTGACAGGCTGGCAAGGTGGGGGGCCAGAGCTTGTACAACAGCACAGCAGCACGCTCGCATGCTCTGCGTATCACCAGCAGTTTGATTTACGGCTCCAGTGGCTGTGCAGCAATACTGGAGTGCGTCATTTGGCGCAAAACGAGGCCGAATAAGAGCAAAGAGATGAATGCGAGGGCGCGAGCGCTGTCCCATAACATGGCCTCAGGGTCTCAGCAGCTGATGCGCAGCATCACCTTGTCGCCATGCAGGGCGGCACCCCCCGCCCCACTAATGACCAAATGCTCCAGCTCCGAGCAACTGAGCCCTGATTGCGATGGCGCCCACTTGAGCACCCTGCAGCAGAAAGATCGCCACAAGGATACCCGCGCTGCAGGTCTAGGTGTGTCCCAGCGCTGCTGCAGCCACTGGGCTCTCTAGTACTGAGGTCTGTGCTGCTTGTTTTGAGTGGAAGAGTAACTGGTGAAAGCGCAAGTGAACGCAACTAGTGAAGCACGCAACTAGTGAAAGCACAAGTGAATACGGGCAGCTAGGAGCAACATGCAGAACCGCCTACTACTGTGTGCTGCTCCACTGTGCCGTGCGCACACAGGCAGCGTGAAGGCCTTCTCTTGGCAGCTTGCACCATGCGCCAGGCCTAGAGCGACTGCGACGCCTACCTGGTGCAAACTCAGGGTATTCCAGTGAAGGTGTTTCAGACCTCTGTGATAAAAAGAAACGGCTTGCCTTTTGCGAGGCAAAGACAAGCCAGGGCGAGAAGAGAAGAGAAGCGCCCTTGCAATCCTTGTAAAAAGTAACAAATTTCTAGCCCCAAAACAATTTTCTAGCCTCTAGGGCCTCATTTCTGGCACACTGAGCTGCAGGAGGACTGCACCATGCTCCTGGTTCAGCAAAGTGCGGCGTGGCAAGCCCAGAAAGCAAACAGGGTGTGAGGCGGGAGCTGCACGCAGCATGCGCGTCCTCGCCTGCCCGCCTGCCTTCCCAGTCTGCCGTGCCACAGCAGTGCGCTCAGCACGTGCGCGCGCACAGCGAGAAGCAGCCCTCCTGGAGCCCCCTCGATGCTGCGTCAACTGATGTTCGCGAGGTAGGATCTCCAAGAGCAGGTATTGGGGTGCGAGGTTCTTTTGTGGATCCTGCGGGGGATTCAGGTACGACCAAATGTACGCTGTGGTTGATTTCTTACATGCACAGGCACCAACATATCTTTTGCGTTGCAGCACGAGTGGCTTCTGCGCGGCCCAATTTGCATGGTGTTCGCGTGCGACAGCAGCTCTGGGTCTGACGAATGCATTGTGCAAGGCACAGAACAGCGTGTATTCGCCAGATGCTCTGTGCAGCTGCCTCTATGCGAGTTTGTATGAGATTCACAGCTGCAACACGACATGACCAGCCGTGCACAGTTCTTACAAACGCTGCGTGCTTCTGTGTGGCAAAAGGCCAAGCATCCACGTACCAATTAAACCTGTTGGTTTGTGCTGCTGCCGCCCGCTGCCGTACCGCGGTTGTTCATTGGGAGCAACCATGAGTGTTAGACCGCCTGCAGCACAAGTGCCTGCCGCCACAGGTCTTGAGCAGTGCATGCGTGCAGGGGCCGGGGCTTGCGCCGCAGACCGCCGCCTTGTCGGCGCCCTCCCCAGCTGCAACTCCAGTGAGCTATATCACGAACCTTTCCTGTGCATCTCGCAAGCCCTCACGAGCTCGTTCTCGCACCGCGAAACTGCCGACGCCGCAGCCAGTGGGCAGTGCGGGCGCGACGCAGTCGCACCAAGAGACTCTGAGCGCACCGCTACGGCCGAGCCTTCCCCTGGACCGCCGCAGCCGCAGTGCTCTGCATTGGCTGTGGCACCACATCAAGGGACTGGAGGAGGGTGTAGGGGTGTTGAACAACAATCGTCGCACAGAGGGAGCAGCGCTGCCTCGCTGGGCGTCGGCGCCTCCGCCGCAGCCACTATCACAGCGCCTGCCGGCATCAAGGTTGTGCCCACTGCTGCAACAGGCTGGGTGCTCGGCGCCGCGAGCTCTAATCAGGAGGAGGGGGGGGCGGAGAGAGAGAGGCATGTGTTTGCATCACCGCCTGATGCGGGGGGCGTTGACGCCGCTGCAATAGCGAGAGTTGAAGCAAGTGCGCGAACACCCCCAGTGTGCCTAGCGGACGCGTGGGACTCTGTGCAAGGCGTTGGTGTGGACTCCTGCCGGTTGCGTTCTGCGAAGCTAGAGGCTGCGCAAGAGTCCGCTGGTGCAGAACCTGTACCCGGACATGGTATTGGTGTTGGTGTTGATGTTGGTACCCCATGCATGGGTGTGGATAGAAGCGGTTGTGGGTCGGCCAGCAGTGGCTACAAGGGCTGCGCGCCGCCGCTGCAGCAAGTACGAGACGCAGTGGGAGTCGCTGCGATGGCTGCAGTGGAGGTGGGCGAGGAGGCCGCGGAGAAGCGAGCGGTGCAGGCAGCGCGTGCAGAAGAGTATATGGCGGAGCTGCTGCAGCTTCGGGGGGTGGTGGAGGCGCTGGGGGAGCATCTGGACGACATGATCGCATCCACAGAGAGCAGTTTAACTGGCAGCTCTGTCAGGAGCAACAGCAAGGGTCCCAGCAGCGGAGACAGTGCCGCAGTGGCCTCTGCCGCCGCTGGTAGCCACCACAGTGCCGCAGCACCTGCAGCTGCGTTCAAGGGAGCAGAACCAGTGGCAGAAAAAGAGCAGCACGTTGATGCTGTTGAGGACCCTCTGGAGCCCCACACAGCTACAGATCGTGAAGTTTAGCGAGAGGAGCACCAGGGGAATATAGTGAGAGGAACACCAGGAGAGGAGCTCCTGCCAAGCATGCTTCATGGCAAAGCGGTGTGTGTTGTGCTCGTGGTGGTGGAGTGATGTGATGTGGCGCAGCAGTGCTGGTGCCAGTGAGAGCCGCTGTGCTGTGGCTGCTCCGTGATTTCTGTTCAGGTTGTGCTAGTTGTGCTAGCTAGGAAGGGCCTGTGCTGTGGTGCCCCTGCTGTCCACCATTCGTGGCACATTTTTTTCGTTTTCTGGAGGAGTCTTTTGGTTTGGTGGTGCAAAGGCCAGTCCTGGGCTGTGCTGCAGTCAGAGCAGCACGCTGATATACTTCGCTGATACACTTGCTTCCGGCTGTCTTGATTCGGTTTTTTTTTCTACCTGTTGTAGATTGTTTGCTTTATGACTCTATGCAGATGCATGCTGCACTGCCACGCCAAGATTCCTGCTGCCAGGAAAGTCGTGGTCGCCTGTCTTTCCTGCTCAGACAGAAGAGCACGCCTTTCTTGCTCACACTGCCTGAGCCGAGGCCTTCGGGGTAGCCTGGAGCAAGTGCTTGCCATAGTGTTGTTTGAGCGAGGGCATGACTGCGCCCCTGAAGATACGAGAGTGCTTCTTGTCTCGCTTCAGAGCCTTACTGGAGGTGGAGGAAGGGGTACATGGGTTGCACATCGCTGTGGGTGAAACTTGCTTCGACAGTGGCACAGTACTAAAGCACGAAGCGTTCAAAGACGCTGTGGGTGTGCCTCTGAGCTGTAGCAATGCATGATTCGGTTCTGAATCAGAGGATGGTGTCTGGATGTCGCTGCGTTGCATATGTTCAAGGGCACATACATACCCCGCGTCCTCACTCGTAGTGTAGCTGAGACCGAAGGAGAGTAGATGATAGTGCGCACGTACAATGTGTGGTGATGCATGTCCTATGAGTCATGCCTAGGGGAAGTAGTGACCAGAAGGGTGTTGAGTGACTAACCCTTGAATCACAGAGTTGTAGGTAGACGTACAGAAAGGTCTGGGGTCCTGAAGGTTACGGACAGCTGTTGGAAAGAAAGAGGGCATAGTGCACAGCAGCGATAGCATAGCGGCTGGATAGTCTGTCATGCATTGTATCACCCAGCCATGGCTTTTGTTTCCTACGTAGCAAGGGAGCCAGAGAACCACAGCAAGGGCCTGCTGTTTTCAAGTAGCTAGTCGGAGTTGCAATGCACAGTCGTGTCATGTTCAGCTGGCAGAGACCTAATATGCGAGAGTGCAGGAGCTTGAAACAAAGTGTGGAGCATTGCTGCAGCTGTCGATCAACAACGAAGCAGATGCCATTTCCAGAGAACCCGAAAGAGATGCAATCAGTGGCTAATGGGTGCATCTTACTAATTATCCAGAACTAATCTTCCGAACCAAACCAAACCTTCCATGTGTCAGAAATGTCAAACGCAACAGCTACCCTGATGCATCTCAGGAAAAGTACACATCTCTTACGAATCTCAATAAATTGAAAGAGGCTGGTAGCCATGCACACAGAGTGGGCCAGAAAAGGCGACGACTTCTCGAGTATGCACCTTTCAGTGTCGGATGCATCTGACACTGGAAGAGCAGCCTCATCCCAACTTCGAGTCACTCAACCGCACTGCTTTCTCGATCTGCTCTCCGTTTCCAGTCTGAGAGCAGGAGCTGTAGCATTCTTGCGCCCTGAGTGCTTCATAAAACCGCTCAGGTGCCAGCACACGAGCACTGTGCTGACAGCAGCGCCTGATACAGCTGATCTGAGAAACTTACTCATACTACTACACCACACACGATGCCTGCCAGGTACTCGAAACCTCTCTGCACTAATGAGTACGACTGCTCTTTAAAAACCTACACTTCTCAAGCAACCTACAGCCTTCATCTACAGCTACGAGCCATAACCAAACTGCCTGCCTGAACGTCCACGTCGGACGCATCTCTGCACCTACAACCCTCTACATTCGACCAGCAACAGGCAACGAGCAGGCAACCAATAGGAGCAGCTGCACTGATCATCAGCATGCCAGCACAGCACAGCTGACAGCACAGCACTACACAAAACCCCACTCTCAGCATGCCAGCACAACACAGCTGCACTACACAAAACTCCGCTCTCAGCATGCAGCCTTCAGCACGCCTGCGCACACTTTCAACTTTAGCATGCACAGCTATCCCAGGGCCGCAGCAGCAGCTGCTTTGGCTTCTGCTAGCTGCTCATTAGTCATTGTGGAGCGGAACTTCTCTTTGGCAGTCTTCCTGCTGTTCACATAAATCGTGCCTTCACCGGCCTTCCCCCGCATGGCACTCGGTCCAGGGCCATGCATGGTTCTAACGAGAGCCTTGCCACTGCTGATCCCTGGTTCAGAAGGAGTGCCTGGCGGCGTTCCTGCATGCATATCATAACACCTCTATCACGTGGTAGTTTGTCACGTGGTAGTATCAGAACGCCTCTCCTGGAGCCTCTGGATTCAAAAGGTGCATCTCACAATGAGATGCACCTTGCTACACTCCATGCTCTCCACAGAGTAAGGCAAGGTTGCCCGCACACAATGCCACACTCTGTGTTCTCATCCCAGGAACCAACACAGAGCTCATGTGTGCACCTGAGCAGTTTGAGGCGCCTGTGCAACCGATCTCTCAGGGGGCGCACATGTGGCGCATGCACCACAAATAAGAACTGCAAGAGAACCAAAACATACCAGTGCAGCACCAAAACATACCAGTGCAGACCCAAAACATACCAGTGCAGAACCAAAACATACCAGTGCAAACACATACCAGTGCAGACCCAAAACATACCAGTGCAGACCCAAAACATAACAGTGCAGAACCACAACATACCAGAAGAGAACCAAAACATACCAGTGCTCACAACAGGCGAGTCCCATCCTGCCTGGGCCGGAACAGCAGCTGCTGATGACAGCGCGTCAGCTCCGCTCCATGCACGGGTGTTGTTGTTGTTACCATCTAGAGACCCAGCAGCGCTCATCCCTGCCCCCTTTCTCCCACCCCCCTCTGATGCGTCATCCTTCAGGTCTGCCCCTTCGGCGGCCTTGCTGTCGCCAGCCCCTGCTTGCTGTTGAGTAGCGCAGGCGCCATCGCCATCTACTGGAGTGCTCGCTGCAGCTGCAGCCTCAGCAGCAGCTGCTGTGGCAGCAGAGGCAAGCGACGACGCATCGGTGAGATACTCATCGATCCAGTGCTTCACAAAATCACTGTGGCACTTCAACTCCATGCGCAGATCAATCTCCAGCTTCTTGATGATCCTCTTGACTGTCGCGACCTCCAAGTTTGCTTTCGGCAGGATCTTGCTGAGCTTGCCCAGAATCTGCGCTTTGAGTGCTGCATCTAAAGGTGTCTGCTCTCTGGCCATCCTGCGCTCGCCATTATCCTCGGCAGGGCTTCCATCTGAAACACGTTGACGTTGGACTGCTGCAGCGGTATCTCTGCTGCTGAGGCGCCCTTGCACCTGCTTTGTGAGTCGCTGCTCTTGCGAGTACCCTACCGGTCCCCGTGAGTCACCCACCTGCGGTGCATTCCTTCTGTATTGCTCTGCAGCACGTTTTTCAGCGGCATCCTCCTGCGGTGAACTCCTTCTATACTGCTCTGCAGCGCGTGGGTCAGGGGCCTCCTCCTGCGGTGCATTCCTTCTGTACTGATCTTCGACCCGTGGGTCAGTGGCATCTGTGCGCTTGTCCGGTTTGCCCACCTCTGCGCTGCCGCGCTGCTCCTCTTGGCGCTGCTGGTAGCCCTCTGCAGCAATGGCGTCACCCTGAAGGTCCTGTGGCTCACCTCTGTCATCGGCAGCGCTGCCATCAGCGCATGCCGGCGCCTCTGGGCTCGCCTCCAACAGGATTTCATCATCTGACACTTCATCATAACCCACCAGAGGCACATACGGGCGGCCTACTGCTGCCGCAGCGCTGAAGAGTCCCCTAGCACCGGCAGGCTGAGAGTACGAAGGACGCTTGGCGGCCTCTTGATGTGCTTCGGCAGCCATGGCTACAGGTGACTCCTCCTCCGCCGCTGGCTCCCCTTGCTCGCAGTCATCAACCATGGGGGACCCAGACGCGTCATCGTCGCTACCGCCCGCCGCACCCTCATCACCACTTCCCGTTGACCGAAAAACAGCCTCAAATTCAGCCTCTAGGTCCTCATCTGCCAGGTCCCCACTGCCCCCCTCACTTCGAACCGAGCCGTGCATTCCAGTCTCATCCACAGATGGCGCATCCTCAGTGCCCCTGGCCACCTGTCCTTCTCCAGCATCGCCCTCTGCAAGCCCCCCCACATCCTCACCCTCATCCTCGCCCCCCAGAGACTCATCCACAGACATCGACCTGTCCTGCTCTGCATAGTCTGTATCGTCTGCTCCCATACCTGGATCTGCATGAGCTTCATGCATTGTGGCATCGTACCCACCAGAGTTGCACCCACCACTGTACCTTGCGTCTGGCGCCTGCGTGTGAGAGAGTGGTGGCGGCGGGAAGCGCTCGCGCTCTGGAACTTGGAGACCGTCAGTGTGGAGGCCCTCATGTGCGGAGTCATCAACCTCATACGCATCGCCTTTGTCTGGTGCATCAGCTGCACCAGAAACTTGTGCGATCAGTAGCGCCAGGCTGCGGCAGTGGCTCCTCAGCTGCTTACGCTGTGAACGATCTGCGTACGCCAGCAGCTTCTCGACTACCTGCAGTGCGCGTGTGGCCTTTGCGGTATCTTCCTGCAATGAACTCAGCCCTTCAGAGGCTTCGCTCAGGCCCTTGAGCGAGATCTGGCACCCTCTGTCCACGGTCACAGGGGTACCCATACGCAGCACCTGATGCACGCCACGCATGTCAGTCTGGCACTGCGCACTGCGGCCCCACACCGGCGGTGTCTGAGCTGAAGAAGACCGCATTTCGGCCTCTTCAGTCTGTGCTTCTGTGTCATGCATACCCCCCGAAGTAGACACTGCGCGCACTCTGGGACCTCCGGAGTCACCGCCACGGGTCCCCTGCACAGTTCCAGCAGCTGCACTACGGCGAAAGCCCTCTGCTGCTGCTGTACGTTCAGGTAAAGCACCCTGTGATGGTGCTGCGCGCATGCCTGAGCCTGAGACCTTGCCTGTGTACGCCCTGCGGTCTGCAATCAGCTTGTCAACCTCTGAACCCCACTCTTTCAAATTCTGAACGTCGCCAGGCGCCTCGGTCGGCTCACATGCGTACCCTTGTCTTGAGTACCCACCCTGAGCGCTCCTTCCTGCATTCCTAGCTGCTGGAAGACTAGAGAGCGGCGCATCAGGTGCTGTGCCCGGCAGTCCGCCTGCGGTTCGGGGGCGCACATGCTGCAACGAGTTTGTCTCCGGTGCTGGTGCTGGCGACAGCTCCGGCGCCTGCGCGCTATATTCCTCTTCTGTCGAGCTGTCCATTTGCACTGCACGCTGTGCTATTGCATCGTGCTTCTGCTTTGCAGGGGGAGGAGGGCCTGCGCCTTGCTCCGTGCGGAAAGAACTGTGGGTCTTGCTTCGTGCTCGTTCATCTGGCATGTCTGTCTTCCATTTGCGAACGTCCTCCAAGCTGCCTCTCTGCCCTGACCTCTGTATCTTGTGGATGCTTGGATGCTTGGGCATAGCATCCTCTCTCATTGACATGCCTCCCTGCCTCTCAGGCTTGCTCGGCTGCTGCGCACCTCCACTACCAGCTTTAACGTCGACTCGAGGCAACTTATGACCCCCACTGCTCCCCCCCTGTTGAACATGCCTGACCCGTTTCTTGTCTCGCGGTTGCTGCGCGGCCCCAGCACCAGAATCAGGTTGCAGCGGCTTCGCTGCTTTCACAGCACTTGCTGTGCGCAGCAGAGATGTCTGCTCTCTCTTTTTTACACGATTGGGCCCCACAGACTGCTTCGGTGGGTGGATGCGGGTCTCTTGTGCACCCCTCTGTGCGGCCGAATCTCGAGGCACAGCCCCCTGCTGTCTCTCATTGCCTATTCCCATGCCATCTGCTCCACGCTTCTGCACCGTCCCTGCAAGGTGCCCCTTACGCTCTGCAAGCACGGCCGCTGACCCTGATGGCGCCTGCAGGGTAGCTTTAAGCTGTGCGGCGTCCGCTTTCACATTCCCAGCGTTGCTATGAACTTCGCTCTTCATAGCTGAGCCAGCTGGGCGATTCAATTTAGAACCTTCTAGAACGCCCCTCTTTCCTGACACTGCAGCGCCGTTTGCAGGCCGCATAGCATGCGCAAGAGACTTGTCTGGCACCTGGTCAGGCCGGGCATTTTCAGGAGTCGTTCGTCCAGATCTGTTGCTGCCAGCAGCACGATCAGGCAAACTTGCCTCAGAGCGCCCCTTACCGTCAGCTGTGTCAGACTGTAGCCTCCCTGGCGGTTTGTCGTTTCTGTGAGGCCCGACAGAGGGGATTGCACGAGCGCCCGTGGGCGAGCTTGCTGTGTTACCCGAAGTGATGCCGCGATGTCGCGGTTGTGCCGTTGACTGGGGCTTTGTTGACGGCGCAGCACTTGATGTGCCCCTCTTCAGCCGGTTGTTGCTGTGGACCGATGGACGTGTGCCACTGCTGCCCCCTCTGTTGGCAGCGGAAGCCCCTGCAAAATAACCTTGCCCCTTCGGTGCTGTTACGATCCTGGGCGAATCTACTATATCAGTGACAATATCTCTCCTGGCGGTAGAATGCAACCATCGTTCCTGGGTCGTGGCCGCTTTTGGTATTAGAACAGAACGTAACAGGTGAACCATAACGAATGAAAAGATGCCAAGAGACTTGCCTCTTCTGTTGTGTTGTCACATGAAAATGGAGACGAGCAGATGACACAGCAGGGAAGCATGCGTACCGGCACCATGTCTATTCCTTGGTGTGTCGTGCCCAGTCACTGACTGATCATGGTTGGATCGAGAGCGGTGACTGGAGGGCGCAGACTGCATACCGGAGGCCCGATACTTGGGCTCCAACCGAGCCGCTGGTTTGATCTGGGACACTTTTTCAGTGCTTTGTGCAGCTGATGTGGACCTTGGGCCTTGGTCTTTGGGGTGGGAAGGCCGCGATGCATGCCCACCTTCCACTGCACGGCACGCTTCTGTTGAAGGCTCTGGAACTACTTGCTGGCAAAATGTAGAACATGCTAGTACCTCTTGTTACAAGCTGTGAAGGTACTGAATAGGCATGAACCCAAAACATGCTGGTGATGATGTACAACCTGCGGTCATGATCTTTTTGCAGCAACACCCTGCTCTGGTGGAGTGTAGGGAGGGTTGCTGTTAGCGCCGATGTTTCGGCCGGAACAGATTCGTTTTTAATCAATTATGGAAGAAGTCGGCAAGAATTTGTTTCTTGCGAGTCCTGTTTCGGCAAGTTGCCGAGGTGAGTTTATTCTGAACACAATGTCGGTAACTTGCCGAGGTGAGTTTATTCTGAACACAATGTCGGTAACTTGCCGAGCGGGGAAAGTAAGATATGGATCGGCTTTCCGCAAGCTGCCGACAGGATTTCTTTAATGTGCGATACGATTTAGGCAAAAACTGAGTCATCTCACAACAGAGGGAGCGAAGCGACGAAAGTGAATGGAGCACAGCCCATAATCAAGTGCCTAGAAGAGTTCTAACAGTTTGTTGTATGTGTATTGTTGTCGGTAAATTTGGCCGAAATAACGAGTTCCCAATTTCATGGTTTTCGGCAATTTGCCGGTCGCAATTAATTACTCTAGGAGGGAAAACCAGCAAGTGGCCAGATTTGTGGAGTTCTTCAACTTCCTTGGAGCAACCCTGGGTGGAGGGAGGAGAGTTGGGTGCCATGAGAACAGTCTCTCATGTATTCAAGTGGAAAACATGCAGAAAAAGAGATAGATGGAGCGCGCACATGTAGAAGATTTACCTTTTGACCTTTGAGGCACTGAATGGGTGTCGTTGTTGCCGGTGTGAGCATGCATATGCCCCCAGGGCGCTGCGTTCATGATTGCGTCCCCGCGCGGTGGAGCAAGCGGCCGGATCTGTACGCCTGGTTGCAAGATATGTACTGCGCCACGAACTCCTTCATGCACATCTGTTGGTCTGATGATTGTGACCTGCGGCAGTGCGCTGGGGGCTGTGTGCGGGGGCCCGGGGGGTGGTTGGGGTGCTGGAAAGATGCGGACCGCAGATGGCGGCAACTGGCCTGCTGGCAGCGCTGCAAGCGGAGGCTGAGGAAGCGGGATTGTAGCAGTGGGTACCGGAAGCGAGCTTTCTGGCAGATGTGAAGGGAAGTGGGGAGGGTGGCGCGGGGTGGTTGCACGTGACTCCTGGCCCCCCCTTGCCTCTCGTGAATGGTGATGAGGTGGTGGACCATGGGTCTGGTTCTTGTTGTCGTCACGGTGTCGCTTCTTACGATGGTCATGAGCCTGTCGTTCATGTAGCGTCTGCTCAACTTGTTCTGACAGGAGAGTAAAGTCTGGTGCAGGGGCAACTACAGCAGCAGCTGTATCCTTACTTGCTTCAGCTGCTGCTTTTTCTTCTGCTTCCAGCTTCTTCACGGCTTCTGCAATTGCAGCAGCTCTGCTCTTTGGCTTCAGAGCTGCTTGGGAGTCTCTCGACCTGCTGCTTGGGAGACTGTCAAGCTGCTGCTGCAGCTCTAGCAGTTGGTTACCGAGGCCTGCCAGGGGCTCTTCTTGACGCTCTTCATGTTGAGAGACTGGCCATGAATTGACGTTCGAGGCAGGCTGTGAGGCTGGCAGTGCTTGGTTATGTTGTGGTGCTTGCTCAATGGCAGATGCCAGGCTGTCGAGAATGCCATTGATGCTGAAGGACTGGCCATCTTCTAGCATACCTTCTGAGGGAAGAGCTGATGGTGCGTTGGTTTGGGAAGATGGAGCTGTCCCATTGTCAAGTTGATCAGGCGGTGCAGCAGCTGTACTGTCTGTGACAGCTGGCAAGCACTGTGTGAGAGAATGCAATGCTGCTGTGATGCTGTCCTCATGTTCTAACTCTGACATGAGGATGTGATGTGCTTGTCTGCCCTGCTCTGCTGCTACTATGAGGGGCACAGATGTAACACGACGACCCTACCTGCACCAGCCCCTTCTTACTTATGAGTAGGCCAACGACAACAGACGCTGTGAGTGGCAAGGAACTGAGCGAGCAGTCTTACCCTTGCGCTGCATGCCGCACAAGCACCAAAGGGCTGCACTTGCTGGTTGTGGCACAGCTCCTCTACCAGCTCAAAGACAGTGGTGCCACTGACACAGACGTGCTAAACACATTGATGGAATCGAAGCCCAACATGCTCAACAGATGAATATAACATTTCGCGGAATGTGCTCGTGCTTGTTTGTACTCTTTTACGTGCCGTTGATGGATGGAGTACTACTGCTTATCCAGCAAAGAACAGATTCATGGGATGGCTGCACACCTCTGCACTCCAGAGTAAGCTACAATCTTAGGCCTCAGCTGTAATACTTTGCCCAAGCTTGTTTTTAGCGGTCTTAGCGCTTGTACGCTATGTATGGTGCTACTGCATTCTATACGCCATACGCCATACAAACAACTTCCTAGCTGAGAGCTGCACCATGCAGTCCTGGCACCACAGTACACATAGACTCTTTCGTGGCCTCTATAGTGCGTGTGGAGAAGGTAATCCGTTATTTTTGCCCATGTATGCCGCGATACGCCGTGTCCAGGCATGGGGGTGTGACCCCACATGCAATTGCACACGTGTGGATTACAGCAGCACAGCAATACAGAGAGCCAACAGAACAAAAGGAGCGTGTCAATAGAAATGCTTTAGCAGTAGGCTGTGCAGAAAGCTGAGCTACGGTTGGAGTAGCAACCCAACCACCGTCCTTGAACATCAGGCACACACTCTAGTACGCCCGGTCACAGCCAGAGGACAGTCACCAAAAAGGTCGTTTCTCTTATTCGTCCAGAGACAAAGACTGGGTGGGCACTCCGCTTTAGCTTCCCGACAGCGTCTGAAGCTGTCGCGCGAGTTGTGCACACTGCAGCTGTGTACAAGCACTTGTGCCTTTCAAGTACCTGCAGTGCACAATTATCTAGATCATACTGGAACCAAAGATGATCGGGTAATCGTAAGTGTTGGGGCACCGACGGTGTACATCTCTTTCGCACCGGTATGCTACAACTGCATCGAAATCGAATGCAGGAAGATGTCTGCGCCATTAGATCCCGTTTTCTTTGGTCATGGAGGCCAATTGCGCTCTGGGTTTGGGAAGCAGGTCCTTGGTAAGGACGTCTCAAGCCCAGCTGCAGCTTTCGGTAGCTCCTACCGCACTGCGGACCATAAAACATACGCATCGGCTGAGGCTGACCGTGTCAAAGTTAGGACATCGGGAGGCAACCAGTCGCAAGGAGCAATCTATGTCGTACCTGTGTGCTCCTTCAGTCTAAGCTGACATCTGCGCCATGGCGGAACTAGCAGCCTCGATCGTGGTGCAGGATAGCCTTGGGAAGCAAGTTTTGTCCGACAAGACTTCAGCACCACGTTATGGGGTGGGAACAGAGCAACGCAAGGGCTTGGCGGTCAAGAACGGAGTGCCAGGCCCAGGCCTCTACAAGGTAAAAGCTTCTTGCGAGAGATGCATCCGATGAATCAGTTGAATATTCGGAAATTGTAAGTGGCAGGTGGAAATGGTCTCTCACTATGTTACTGCAGATCAAAGAGGCAATTGGAAAACAAGTGGAGTCGTACAAGCACAACACCTCCAAACCCGTGTTTGGCTCTGGTTCACGGGAGCAGAGGGAGAAGGTGTACCAAGATGCAGAGTCTGAGAAGACATACTTTGGTCGCTTGAGTCCTGGGCCATGTGCCTACGATTTTCAGGTTTCGTACCCCCGGCACCTGCCAGCATGTGCACGCAGTGCAAGAACCGCATAATAGAGGTGTATCGCACACGTTTCTCCCAAATGTAGGCTGGTAGTGGGAAGCAAGTGCTTTCGGGTATGCGCTCCAACCAGGCAACAACCCTTGGCTATGGCAAGCGCTTTCAGTATGACTTTGTTAAGAGAGCTCGGGAGCAGCCAGGAGCAGGGGAGTATGTTAAGGACAGCAATGCATGTGGTAAGCAGTCTCTTTCGATCAAGAAGAGCATGCCTCTGTACTCTTTCGGCACCTCTGACAGGGACCAAGCTGGAAAGATGTTCCTGTCCAAGGAGCACGAAAAGACCCAGAAGGGCAACTTTTCGCCGGGACCAACAACAGCTGAGCAGGTGCGCAGATTGCAGCCATCTCTCCATGCAAGGCATTGCTGTGGATCACGAACAGGGACTTGATCGTCACTGATTTGTAGGACTCTGCTGCTGGGAAACAAGTTCTGTCAAAGAAGAAGACGCAACCCCGCTGCTCGTTTGGCCACGCTGTGAGGTTTGGCAAGAACTATTACTCAACTGCTTGCTCCCCTGGTCCAGCCACGTACGCAGCATGATCACCCGCAGGGGTCAAACGAGTTATCTCACACATACCGTGAGCTGAAGCTGCATTTGTTGTGACCTGGGAGGCTGCTGTTTGATCCTTGGAGATTACCACTTGACTATTGCAGCATCATAGAAAAGGCTGGGTATGGTCCATGGAACACCGTGTATTCAACGATTCTGTGCCGTAATAGACGGAGCTCATTCACTGCTTCTGGTTTGCTATAGCTAGGGATGTAAGCAAGGCTGCTTCGCTACTACTTCACAACACAACAGGAGTTTTCATTGGCCTGGCGTCAGAAGGGTGCGTTGAACAGCACATTGGGCGGCAGTTGTTCAAGAAAGGACAAGATAGTGTTCAAAGAATCGCAGCCAGCCAGTGTCCAGGCAAACCTGTTTCCAGGATGGCCACGCAACGCTCCTCAGCATACCAGTACGTACTTCACGATGTCTCTCATTCGATCTTGGGAATCAAAACCTCCGGATCTGGACTTTCCTGGGCAGGCATCAACTTCAGTCTTCAAGGGCTGTACACATACTGGGATAGTTGTTTTGTGATTTTGGTCTACATGTCAGTTCAAATGACTTTCCTGTGTGTCAGTCTACCGTTCACCCTACGGGATAGTTTATTCCAACTTTGAGAGACCACACGAAAGAGCTCCCCAGCATGATGTCCCAGAATCGCACAGCTCAAGGTTGCATGCCGCTGGAAGTTGTATGCTGGGACATGGCCCAGCATACAACACCAAAGACATGGCCGGCCATGTGTTTAAGTGTTTGGTCATGGCCATGCATGATGCTGCTTCTGGCCGGCCTCGAGGCGCTTCTCTTCATCTCCACGCATTACCCTTGCCCAAGCGTGGTAAACACACTTATGACAGAATCAAAGTCACGTCATGAAAGGAGTCCCGGCTGCACGAGTGCGATGAAGTGTCGTGTGGGGCCCCAGGCTGTCAACAGGATTGTCCATACTCAACAAGTCCCTACGTTATCAAATCCTCTTGAATTTTGTTTCACGTTTATATGGCTAATTCTTGAGGCCATCTGTTGAAGCTGCAGCGGTTTCGACTGGACACCTCCAGCGCAGGAGACATGAAAGTATGTGTAAAGTGAGCATGCGGAGTGTCCCAATAGGCACAGATCACAGCAAGTTCTTGACTTCATTGCACAGTCTTCTTCTCCCTGTTTCCAGAGCACTGTCTATCACGATACAGCATGCCTCAGAGAGACAATGGGTATGAAAGGGGACCAGTAAAAGGGCATAGACGCAGGAATCCCAACAGAAGAGAGGAAGTGCCCCTTGAATCTCAGATAAAGGCTGTCAGGAGCATGCGAGAGGCGCTACACGATGAGCTGATTTCACTCACTCTGCATCGCCTCAGGCTTGCGTCTAGCTGTGAGAGATTAGGTGATGGCTGGAAAGCATGCTCATTCCCAACCGCAGTGCACTACTACTACAAGGTACTATTCCGTGCTTGTGATATGCACCTGGTTTCACAAGTCATCACATGCACATACATGTGCAGGTGGTTGCCGCCCACAATGGCAGACTATGCTCAATATTCGATGGTTCAACAGAGTACAAGATCGGGAAGTGGCTGGTCGCCAAGCGGGGGGCGTCGATCTGGCCACCACTTGACGCATGCTACTACGCACACTCAACTCCTGAAGCAGCTGTTGCTGCTACCTTTCCCAGGAGCTCCAAGTTGTTTAAAGCCCCGAGAGTTCTGCTGCAGGTGCTGCTTTACCGTCTTGTCCTGCATGCCACATCGTTAACTGCTACTAGTTCACCTAAAAATGCAAAATCTTGACCGCTGGGAACAGCCAAGTGATTCACTCAGTGCGTGCAGGTCCTTGTTAAGTCCAAGGCTTATGCTGGACCAGATGATGTTTGGGCATTCAGCATGATGCTACCAGTATGTATTGTGTCTGACACTTGGGTTAAGGGTTCGATAGTGGTTGATCAAGGCTGGATAGATAAATGTATTGCCCCCTAGGCTCTGAGGTGCGGCACAGTGCCCTTCTGTTGACGAGCCGTGAGCGAAAGTTCGGCGAAACCTGATTTGCTGTGTTGCACAATGCGCTGTGAATGGAGGAAAACTGCACTCATGATCATACACGAGTGTGTAATGAGTTCAATCAGCAAAGGGTTTCCCCCAATAGCGTTCCGCATCAGACGGACTTCTCAGTTGGACGATCGATTGGTGGCCTGAAATGGAAGGTTGGAGCAGGCTCTGTGCATTCCTTTTGCCATGTGCTTCGTTTGCACCGGTGCCCTTCAAATTGAATATTTTGAAGTTGGCCATTAATTATTACAACGCCTGCATGCATGTCCCAATGGGTTTTCTGAGCTCCTCGCGATCGAGGAGGCCTCGTCATCGAGCAGGCGCCGGTACCTGGAACGGCATAAAAACCACGATTTGATAACGTGCATGCTTAACATAACATTGCTCGGCGGGTCGTGCTTGTAGGAACCATGGCACAGTCAGGTTCTGTTCGCTGGCACAGTCTGTGCGAGTGCGCGAAGGTGACCTCTGTGAGAACATGGAAGTCGAACTGTGGATTTGTGTATCGACGCCAATCTGCTCCCAATGGTGATGTGCAATTCGCTGGGTCTCCTGGCAGGCATCAAGCCTGCGCCAGAGCTGCATCTGTTGACACAGAGGCCTCTGTAGTGAGCGATCCTTTCGCAGATAAGATCGTGTATGATGACGACTTGTTCTCCAGTTTCATGATTAGTTTTATAACGATGAAGATCTCAGACGAAGTAGGTGTGCTTCTTCTTCTCACTGCTCCTCAATGATTCGTGCTGGGAAGGAGCGCAAAACCTGCAACTGCAGTACAATTCGCAGTGTAAGCGTGTTATGTCGTGCTTTGATACTGGCTGCCCCTCGCAGTGCCTATTTATGGACAGACCGTGGCCACGCAGTCCTGCAGAGCTCGTCACGCGTGCAACATGTTCAGGCATCGAACCAACGATGAAAGGTTATCATGGATTTGTGGAGATGAGCGAGGCCATCATGAAGGGCAGGTCTCCCGAGCAGCAACGCGAAACAGTGTTGCTGGTGCTCAACTCCGTGCTTCCAGCTATCATACCTTGGGCAGCCAGGAACTTCTTCCGGCCAACAGAACTCACTTGCTTTCTCTGCGCGTTTTTTGCGCACGCGGGGTTTGCATGGGTACGTGTCTGTTTCCTGAATCAGCTTCAGAACCCTCGTCACATCTGCAGCACTAGTTGGTCAGTGCACTGGCAGCACACGCACAACTTGGATTCGACAAGCGCAGCATCCCGCCTGGGATGACACGCCTTTCATTTGTAGGTTTATGTTTGCGTCACAGCTTGGCAGGGGGGGGCGGGCAGTGTAGAGAGCATGCTTGATTCAGTGTGGTTGATTTCTACATGATTGCACCATCAAATAATAATTGCCAGTGATAGTTAGTTCCTGTTTGGCAGTTACTTGATTCGTGGCACTTGAACTTACTGTTTGTGTGCGACTTCCCTGACACGTTCCTGTGATTGATGCCATTGCTCTCTCACAGATCAACGCCTGCAGTTAGTTGGGGACATGGAGATACAGGAAAAGGAAGTGCAATTACCGGATGGGAGCACCAATATGCAGCTCAGCACAGTGCACATTAAAAAATGCAGATACTTAGAGCAGAGCGGCTGTGTGGGAATGTGTGTGAACATGTGCAAGGTATGTCCTCTTGTCCGTGTGCCCCACTCGTCAGCTTTTGATATAACGTACACTGCATCTAGTGCTGTGATGGGTAGTAGATAGCGCTTCGGGACTTGTGCAGGTACCAACACAAACGTTTTTTACGGAGTCTTTCGGCATGCCGCTTTACATGGAGCCAAACTTTGAAGATCTCAGCTGCAAAATGATTTTTGGAGAGATGCCTCCACCCATAGGAGACGACCCAGTCACTTCACAACCCTGCTTCAGCTCTTGTGCGATTGGCATGCTGAATGACAGAAAGTGCAAGAAGCTGCCCGCCAAGCGAACTGTACCACATGTGCAGCAGACGCCTCAAAGTACAGATCAGCATGCAAACTCCTATAGAGACGTCACTTGACAGCGCTTTACTGATGCCCCACAGAAACATCCCTTCCACGAGTCCTGCATATGCTGTCCGGAACTTGAGTTCCTCAAGTTTCCCAGCTGGTTCCCCGCCATCCATCTCTCAAACCAGGCAGCCTGCCACAGTCCCAAGTGTAATGAGCCCCTGAAGCACCCACCACGGCGCCATACACGTCCACGCCTCTCGTTTCCTTGTCATCCAAGGAGGCAGCAGGCCGTCTGCAGTAACTTCGATTCGTTCATCATCAGGTAACAAGTATACAGCTGTTTGTCGCTCCCACTGGACAGGAGACATGACGTTGATGCGTTCCGAACTCCTGTATTCTTCTCCTACAACCGTCACCCTCAGGTTGCCGCCAGCTACTCCCTGCGGGCCAGTGGTGTGGCCATTGTCCTGGTCGTTGATCCGGGGAACAGAGTGTTGAAGTTTGCAGTTTGTGCCTCTTGCCTGGGGTATTCGTGATTGTATGCTGCCATTGTAGGCTTGGTGAGTGAATACGTGATCACATTCCGGTGTCGTGGTTTTTGCATGTCAAATGCTTCCAGATGTGTGGGTGTTTGCTGTGTGTAATGTGCTGGATTCTGGACATTGACTGTTTTCTAAGTCCCTGAAGTCCTTTCTGTTCACCTGATTGGTGAGCAGTGTCGCTTTCAGGCACAGTTGTCAGTATCTCCTGAATCCAGTCCCCTGCACTATCATGTGTGATTATAGCACCTGATGTGAACCTCAATTGCAGTATGTGACAATGCTACGTGCACACCATAAGTTCTGATGGTGAGTGTTTGCTTCAGTGTACATGTTTGAACAGGTTTGGGGACGGGTTAGTAACCTGCATACTTGGAACACGTACAGAAGGTCAGTGTACACGAATAGTTCGTGTTGCCCATCTTGTACACGTTCACAGCACAGATGACAGTGTAAAAGGTTCTTTTTGACATTGATTGTGCTTCATCACCAGGCAGGCTTTCTCTTGCGTGCAGTGTGGGAAAAAAACTGTCCTGTAAAAGCTTCAATTGTGATCAAGACAACAGGATCTGGCCTCTCAAAAAGTTCGATTTTGCATGTTGCAGTTGTTTTTGCCCCATACTCAGTTGCCAACCTCTCTGTGCACATCTCTCACGTGACATTTTCAAGAGCAAGTGAACCACTTCCAAAACTTTCTTGAACGACGTGCAAATAATATGCGTGCTGCAACCACGCAGTACTGGAGGATGTAGAGCTCTGCAGTTCTTGCTCTCGTAATAATGCACCTGGTCCAAACTCTACCGGACTCGCACATGCACATTGACTCATGCAAGTGACAAGTCCAATATGCCTTCTCCATCTTGATCTAGCATTCCACAGTAACTTAGACGCCAAACTCCACTGAATGCCCAAGACTAGTCATACCGATCCAGATCCATATGCTTCCAATCTGATTCTGCTGGAAGTCAGAATCTCTGTGTAGATTTTGTCTTGGTCTTATCGTTTGGGCTTCATTCGAGCCAAATTGCCGCCAGCATTCCCAGAGCCACGTTTCAAAAAGGTTGGCTTTGCTCTTATGTCCTTGCACTGCAGCATTGAAGTCCGATGTTGCTGACCAGCTGAGCATCAATGAAGAAGAACCAACGTAAGAATTCAGAAGAACAACAGGCAAAAAACACCTGGCAAAACTAGCTGCACGCGGTGCACACCTTTGGGATATGGCGCTCAGCAGTGAGCGCTGCAAACTTGCGGTTACAATGAGGGCATGGAACACGGTCATCAGGGGCAGGGTCTTCATGGAGCTGCAGCTTAGATAAGTCCTCACCGTGGCTCTGTGCCCTCTGAGCGGGCCTGCAGACCCACATCATGTATACAGCACACTTCTGGTCACAAATCGTAAGTACGACGCTTAGAGGTTCTGTCACTCTAATGAGCTGACTGGGGCAAATCCTCCGGAAGCGAATGGTGCCATCCAACAGCAATCATGGGTGCTCTGCATTTCTGTCAAGAGGAATAATTATGCTACTCTAAAACATCTGGTTCCCTCGCTGTCACCGGAATAAGATTCTGTTACGAGGTACCCAGCTGCACACCTGGTACTATTTAAGGCTCTGCGCAACTGCTCGCTTTGCTGCTTCCATTTCCCTGCACGTGAGACACCAGCAGCCACAGCAGGCCGGTTATCTCCAACAGGAGACCGAGCAGCTGCCCGGCTACGACCTGCCTTAGATCTTCCTGCTCTGGAAGAGCTGGCTCCCGCAACAGTTCCCATTGATGCCGCTTCCAGACCCGACAACCGTTGCTGTGCCATGTCCATGGGTGCCCGCTTGGACGCGAACACTCTGGCACACACGGCCTGGTGTCGTTGTAGCGCAGTTTCTGCAAACTGTCGTCCACACGTGCCACATTGGTGCAGGCGGGCAGCTACTACAGGCGCAAGAGGGGTGTCTCCGTGCTCCTGCAGCTTCAGCTCAACTAATCGCTCGAAGTCCATCCCAGCGCCTGTTCTCCCGGGCCCCACTGCAGTCTCCTCCAGTATCTTATCTGTGCGATTGACCAGGCCTGTGTCTGCAGGCCGCACATCCCCACCAATACGCGCAGGGTTGTGAGTGTCACTGATGGAGTGAGCTGCATGCTGCCTCCGAGGTGCCTGTTTGGGCCCACTTTTGAGGGAGTCCTGGCCGTCGCTGACTGCTGGATACTGAGCACCACTGCCTACTTGTAGTTTCCGTGTGGCAAAGGTGCGATGATTTGAGTCTGCATGCATACTACGTACTTTTCTACATCACGTTGATTGTAGTGAACAGCTGCCTCTAAGACGTGCTGCCATATGGTACAGCACAGAGGAACCATTTTAGGAGCGAAGCCCTTGATACACGTGCAGTTTAAATCTTGGTTCGCAACTGTGTTCAGTTGCAGGTGGGAGCAGGGGGGAGCATTCAGCATGTCCTGCAGAGATGGGAGGCTTTGCTTTCTTTCGCAGCATCTGCACTTCCAACAAGTGGTACAATCTGCACTTCAAACAAGCGGTACACAGTGGTGGGCCTAGTGGTCCTGTGCTTGTAGCATCAGCGCACCTGCAGGATGATTTTCATCCCTCGCAACATCGGCTTGGCTGTGCTGCCTGCTCTTGACCTCCTGTGAGCCTGAGTGCTTGGCTGCATGCTTGGTCTTGGAGAACCTCTGCGAGGGCTGTTTGGCAGGACTTGCGCCGCCACTAGTTGCAGTAGACGCATGTGGCAGCTCATCTTGGGAGGAAACCATGCTTTCTATTTGTGGCTGGGTGCTGCTGGTTCTTGTGCGTTGCAACCTGCGAAGTCTGTCAATCGTGGATCCAGAACGCCCCAGCGCCGAACTATGACCTGGATGCAGCATTTCTGGACCTTGTTGCGCTGGGTGCCTCTGACTAGGCATCGAGCCTGCTTGTGAGAGTCTGCTAGTGGGCTTGCCACGCTCTGGCATTGCTGTACCGAAACCATCAGACCTGCCTTGACCAGGAGTGCCTTCTACACCCTTTGAATTAGCACTCTGGGCGTGTTCTGGTGCCCTGGGATGATTGTGCAAAGCCAAGTCCTGCGCAGATGACCCATGCAGGCGCTGGAGTGCATGCAAGCGGCTTTCTCGGTCCTGAGTTGCTGACCCTGCAGTCCCAGTCTCATGCCCCTCACCTGTCGAGCTTAAGCTGTACAGAGGACGCAGACTCTGCTGTGCATGCTGCTGCTGGCGTCTGCGAAGTACAGACGGATCACCAGCATTACCAACAGCATGCCTTCCAAAAGTGGTGACAGGGGGATCCTCTTGTGGCTGATGGGCCCCCAGTGGTGCCTCCGCCCCATCATCCCATGCAGGCTTGCCAGGCCTGTGTGCGTGCTTGTTGGACTTGGTTGCCTTTTTGTAACCATGCTTCTGTCTCCCCAGCGTTTTGTCGCCTCGTTGAGGCTCTGATTCTTTTTGTACATGATTGTCTTTCTTGCCCCTGACAGTTTCTGCGAGCGATCCAGGGCCCTGCATGACCCAGCTGCAATGAAAAGTAGGTTCTAGATTTGGAGCTTATGTTCGCAGCTCTCCTTATGCCGAGCCAAGGATATCTCTCCCAGGCTCGAACACGTTTTGTGAGGCAGCACCACAAGGATGGCATGCTCACTCATCTGGTACAAACCATACCAACAAATGAGGAAGGTTCCGGCAGTACTGATACTGATATTAGACAGGTATCATACCCCTGAAGGATGTCCTGCCATGGCAGACTGCTTCTTCATGTTACTCTGCGGATGACAGTCGTATTTTGAATTTGATTCATCAAGAGGCCGTCTGTAACAAGCGTTTGCAGATTCACGCACACTTGTGCTAACTGCCATTGCAACCTCTTTCGGGATGGTCTTTGTTGGACTTGGAATCCTTGACTGCTGCAGTGAAAGGTTCTTTGCAGGTGAAAGAGGTGCACGGGGATTTGGTTGTGTCTGGTTGGACTTGCCAGACGGTGCTGCGGCTGTACTCTGATGCTGTGCTGAGCTTTGGTGTTGGGCAGGAAGGTGCCATTGCACATCTTGTATCTGCTGATGGGTCAAGGGGTCCTGACGTACTGCAGTACGTTTGGAATGTGTCAGATGAGCAACAGAAGAGTTGTCAGCCATGTTTTCAGCTGCATGCAGTGTCCTTGAAGGACTGTTGGATCGCATGTGTGCTGGGTACATTCTGTCAGCCCCTCCAGCACGATGTGTGACCACCCACGGTCCAGCCCAGCCGATTGTGGCACCCGACCCTGCTGTTGAGACCCGGCTGCATCCTTCCAGGCTGACTTTGCTTGCAATCGAATCTGAACACAGGTGTACTATGAGTGCGAGATTCAGGGTAGGTACAATTCCAGACGTTCAGATGCGTACCAGACTTCTGAAAGGTGCTGAAGGACGGCAGCTGCGCAGGTTGTGACCAAGGAGGTAACTGCAGATGATTGGCAGCCTTGTTGTTGCCTTGCCTGTTGGAATCTGCAGGGGCTGAACTGTGGTATGCTCGAGGATCAGCAGATCCATAAGGTAGAGCACTTTTCATGCTGTTCAATTGAGCTTCGTGTTTGCGCAATCGCTCTGCAAAGGAGCTATGGGGGTGGGTGGACACCCCTTCCCCTGCCTTCACTGGGGATGCAACCCATGGTGCAACAGGTGTATCCGGATCATGAAAGCTGCCTGACGCATAGGTATGCATAGCAGACTTCTCAGCTGCTGCTATTGCTGCTTGTGCTGCCTCAATGCGGTCTCTTGCGAGCCTTGAGAAGTCAGTTCGCTTAGTTAATTCGCTCATCTCGTTGACGAGGTCAGCTCCGGAATTAACAGCTGCGTGTGTGATCAGTATTCAGCACGAAAGGGCGCGGGTTGTGCTACATTGTCCCACCTAGTGTAAAAGCAATGTGAGAAGGACAGTATTTTCACAGCTGGCAAACGAGCTGCGGACAACAAGGACCAGCGCGGGATAATGAAAGAGGTCCTGGCAGAAAGAAAAAAGGAGGTTGAGAAGAAAGGAAAAGGTTCGCGATGAAGAAGCATCTGCAGCATGCGGTTGCAGCACCGGAACTGGATCACTGGATTCAGACCCTTTTTTGTGGCACAACAGCTCACCTATCGATATGCGCACGCTAACATGATGCATCCACCGCCAGCTACATACCATGGAGATATGTTTCCCTTGAATTGCACTTCAGGCACTTTCGGAAGAGGCCTAGCCGCTGTCAACAGACGTCCTAGGACATGGCTCTCCTCAACTGTACGCAGAGAGCACTGCTTTGAGCATGAATGTGCAAAAGCGTCTTGAGCTTCGAGATGAGTGGTTCAGGGAGTTCAGGCCTGGGTTCCTGCCACTCAGTCCCCATGTTAGCTATCCAAAGCGGGCAAGAGTGGTGTACGAGAAGCACTTGAGTTCTTTGAGCAATCCACCAGAGCTCTTATTCACAGGATTCTGCAGAAATCCAGCATCAATTCAGCCATGGGAGCAGTTGGCAGCCTGCAGGTGCTCAGCAAAAACATACACCTTCCAAATGTGCTCTTATTTGGCATGCAGCCGTCGTTACATTTAAGCTTGTACTAGTGTATGATGACATTTTGTGATTTTCCAGGAGTCTGGAGGTATCCACAGGGCAAGCACGGCAGTACAACGTGATGCTGAGGTACCCAAGCATTCCACAGGCAATGCTACAAGAGCTATTGCAGGAGTCCATCAACCCAGACATGCTCAAGACACGCCGAAGTATGCAGGGATGCAGAATTGTGACTTGTGTGCTGCAGACATGCACGGTTGTCATCACAGCCGGTGGAGGCAGAGGTGAGCTCTCCACAAAGCAATATGCTTCGACCGACGCCATTGCAGGAAAAAGTCACGAAAGCCTTCCAAGGGTGTCCATATGCGTTCTTAATTTGCCACTACTCGATCTAACTGCTCTCATGAGAGTCTTTTTAAGCAGCACCATGTGCAGGCCATCTGCTACTCGCAACGACGATTCCCAACGATCGCTCCAAACCTCACGACTCAACAGCTTTCGCCTGCATGTCATGCACCATTCTTGAGCTCCAACTCCAGCCTGTGTGCCCACAAAATGCAGCATCACCACTACAGCCAGCATGGAGTGAACCGGCCGGGACATCAGAGGAGGACACCGAGCCAAACAGTAACCCCACTCAGCTGCTAGCAGTCAGGCACTCACTTGGAATATCCATTTACAAGCTGCAAACCCCTGGACAGAAACCGGGACGTAGCTGCTGTGTGCTGGAGGCAGCCCTTTACATTCCCGCTGCCATGGAGGTTGTTGCAATGCACTGGAGCTCCTTTGTGCCTGGCCAGCTTCTGTACGCTTGCCGCGATCTTCGCACATACGCAGTGCACCTTGGAAGTGCCGGCAACTCCGTCAAGGCTTCTTCCTGCAGTGTGGCTGCAGAAAGTGCCCGCACGAAACAGATGTCAGGGCCTTCGTCACAGACACGTTCTGAGACTGAAACTCAGTTGTTTTCGCAGCCCCGTCTGGCAGTAGTGCCTGAATTCATGGCAAGATCCAGTCCAGAAGACGGTGATGTTCCTGCTGCAGACTTTGTAAAAAAGCATACGCAGGTATGCAACGGCTGCTGCGTGTATCAGGTCCAACTCAGTAATTGTAGTTCACTTTCCCAGTGCCCTGCCCAGACACCAAATAGACAACTGCCAGGAAGATGAAATGCGCTGCCCTGGGCATCACACGGTAACTGAGCATCAAATATCCTCTTCTATGCTTGGTTCTTCTGATCTATGTTTCCTGTGTACGTCAGTACATCTATTGCTGCTCGCTTGCACATGCTAGTGTCCAAGTGTACTGCAGAAGCTGTCATGCCTGCCATCTCTAGATCTGGTAGCGTTTTCAACCTTGCAAGCGTGCAGGGTAACACCACCAACCCACAGCCACATGGCACTGCTGAGGACACCCAGGATCATCAACATAAATGGAGACAATCTGCTCATGATCCTGAGCAGATTGTCTCCATTGCTGTTGTCGGACACCCACACCGTGTTGTGTTGTCCACAGGATCTAGTATCTATGTTGCTGAGGTGCGTGTGTGCTCCAACAGGCTCATATATACACATGGGCGCATCATGTTGCCGTGCAGTATCATCTCAGAGCTGTGTAATGTAACATTTGTTTTCATATACAGCAGATTTTGGGATAGAGACACATATTGTACAGGTGATGATGGTTCCCGATGCACCGCCCGTTGCGTGGACCCTTTTCTCAAACACTGAACAGATCTTCGGTCCCATCTCCTCCCTTGCTACTCTTCCTTGGTATAATGCCACATGCTCTCGCCTTGGAGATCTTCTTCGGCATGTGTTCTTCGTGGGTTGCAAGGAAGCTCTTCTTGCGTTCCATGTTGCTTCGCCTGCAGCTCCGATGCTATGGACATCTATGCCACCTAATGTGAAGCAAGGGTGCATCTTGCGTACTGATGCATGGCAGCACTTGTTCTCATTTCCTGCAGACTCAGACAGAGCAGCGCTGGGCGAGGCTGCTGTGGCGACAGCCCCACCCAGTGCTGCTCCTGGTGATCCTGCCCCAGATACGAAACTACGAGAGACACATGCTGGCGAGCCCGGCACAGCCACACTCCCATCTCCCCAACCGTTCTCCCAGGCACACTCAGAAGCCATGGCACACTCACTAGAGTGTGCTGAAACTGATGATCCGGTCTGTGGTGGCAGAGCAAAGGTCCAGAAGCGCAAAGGCGATGATGTCAAACCCACAGGTGTTGTGGCCCTAGGATGCGTTGTGGGGATGTGTGCAAATGATGGCCATATGTTTGTGTGTCCGTTTGTGGTCACACCTGCTCTTCGAGGGCTGCTGTTGCGCTCTGGTGGCACTGCATCTGGGGAAGGGGGTTCACAGCATGCTGCAGCAGGTGGCTGTGAATCTGAGCCAGGAATTGCTGCACTGAAGAACGTTGAGAAGATCACGGATGGCAAGAAGAGAAGAGACACCCAGGATGGAAACATTTTATCTGGTGTGGGCGCAGCAGAGCTCCGCAGGGACGCCATAGGGAGCAACATCCAGGCTGTGTATGTCCCAGCGCACGGACTCCACATTTCAGACAGGTTGCAGCCAGCGCCTGTAATCCAGGACTCAGGTACAGTTGCATCTGCTGCTGTCAATTATGGTGGTGCATGTCACAATTCTGCAAATTTCAACGATGGTCTTCAAGGAGATGATCAACAGTACAGCGCACGGAAATGCTTGAAGCGCTCGCACTCCTGTGCACACTCATCGGCACAGCCTCCACCAGGTCAGCATCGCAATGATGATGATGATGATGCTAATCGTGCTGCAGTAGTGGGCACCAACAGAATAGGTGCATCAGATACAGATGCACATTGTGAAAGTCAGAAGCCGGTATGGGCGCCCTGGGTGTTTGCAGAGAGCGCAGCTGCACAGTGGCTGGGCACACCGCAAGTGTTTGGGTACCCCATCAAATCACACATGAATGCAGCGCCACAGCTCAGAGCAGAGATTGCTGCAGCTGAAGCTGTGTGCACGCAGGCCACTGCCAGGATGGCTTCGCTTCACGCTATCGCTGCGGCTCATCGTGCTGACCTCTCTGACAGCACAGGCGACAAGGATGCAGAGAACTCGGGCCCGGTGGGACCTGAGGTCAATTTTGAGGATGTGATACTTCCTATCACTTTAAAAGAGCCTGGCCTGAAGCAACGTGTGCGGGAGAAGACTCTGGCCTCCCCTAAGGCCAAAGCGGATGATCGTAACGCTGCATTTGCAATGGATATCATACGTATGCATGATGAGTGTTTTGACAACATCGGATGTGTTGTCCGGTGGGATGACGGCGATGAGTCACAGGTGCATGCTGCACATGCATGCACGCAGCAGGACTTAATTGCTGGGGGGCTTCGTGTCGAGGAGCTGATTGCATCGGGCGACGGCAGAGTTTTCTACAACAAGCTTCAAGAACGTTGCCGCAAGCTCACATGCATGCGGTCCTCGTGTTCAGGTAGCCTGGTAGTTCAGGAGTTTGGGTGGTGCCAGCAACCAGCGGGCACTCTGTCGCAAGCTTTACCTGAAAGTCTAGTATGGAAGCTTCCTGGCTCCAGAATGCAGGACTGCGCGCAAGCTGTCCGCGCCTCCCAGCCAGCAGAAGCCATCGCTGGCATGCCAATGGCAGTAGTGGAGGGTGTGAAGCAACAGAGGACTGATGCAGAGCATCGGGTGAGGCCTGTGAGGCAGCTATTCGACGGTTTCGACACGTTTGAAGCTTGGAACACCAAGTGTGTGACCTGCTCATTGCAGCTGCAGGACTTTCTTCGGTGCTGGAACGGCAGCACTGCAGCATCCCAAGTGCAATCATGGTCAGCTACTGATGCTCCCGACCCACTGCTGCACAGCTCAACATTCAAAATCTCAGACTTCTGGACGTGGAAAGTGACTAAACCGTCCTCCACGGTGCAAGCATTGGGCAGTTCAGACGCTGCAGGGCGCTTGCATGATGATAAACCACCAAACGTAGCTGCTTTTTTATGGCCGTTCAGTGACCCGAGGCTGCCTGTCCTGGCAGAGCCTGACACAGATGCAGGGCTGCCAGAGACATGTACCACAGGCGGCACCCATGCAGCAAGTTCTCCATGGGGCAGGCTCGTGTCCGATGCTCTCTCAGAGCTGCTGCCAAGAGTCAAGAGTGCCACCACGGTAGCAGAGCTCTGGGCTTCAGTGCTGCATGTTCTGGCGCTGCAATGCGGCGATCCACAGGTAATATCTCAGCAGGCTCAGGTGCAGGACCCATCGCGTAGCCGCTACAAGAAGAAAGAGAAGAGGATTGCGGAGGAGACGAGGGCGGCCCTGCCCAAGTGCTGCGTGGCGCTGTGCAATCACTCCATTGGAGACACTCCATTCTGTTGTCGAGAAGCGGAGTCGAGTACAGTGTGGGGAAGACGTATCGATGGTGATATTGCACAGGTATCTAGTGCTGCTACGCGTGCACTTTGTTCCGGTACAACTGAGAGTGCAGGTAATGAGCGCGGTGGGGGGGAGGACAACAGCAGCATAGCACTGTTGCACACCCCTGATGTGTGTTGTGAAATACCTGGAAGATTAATAACTGGGTACAAGACAATGTATGCCGCAGCAACGAAGCAGGGAGTCACAGACCTCTCAGCCAAACTGGAGAACACCAGGATTCTGTTGCGGCTGCATCTGCTGCGGCCGGATAGCACAAGGCCTGCGGGCACAGATGCTGACTGTACAACAGCTGCTGGTGATGTGAACAGTGTACTTGGCGTGCGACTAGGGGCTCGAGATATACTAGGCTTAGTTATCAAGGAGTTGAAGGCACTTGGTGTAGGAACCAAGTTGCAATTGCTGCGAGTGCAGAATCCATGTTGGTACATTCTTCCCTCTGCAACACCTGCAGGTACCGTGAGGCGACAGATGGTGCCGCTAGATGCACTAGGTACAAACAGTGGCAGTGTAGATGGTTTTGTACACTTGCATGGTTGGGTTGTGTTGCCTGTCGGCCAGAGTGCGAACAAAGCAGTGAGCCGTAAAGCAAGGCATGAGCTAAGGGTGGAGCAAAGCGCCCTTCCTATCGTGTCAGAGGATGTGCAGGAGCGGATGGCTGAGGTTCTAAAAGAATGGCAGTAGGTGTTGCCTGAGGTGAGGAACGCATGATGTCAGAGGAATAGGGTAGAGTAATTGATCATTCTTGCAGTTTGTAGCGTGGATGTTCAAGGTCAAGAATTGGCTACAGTTGATAAACCAGATAACTGTGCATGTTGTGCGAGGCCAAGTGCTCAAAAGTTACACTGCTGCTCCATGCAAAGAACAGGTTTCCTAAGCACTCCAACACGTATCCACATATAAAGACCAGCGTGCTCAATGTGCGTCCTCTTCTGACATTGAGCACGTGTGAACTGTAACTTTGGTTTCAGCTCCATTCTTTTATGGCTTGCGGGTCCTGGAGCCTCTCTGCCAACTCGAGCTGGTGTTTCGCCACATATTTCGCAGAGATGCCGCGCGGAGCTTTAAGCATGTGCTGAGCCATCAGTCTTCGATTGTCTTCTATGTTCTCATTCTTGTGGGCTGTGGCGGTGGTCAGAGCATTGGGAACGTTGCTCTTGCCAGGCATCGTTGGGCACGGAAAAGCATGTAGCTGAAAAGCACGAAGAACTCTCTACTGTGCATGTTGAGAAACGTTTGGTACGTATAGACAGCTCAGGCTGAGCATGATGCGATCCTATGTCTGAGTATTGAAGCTCAAGCTTTACATATGCATGTGCTGGGGGAATAAAAACCTAATCCGCCATAAATACCCAGAAAGGGCTCCGGGCTCAGCACGCCCACATGTGGCCACAGGAGCGGGACACGGACTGGCAGCCACGTGCCACACGAGACGACGGAGGCGAACACAAGGGCTGCAATGAATGCCGCACAATGCGGCGGGTGAACACGAGGGCACCAACAGGGACAGTATTGTCAGCAATCAGGCAAGGGCCACAACGTAGCTGCTAATGAAAGGCTCAGCATCACTCTCTGTAGCTTCCTTGTGTTCTCCAAGGAATGTGCCACTGGCAGCGGTGGGTCCAGGCAGTGGCGCCTTCTAGTGAACTGCAGCTTGTAGGACTTGATACGGTACACCCCCCAGGTTCCTGCTGTTCACTTTCAACTTTGAAGCACGTTTTTATTCATGTTGTTAGGGTCAAATCAGCATGTTGCATATTGCCTAAAGTTGGGCCTGAGCCCCAGCTAAGGGCAAGCGAGCCATGCTGATTGACAGCTGCCAGTTGTGGTGTGTGCCTTGATGTTCCCACCCGTGTTGCTGGTTCATCGTTGGAATCTGGTGCATGCCTCGAGCGCATGTATGTTCACTTGATGACGAACGACACCTACTATCTCTCGATTTCTCGAGAGATAGCGCGCTATAGCGTACTTTAGGAATAGCAAAAGAAAGCGCAGCAGGATTCAGATGCTGCGGGCCTTCCGCCACCTACATGTAGGTGGCGTTTAAGTGAACATGTTCACTTACATGTTCAAACTTGGTGTGGCAAGGAATGAGGTTGATGCTTGATGTCCAGCCATGTTGTTGTCATCACTCTGCTGTCATTCTGCAAGATTTAGGATGTACAAATAGCTCATGATGTCTGGATCTGGTTGGGGAATAGAGGTGCACCGCTGTATGGCAACGCACGTTGCTTTTATAGCAATAGCACCTCTTCTTTGAGCGCATGTGTCCCTCAATCTGACAATAGGGAAAGGAAGGGAGCAGGTTGGATTCTCCACACAGCCAGCCATGGCTGCAGCCATCAAGCCCCTGCCGGGTGAGGCGTTTCGCCAACCAGGTTTGGGGTTTCTGTTCAAAACATGGCTATGTCCACACACATCTGCCTCGAAATCCGCACCAGCATTAGCCCACAGCACTACGATGCAGACCTGTTTGTGACGCAGAATTGTTGTTACAGAGTCTCTTTTGTTCAGGATCGGAATGAGTTAAGTTCCACGTCAGCCACTCACTGTCCCACTCCTGCACTCGAGTTGTCGACAATTTGTCACAAACCGTCACGTGGCGTCAGAGAAAGTGATGGTTGCAACAACAGAGTTGATGATTCACAAACAAATGAAATTCCCCCGAGCTAAGTTTCAAAGGTGTTTACCGACTGTGTGAATCGACAGCAGAGGGGAGTTTATGTTTGCTTCGCGCTGATGCATATTCACATGAGTATGCAAACCTGCTGGAAGCGCCCCAATACAGGCTTATTCAGACGATAAACTTGATTTCTTTGAAGCAGTTTGATTTGCGCACTTGTTTATTCCTCTAACCGACGGAGCAGTTTTGTCAAGATGCTCTTCACAGCCCGGTAGTCCCGAGTGTTCTCGGTGCACACGCAGCCTGTGCGGTGCGCACGGCGTAATCATGCAGCGGAATAGCAGTTCGCCATTAGGAGGTCGGCAAGAGGATGCGGCCTCTGCGCAAGCCCAAACGGGCGCTGCTTGTTCACCAGAGAACCATTCCATGCACAGATCCCCGCTCAGAACACAACATAGGCAGCATATACACAGCCATGATTTGATGGAAAGTAGTGATGATGATAGCGATGGCCTTGGATACACCACTGATGATTCAGCGATCAGGGACTACATGGACAATTTGGCAGAGCACGACCAAAAGTACGACTATCCGACTGCTCTATGCCATCAAAATGTGCAGTCACTTAGACTGGGTACCGAAACATTGGGATTTAGTGGACGGTACCCAGACCAACGATGCACCGCGTTGCATGTGTCCTTCAGCACTGTACATACACAACATACAACGCGCGCAAACGTTATGGACACATATATGTGCATATATGGGACTTGCTTGCCATTATACCCGCTGCATGTGTATTTTTTCGATACAATGCACGTCCCCTCGCATGCAGCTCAGGTGCACGCTGGCTTCTTTGCACTTCCCGCAAATTGGCCGCTCTGTTGTGCCCAATTACCAAGAGAATTATAATATGCAGTGAACCTAGCTCCGCTACGCTGGCCTTTGCACGAGGTATCAGGCAGACACACATCGATGAGATGTACATGGATGGCTCATCATCCATGGAAGAGCCCACCTCGCCAGCGGAACATAACCGGTCGTCTCCACAAGCTCAAGGCGCTGTGACGATACCTCGATGTGAAAACAGGCATGCAGGTGGGCACAGGATGCAGCAATCAACAGACATGTTGTCTACATCTGCTCCGGTGTCCATGCCAGCACACAGGGCAGGCATCATGGCCCCTCCTATGCATAAACCTTCTGAATTGCCACCAGAACGCCATCGGAAACCGGGTATAATCCAGGACCGAGGTAGTGGACGCTCCTGGAGCCCTGGTGTTGGTAGGGGCAGACGCATTTCCACAGGGTCCCTGCGTGGTTCTCCCTCGCCATCCCACGCCACTTCCGACGATGACTTAGCAAGAAAAGCTGATCGTGCCCAGC
This sequence comes from Ulvella scutata, assembly GCA_032359135.1. Lineage (NCBI taxonomy): Eukaryota > Viridiplantae > Chlorophyta > Ulvophyceae > Ulvales > Ulvellaceae > Ulvella > Ulvella scutata. The sequence continues at coordinate 391,592 of JAUMHD010000002.1, forward strand.
TGCGCAAGCGCATCGCTCCGCAGTCCCGCCACAACCGGCAACGGTTCGACATCAACAGAGCTCCCTCACTTGACTCGAAAAGCGCACGTAAAACGTCTTGGATGCGAGAAGCAGCGCTAGCGGCAGATGGTGCTGTAAACGGGGCTTCAGCAGGCTGCTCAGGTCAACCATCTGCAGATGTGGCTGCTAGCGCATCCCACCTGCACACCTCGCAACGACAACTGGGCATACTGAGCCACCCTGATGTTTCTCAGATGACCAGCAAGCAGAGAAAGAAGCTGCTACAACGCGAGCGTCGTGCTGTGCGTGCTGCGCAAGCCGGGTTTGACCCTGTAACAATAGCAGATGAACTGCTGCTGTTCGCTGAGAGCCCGCTTGAGGGGGGCTCGCAGCCTGAGGGGGGCTCTAGTGGGGCCGGAACCAGTGACAGGGACAGGCCCCGTCGTAGCTCAACCCCAGGCCCCCCAGAGAGTGGGGCCGGGGGATTGAGCGGCAGCGGGAACGGGAGCGGCAGCACGGCTGCCGAGAGAACCCTGGGTATGCAGGTGGCGAGCCCACCGTTCGCCGGAGCAGGCATGAGCAGCTCCAGCACGATGCTGGTGTCCTGCGGGGGTAGCCCGGAAGGATTATCGTGGACTGAAAAAGCAGCTAAGGTGTGTGGATTACATACACGTATAGTAGGGAAGCGCGGCAGGCAGCAGGTGGAGGTGCGGTACGCGGAGGAGCGTGCCGGGCGGGGTCCAGGGGGGGCAGCAGGAGAGCGAAGATGGACAGGAGGCCGTAAGGGGGTTCTGGACCATGAAGCTCGCAGTGAGTTGGACGCTCTGGTCGCAGAGGCGGTGCAGGACATCCAGCAGGGCAGCGCGGCTGGCCGGGTTGTGTCCGCGACTGGTGCGGCGATGTTTGATGGCCGGGGCGGCCGGAGTTTGGGGGCTGGGGCAAGCGCGGGGAAGCGAGGATCTAAGGGTACTCGCAAGAGAGGGGGGGTGGCTAGTGGGAAGTTTTATCATGGCCCCGCGTATGCGGATGCGCCTGTGTCGTTTGTGTCTGGAGGGGTCATCAGGGACATCACTCACGCGCAATTGCAAACAGATGATCCGGTGGCCGCTCAGACGCTACTCCAAGGCGCTGAGGTACAGCATGATGCTTCCGATGCATGCATGCAGGAGGATCAACAGAATGCTCAGGAAGCTAAGCTGCAAGCAGACGCATGCATGAACATCATGCATACCGCAGAGCTGCACAGCCAGGATGCCGGCGAAACTTCTCAGCTTGCAGCAACCAACACGACCGAGCCACCACTGATCATGGGCTTTGCAGCTGTGTCCAACGCTCCCCGCATAGCGGCAACGACCACTACTGCAGTGCCTGGTGCTGCGGAGCACCGGGGGGGAGCGTTCCTCACTTCAGCGTTTGAAGGCCTGCGGTTTGCAGATGAGCAGCGCAGAGGCGGGGCAGAGAGCGGCCCCAGTAACGCGGCCCCAGCAGCAGGAGGCCCAGAACAGTGCGGGCTGCCGTCCAGCAGCGCTGCTACAGGAACTGCAGCAGGAGGTACAGGAGCTGCAGCGGTGTCACCAAGCCACCCTCCACCTCCACTGCCGCAGCCGCAGGTTGGGCAGCTGCGCGCGCAGCTAGATCAGCTGGAGGCCCGTCAGAGCTCATCTGACGATGCCACAGTTATGCTGCATCCAGGCCTCGGCTTCCACGGCCCCTCTGCTGATGCCGCAGCAGCAGCTGCAGCTGACTCTCTCATCCCCGCAAGCACCACTGACATGGAGGACGCGGAGGCGGTGCCAGCTGCGGACTCTCCTGAGCGCGCCGCCGGGGCAGCAGCAGCTAGGGCAGCTGTTGCGGCACCAGGGGGCTGTGACGGAGGCCCTGGTTTTGCGGGGGCTCGCCCTGCACAGGGGGGTGCAGGGCGACCGGACGCGGTGCTGTTTGATGTTGACATGCCTGTGCTTGGGCACATGCGTGCGGATCGTGGCGCACCTGAGCTGGCCGCTTCTGTTCCTTTGACCCAGGTAGACTCCTCACGCTCCCTTTATAGCATGCCCCTGCAGTGCCTGCCCAGTTTGTCTGTCTGTATGTCAGTCAGGGTTAGAGCAGTGTTCTTCTTTAGCCTTGCTGCCTTGAATGACATAGTGACAGAACAGTTACTACGTTCGAGCATGGCATGCTTGTGATGCTAGTGCCAGCATCAGTCGAGGCTGCGGCTGTGCGTCACCTGCGCACACCTGCAGTCTTCTCTGATCTTCGAAGCCAAGAACACAATCAACACAAAGAAAATGACGTAGAAAACAGTTTCTGTTTTGTTTCTCGTTCTTTTGCTCAAGCAAAGAGGGAGACAACACAGCGGTTTGGTGTCCCTCATAGTGTCGTAGCACCTGTCTGCAAACGTTTAGACAGGTGCCGCTCTGGCGCAGAGTGCGCCGTTGAACTCATTTTTGAGTTGCAGGGTGAACGGGCGCATTGCTGCGCGTGTTTCTGTGGTAGACAGCACTGTTCAACACCCCGCGTGTGCATTCTAGCGTTATACTACTGTAGCGTTCCTCTTTACAGCACCCGCTGTAGATACCTCTTTTCAGCACCCGCTGTGTGCGCATTACTGCGGCACCGCGATTGTTGTAGACAACACTTTTCAGCACCCGGTGTGTGCAGAAAACGCGGAGGGAGCTGGCAGTCACGCAGCTGGGGCCTGAGGTGGTGGTGGACCGCACGTTCGCAGAGACGTTTGTGGTCGGGCACCGCCCCAACGACACAGCTGCACTGGCCAAAAAGGCTCAGAAGAAGGCCAGGAAGGAGGCACGCAGGGCCGCGGTCAGGCACGCCCTCCTCTCTACTACCCCCTCACTGAAAAAATAGATATCTGCTACTCCTTGGTTGCTTCTTGTCCTTGGTTGCCTTCGTCCTGTGCCTGTCGTCGCAGGATGCGTGCGTCTACAGCACGGCCTCACGTTTGTGGTGTCGGACGTCCTCTGGTATGGTCGGTAGGGAGGTGTACTGGTTAATGACTCTCGGCTGAGCGATACTCCTCACCGTCATGCACACAAACTGGGGCAGGGCTAGGGCCCCTCAGCCACACCAGTGCGCCAGTGCGCCTGCCCGTAGCCCGTAGCCCTGGTCACTCGCCAGCTGGCGAGGGCTGCAGCCCCTAAGCCACACCGGCGTGTTGGAAAGTGTTGTCTACATCAGGGTCCTTACAGCAGGGCATCTTTCAGTTGGTGTTCAGTCGGTGCTCAGTTGGCTCCAAGTAGGCGTGTGTGTGTGGCTGCAGGGGCCCCGCAGGAGATGGTGCTGCTGCTGCAGCGCAGAGGCCGAAGCCGAACATGCCTGTGGAGAACTCATTCGGTGCTTTTGAGCGCCACACGAAGGGAATTGGGGCCAAGCTGCTCAAGAGCTGGGGCTACCAGGTGTGGTTCCACTGTCACGTTATGCATGGCACGCGAAGGAGGCAGCTCCTGTATTATGCATGTGTTGTTGCATGCGCAGGGAAGGGGAAAAGAATCAAAGTCTGCATGCTGATGCCGTGTGGTATGCTGTGATGGTGTTTCATCAAGGATGCCTGGGGTGCCCACTATGTGCTGCCTGTCACTACTACGTGCTTGGTGATGTCATGTTGCCTCTCTGAGCAAGCACATGTATGTTCGCCAGGCAAGCACATGTATCTTCGTCAAGCAAGTATAGTTCACACGAGGGAACGCATCGTGCCTCGTCTGCGCTCCATCACTTTCGTGATGGTGCTGTTGTGCCATTCGAGTGGTGTTTCTTTCGTGTTTGTTGCTTTAGCTAATTGCTTTGGGTTCACATCCCTATTCATCCCTATTCACTACCTTTCCGGTTTGTAAGGCACAGGTTCACGTGCGCCACACCACCTCTGCATGCAACACACCAGAACATTGCACAGCACACCCTCTAGGACGCTCTGGCGATTCTTCTCTAGCCTTTTCATAGCCTAGAGTTTGCAGCGTGCGCTCACGATACCAGTTCACGCAACCAGTTCGTTTGTTCAGAACTGGAAAGCACTGCCTTAATTCATATGGCATGCGTGCGCCTCCTCTCACATGTACTTTCATCAGAGGAGCACTAGGATGTGTGCAGGAGGGGCAAGGATTGGGCCGAAACAGCCAGGGTATCGTTAACCCTGTGCAGGCGCAGAAGTGGGACAAGCGCACTGGTCTCGGCAACTCATAGCGCCGCTCATGATCCCCGGCTTCGCGTACCTCTCATGCATGCTCCATGCCTGGGCCTGAGAAGCACCAGTTGGTGTTGATGCCCTGTACTGTGCTGCCTTATCATGACGCACCGTTCCGGGTGCTGCATCATCGGCCACATTGCAGGACAGTGTGGGGATCCCTGTGGCTTGCATTGAGAAGCGAGAGTTCGCAGTGGCCTGGCGGTTGTGGGTAGATGCATTGGTTCACAGAAAGATGCGGTGCACGTTTGTGTTGATAGTTGGGGGGGCAGCAGAGATTCTGGTGGGCGTGGGACGCTCAGCGTGTTTGCCCAGGCCAGGCACCTGAGGAGGGGTTGGACTGCCGTTGGGGGGCTGCGACACCAGATGGACAGTTCATTGGAGCTAGAGCGCAGGGAGGGGGCGGAGGGGGGAAGCGGGCGGTGCTTGCAGGATGACAAAAGGGTGCACATGGTGTGCAGAGAGGTGCCACAGTTAACAATACTGGATGCATGTGGAAAAGGACGTGGCAAAGGAATCGGATTATGTTTCGGGGTCAACATGAAGCAGGGGAGTGGCGTGTAGGCGTGTGTGGAGGGGAGCTGAGAGGCCTGCGGCCACGTTCTGCTAGTCGACATGGAACGTTTGCGCAGGCACTGTGACTCCCCGGCCTTCCGCCTGGCATCATGTTGTAACCATATCACCACTGGGCAGTGCACGCTTGCTGCATATGTGGGAGTCATGTGTGCACCCCTGAGCACCCTGTGGATGTAGCACAACCGCCATGGGTGTGAACGTGTCAAAGGGACACGATCCTGCTGTGAAAGTAATGTCGATAGTGCGGCGGCAAGCTATCACACAAACATGTGCACCCTTCTGTGACCTTTCGAGGAGGGCCGGAGACTTTATCAACCCCCTGGCGTCCCAGAGAAGATGAATCAACTGCTTGGTTCCCACGCCAAACCAAGGAGGAAAGCCCCAAGCACCCCTGCAGGGGTATGCCAGGTACTGCTGCCCATCAGCACCCCGAGACATGACATGCATTCACAAAGGCTGCACAGAGTGATGGCCGATAGAGCAGGCAGAAATAAATGCATTCAACAGTTTAACATAATCACTCCCGGACCAGAGTGTGGAGCGACGCATTTGCAAGCTTTGCGCTTTAGTGCTGCGCCACTGTCGACTTGAGCTTCACTCCCCGGCCACCTGGTTGCAAGTGGGTAACTCGACCCGGAGGGGACGGCGGCGGCACACGCACAGGAACCACAACACGGGTACAATAACCTTGCGACCTCTATGTTACGCTTTACATCAGCGCATCGACCAGTCATTGGTCAGCTCTCTTCCCACAAAACCCTCCCGACAATGGTGGAACCCAACAACAATGGCGTGCACAGAGCATGCACACTACAAAACCAAAGCATCATAAAGCACTACTGATACTAAGTGCAGATGTCGACGCTGCATCGTTCCCAAAACACAGTTTTCATCTCAACAGTTCTCATATTCCTAGACTTGAGGTAGCCTTGGACGTGGCCGCTTCCTGACATTCCAGCACAGGAGTCCATACTTTCAACGCTTTCAAGAAGTTGTGGTACTCCCAAAGTTGTATTTTACAATCTAGCATGCGGGCTCAGGCCCTTCCTCGTCACCACCGCCTCGATGTTTCCAGCGGGGTCACTCGTAGCCACATACACATCGTCGGAAAAGGGCTTGGAGTTCACGGCATTGCAAGGAAGGAAATGCAGGTTGGGGAGGTTCAAGTACACACTCTCCACCGCAGCAACAGCTTTAATCGCAGCCTTTGCCATCTCGAAGAGTGTGAATTGCACACTTGGGCTGTACACCCCCTCTGTCGGAGGGCCAAAGAATGCCCCAGCAAACGCCTTTGTGACTGCAGAGAAAGGCTCGTGATAGTCTGGCAGTGCGCTGGAGTACTTCCATGTTGCTGTGATAGACGTTGCAACAATGCGCTCCCTCGTGTCCTTCAGCATTGTGTACTCATCCTTCAGGAAGCCTGCAGCTCAAAACAAGAACTCCAGAGCTACACCGCATGCGCAGAAACAGCCACGAGCGCGCTAACAGTTTCTAAACGAGCATACAACGCGACGGGACCAGCTTATAGTTTATGTTCGCTTGGTAAACTGGAAAGTCTGTTTGCCATATCCACTGTCATGTACATCTGGACACAAACAAAAAGCAGGCGTCTCAAGTAAGATGAAAGCACCTTCGTAGCCTGATTGTGTTGTTTTCAAAACTTTCCAGCCGCGCACTCCTCCGTGTACAATCAACTGCCCTGTTGAGTACTCGACATAAGCTGTGCGTATACCAGAGCCTCGTCCTTCGTAGCAGTGCGAATGCAGGCTTTCCCCTTGTTGATTGCGCATCCAGTTTGCTTGCTCAACCCCGATCTTTGCCCTTGTGACAAGGGGGTACGTGGTCACGAAGTGCTTGGCGAGTGCAATAGCGAAGTCCTCTGGCGAGGCGTTGCTCGGAAGTTGCTTGGCGACATAGTAAACAGTGTTCTTCTGCGTGTCCGTGGCTGTCATGCCTGCGTTGCTGTGTGTCTTGTAGGCGTGAGCCATGTCAGACTCGAGCATGGTGTCCACACTCCACTCCACGAACGTGTGCTTTGCCCCATCCCTCCAGACACGAGCCACTCGCACTCTGCTTTTTCCATGCTGTTGTACTGCTAGCTCTGCCATGTCACCTTGGACAAAATCCCGGCACCCTGAACACCGTTGACCGCTATAGCGCGCTATGCAACGGCAAAATTGAGTATGAGTGCGTGGGCTGTGGAATCATATGAATGTGCTGCAAGCCCACAATGTGGACAGCTTGAGCTCTTGACACACTCTAACCCAACTCTGAGGCTGTGCGGTGTCCAAGCGCAACGTCGGTAGACGTGTCGCGCCGGACTCCTGGAATGGCTACGGGTGTATCCAGATCCACCTGTAGCCACCTAACCACCAACCGATCGCAACCCACCACCGTGGCAGCAGCCCTTACTTGTTGGACTGCGGCCCAATCGGGGCACTACTATTTACACATGTACAGAAATGTATCCAATGAACCAAATACAGAGAGACCTGAGAACCGGCCACTTTTGAAGGCGACAAATCACAGCTTCAACCCCTTCACCCCCACAATGTTGTGTCTGCAATGTGCGAGGCACACGCAGCAACCTCACTTCGTGCCGGGAACTCTCAGAAGAACAAAACGACGATACAACAGAATAACAATAAGTACATAAACGTATGTACACTGCAAATGATGTACTGAAGCAAGCAGGCGTACACAGTGAATGCTTTCGTACTCGGACATCGCAAGCACGTACGCCATTCTTGGTGGTAACGGCATGTCAGCGCGTTCTGAGGCCACTATCCATTGCAACTGTGCGCACGGTGTGAAACCTCCAAGTTCTCTCAGTCACTCCCCACCGCGACCGTTGTACACCAGCTTTCCGCTGTCCCGAAACTCTTTGAACACTTCCACTGCTTCGTCCTTGAGTAGGTCTTCCTGCACATCAACGCCACGAGCCACAAGCTGCTCCTTCCACTGTGGATGAATAGGACCTTCATCAAAGCCAGTGATGGCCTCCAACTGACCATCACTTCCAGCAATGACGAGAGAGCGGATGCCTGCACACACAACACTGCGGTCCAGGATTGCCTTGCATGGTGGAGCAGGTTCCCGACTTGAGTCCCTAGTGTTCTGACCATTTGATGAACCACCTAAATGTCTCCACATGGTGTCAGTGTCAATACTCGCCATTGGCGGCACGAACATTCCATCAGCATAAACAGGATGTTTTATCCAGAACGTTTATTGTTCATGGCATAAGATTGTGTGCAGCTTACCTGACCAGAGCACTGCTCCGTAACACATCGCACATGGGCGCCAGTTAACCACTAACTGATGACGTGGCATGCTTTCTCCTCCCAAGTCAAAGGTCTTCAATACTGTCTGGGCAAGGGACACCGCAACAACTTCTGCATGCGCCGAGGAGCAGCAAGTGGGCACCACTCTGTTCACGCCCATTGCCACCAGCTTTCCTGAAGCCTCCTCGAAGACCCCAGCTGCAAAGGGACCCCCAGTATCATGCTGAACGTTTAATCTTGAGAATTTAATCACAGTTCGCATTCGGTCTTCGATGGATTCGATGCTTGAAATGTTCTTGGTCTCTTCTACTGCCCAGTCGGGCAAACTGACCGTAAACTCCATTTCGGCGCCCCAACCACTTCGGCACGGGAACGACTAATGGAATTGTGGGGGTCAGGACTGAAAGCGAGGCAAGTGGAAGGATCTGCAATTGGGCTACGCTCCAATTGGAAGTCTGCCGACTCTAGCGTTTGCTGCTTAGGTGCATACGCTACGCAATGCAATAGGTGTATCGGAGACATAGGATCGAGCTGAGCAGGTTTGCTGAAATCACGGTACGCATGATTGGGCTTCAGGAAGTTGTAGCATGACCAAATCATATTTCTGTTTTTTCACAATGTGCCCCCAACACTCTGTAACAGGTGCAGGTGAATGCAGAGTTCATGAGAGTGTGGCATCGAGCATTCATGGGCTCAGAACAATGCAGGCCATGCGGGTAAACAGAAACTTCTGTGCTTCAGCTCGACTTGCACAGAACCACGACTCTCCAAACAGAACATACACTCATCGCCAAAAAAGAAACAGCAAGATGATGGACTACAGGAGAAACACATATTCAAAAAGACAGCCCTGACTACCGATACTCATCAGTATACAGCTCATCATACGCTGTCTGCAGCTGCTTAGCTGAGCAGCCGAAGTACCACATCAAGCCAAACTTGAAGTGGAGAAACGTGCTCTTAAGCGGGCCCCACTGTGCCATTCTACGGCCACTTGTCTCGTTGCTACGATACAAAATATGTCTAATTCTTCTTCTCTTTGTAGCCCCACTGCACATACTTCCTTTGCTAGTCTGGAAGTCCCCCTCCAGGTTCACCACGTTGACAGAGCTGCTGCTGCCAGAGCGAACTTGAGCCTGTGGAGCAGTTAGTGAAGGTACAGAGTCTCTGGCAAACAGATCATCTGAACGCTTCCTTGCTGTGCTTCCTTCTCCACCTTGGCTCTCAGGTATGGCATGATTCGCATGTGATCTACTGGCGTTAGCAGCTGACTGTGGCAAGGAACCTTTGTGCAGCCGTATCGAGATGTCTGCATCCTCCATTATTGCAAGATCTTCTCGAAAGCCTCTTGAAGTGACGAAATCACTCCTACGGACAAAGAGCGTCTGGTCACCTGCATGTACCATCAGCCGTCTGGGAACACAGGCAGTATAAGGTCTACCATTAGACCTCATCTACAGCAATAGAAGCTTTACCAGCAGCCCCCGTGGCAAACACCTGCGCCCTACGGAACAGCAATCCTGACATGGTACTGCCTCTGTTTCAGGAGCATGGGGCCAGCACTAGGGGTACTGGGTATGTTGTTATGAATATGTCTGCGTTGCGGTGTACTCTGTGATTCGCCAGTTGTAGCCTCCTGGTTGATGCTGTTGTCGCTGATAATGTCTGCGTTGGCACTGTGTTGGTGGCCCTGTGTTTGCTTGTAACATTGTGCGGCGTTCATTGCAGCCTTTGTGTTCGCCTTCATGGTATTAGTTCGTCTGTTTTCTCTTTAGTTCGTCAGCTACGATGTGCAAAAAAACTGCTGTAAGTTAGGCTGCACCGTTTTGATCTTGGAGTTTACGTGCCATGAAAGCCGGCAAAAAAAAGTTTCTGCGGATAAAATAAATTGTTGAAAAAGCACTGTAAATACATACATCTAAACAGGCTGCCAAGCAAGCACACGCCTCCTTATACAGTCAGGAACAAGGTAACGTGCTGCTTTTTTATCTTGACTACGCGAGGTGTACTCTGCGGCACATGTCGGTTGTGTGCACCATTTATGCACATGCATGTGTCTCCTCAGTGGCCGGCAGACCAATATCAGGGGCCTAGAAACCATGCTAAAGCGTTCTTAGCGAGTTTCCATGCAAGCTTTACCGACCTGTCACAGTAATATGTAGTTGTTGTGTGTGTATCAAGTTCGCCTCGCGGGCGCTGCAAACGGGCCATGCATCCAGCCCAGAGGCCAGAACACCCCCAGAGCCACAACCTGTTGGTCAGCACATGAGCCACTCAGGGACCAAAAACTCCAGCTGAACATGAAATAAGCACGCCATGCTGCTCAACTACTGTGTGTACATCATGTATCGTTGCTTGTGGGGCCATGCGGGCCCTGTAACCAGCTTTTTTCAAACATTTTTTCAATTTTCTGTCCTGGTCCCATGAAGAAGAAATATTTGTCACTCAAACTCCAAGATCAAAACGGTGCAGCCTTACAGCATCCACCATGAAAAACGGTGGCTCTTGTTACATGGGGGCATCTTGGCATTTTGGGTCAAATAGTGTTTTTCGGTAAGTTGAGCCGGAAAGTTACGAAAATCGTAGTTCTGACGTAAAGTATGCGTACTTTATGATTTACACCGTATTTTGGCAACTCTAGTTAGCACAGATGTGGACCAGCCCCTGGAAACCAACAACAATGCCTGCGTGGCATGTACCACTGCTGCTGTGGAGGCTTGGCCAAGCAGCAGCCGCAAAACAAAAGAAGTATAGGCCTTGAAACACTGCAACACAGCAGACCGCACCTAGAAGGCATCGCAGGCCGGAGAAGAAGCCTCGTGGTTGGAGGATGAGCGGCGTGTAGTACGTCTTCAGGAAGTGATGAGTGGTCTGCCATGGCATGACAGAGCCATTGTGAGTGATCCTTGTAAAGAATCCACCCATGGCTACTCCTGGATCAGCCAGCTCATACCTGCATCTACGAGCCACACAATGCTTTCAAGCACGGACAATCTACACAAGCACGGAAACGAGTGGATGTAGTGGTTGTGTAGATTCCGAAGTTTTGCTACTTGCGCTCTACCTGTCTCTCTGAGCCATCGAGTTGTAACAAGACAGCTTATCTCACTTTACTATCCAGATGACCAGGCTCTGAGTGATCCATACGATGTGTACCTCTGCACTCAAGGGAACAGATAGAGCCAGAGCACTACCTTACAACATTGACAAGATCTTTGCAGGGCCTTGAATCTGCATGTACGAAGCACAGGCACGATGAAGAAGCTGCTGCAGCACCAGCGTTCATCTGGCGTGCCCTGCCCTTGCCTGCTCTAGCGAGCTTCATTCCCTTCTGCTTCCGTATTAAAGCAACAGTCCTGCAGCACTTGAGTGACGTGGAATACTTCCTTGGCTTCAGTGGAACAATATGTATGCACGTTTAAGTATAACGCCATGCCTGAACATGATGTTGCATGGAGCATCCTGTGCCTTGAAGTCTGCAACAGTAGCGCACCCATCCGTGCTCTGACCATCAACGAAGATGATTTCATGTGGCGCCGGATCTAGCGATGCAAAGTGTTGGAAGAGGTCAGGGAGTGTGGCTGACTCGTTCAGCACTGGCACTACCAGAGCAACAGTGCCTGCTCTGGAATCCGAAGCATAGCTCTCCACCCAGCTGCGAAACAATATCCGCTCCCTTGCTTGCGTAAACAGGAGTGCTGCAACCTGCACACACTCTAGCAGCATCTAATGCTGTTTGTTACACGTTTTAAACATTAGAACTGACTTGCTGAATAGGATACGATTTTCGCAACCTAAGCATGCTACTACAGGCACATATTTATTCAGAGAACTAACAACTTGAGCGTATCAATGACGCTGAGGTGGGGTGCGTGAAGAAACCACGAGTGTGGAAAAGTGGCCACTGCAAGGACAATGCAATAGGAATATGAAGCAACTTACAATGACAAGAAGTATTATTGGAGGTGCTGGCTTGCTGGAATAGTCGCGAGAGTCATCCTCCGCGCACTTGTAATCATCTGATGGCGGGGAGGCGCTACCCCCTCCTGACGCTGCCGGAAACTCCGGTCGCGCTGATTCTGCCCCAGCTGCACACAACTGCAGTAGACGATTTGCTTCGACCGGGCGCGTGCGGTGCAACGTATTCACACGGCATAGTCTTGATCCAGTCATGTGGTTGGTGGTTAAAACCTGCATGCTGCTTCAGACCAGACAGCTATGAAGTAATTGTGAGCAAGTACTAACACTTTGGTTACAAGGCTGACGGACAGCTGGTGTAGGCCATTCCTAGACGACAGGAGATACAGATGTATCTGTTCAGCACTACAGGTACACTTTTTTGCTCTGCAGCCCTCGGCTTTCATTTGGAATTCTTCAGGCTCCAGCATGGCCCAGGGAAAAGAATAAACACTGGCTTGTCTGAATGTAAATCCAGTTGCAAGCACAGGAAGACAGGAATTTCCTTTCTAACCAGGAAAAAAACGAAAATCAGCGTACCTGTGGCCATAGCGGTGTTGTACCTGCACAAGGCCTGTAACAACGCTTGAAAGATGGGTGACAGCCATCACACAATTTATATGAGGGGTACAAAGCCTAATTACCAGCCAGAGACTGGCCCAGGTGGGTGAACGGGGCTGCAACCATGCAGCACTACCTGACCCGTTCTTGGCAGAAACCATGTGCGTGAAGTATGATATGTGCTCACCCCTATCTATACTGAACCAGTGTATTTCCCCCGAGCACATGGGTGGTAAGGGGGACGGACACTCTGCCCTGTCAGGGGAACAGTCGTGCAAGCGGGCAGCTAGGTAACCTTTACGCACTTCTGTAACCACAGGGGGGCTCCTCAGTGCCCAGGGATACCAGAATTCTGACCGCAGTGCACAGCGGTTGGGCAACTCTATACAGCTGTGTTTTTTCTACCTCTAGACAATAAAAATAGCTGTAAAGTGAAGTAGACGCTATCGCAGTTTGGCTAAGAGTGCTGGGAAAGACTTTCGTGATGGTGCTGTTGTGCCATTCGAGCGAAGTGGTGGATGTTTTGTGTGAGTTGCTTTCGGCTATTTGGGTTCATGCCTATTCACTACCTTTCCGGTTTGTAAAAGGGGAAGTAGACTCGGGTACACTTTTGCGGGGGCCCTTACGAACTCAGAGGTGCTGCAGACGTGCAAATCAACTCGCAAGCATCACAACAGTGGGCCCTCGTCCACGGAGTGCAGACATACATTCGCTTCAGGAATCAGATGTTTTATTCTTCGCCACAGATTACACAAACTCCATGTTATCAATCAGCCTCACAGTCGAGCCGTCTACCGCTGGAAACAAGGCAGCCACAGCCATCACTGCATTCTGCCCTGGCACAACATCTAGGGACGCTAGCGAGTCTGCATGCACGATCTCCACATAGTCTACTGTTGCCCCAGAAGCTTCTAGAAGCTTCGTCACATTGCTCTTGAGCAGTTCACAATCCCTCTCCCCAGCTTTCCATGCTTCTAGAGACTGCAGCAGGCCTTGGTGGATGCATGTTGCCTTCTGTCGAGCTTCTGGAGCAAGGCGAGTGTTCCTGCTGCTTGCTGCAAGGCCATCATCTTCCCTAAGAATGTCCCCGCCAATGACCTGGATTGCAAAGTCCAGGTCTCGAACCTGCATCGCCAGAACCACATTCACTGCAACGCATTGCAACGTACCTTCTAGAAACCGTGCATGGGCTACTCAAACCAAATTGATGCAGCTGTGTGTGTTAAAAGACTGCCGCTGTGGTGTGGAGTTATGCTGCTGGTGCTCGTCTCGATGGTTGTGAGCATGTACCAACAGGAAGGAGATGGCCATCACTCGCATGCACTTGCCTATGTAATACCTGCATGGGACTGTCACGCAACAGTACCAGGGGATCATACAGTGTGCAGTTGCTGTTGTTGTTGCAAATAATCTTTATTGTCACTTCAAATAAACTGGGACACCAGGTTTCTTTTGCCTGAAGCCACAATAAGCGCACTTCTTGTTGCAGCACGCAAGCGGTCCAGCTTTCACATTTATCTTAATACTTGTTTATTCGAACCCAAATCCTCCATCTTTCGTTCTAGTGGTGGTGGGGGGGGGGGGTGCTGTGCATGCATTACATTGCACTGACGCACCCAACAATAATGCACTGGTATTAGAAGCGAGAGTTGTTGCTGGGCTGCAAGTGCAAGGACCCACAACTACAGTGTGGGGCCCAGTGGTCTCTGTTGTGATTGTGTTGGTGCAGCTGTGGCGTACCATGGCCCGGATGATACACAGCTGCTGGAAGTCCTTCTTCCCAAACACGGCTACGTCCGGCTCAACAATATTGAAGAGCTTGGCCACTACCGTGGCTACCCCTCTGAAGAAGTGTGGCCTCGACATCCCACACAGTGGCTTCTGAAGATGTTCTGCCTGCACAGCATGGAGAGGGTCTGGTTACATCGTATTGATCAGTAGTTGGGCGGGATCAGGATGGAGTTGTGGTGTAGGCGTTGCTGAGACATCTTGTGACTGGATTAAATCATGGTGCACAGTGGTGGTTCAATGTGTAACCTGCAGGTACACGTTGGCACCAGCAGAGTTGACTCAATCAAAGGAAGCTAGCTTGAGGATCCCTAGGTGTAGGTACTAGTATCTGTTACACAACGACGAGCACCAGCAGCGGCCCAAGGACAGCAAGGCATGAAATCCCTACGAACACGGATGGAACAACACAGTACAGCACAAGAGCATCATAAAACGTTGCGGTGTCGTATTCAGTAGCGTAGATGTCGAAGAGGAGGTATCAATAGCAACTAGGGCAAGCAACAAAGTGGATGTGTTGTCAGTGTCTGTGGCTCTTCTGGTATGCACAAGGCTACTAGAATATGGGGAAAATCGGACCTGGATAAAGGTGTCATGTTCTCCAGGCTGATACTCGCTGGATCCCACCACCATGCGCTGCTGGGCGCTGGCATGGTACAGAGTGGAGGGGACGAAAGCTACATCAACGCCCGCATTCTTGAGCTTCCTGCACTACCTACCAGTCGTATCAGGTGCTTTTTAAGATCTGAGGCTTGTTCACTGTCGTGTGATCCTTTGAAGGGCTGATAGATTTGCACCCATACGCTATGCTGCACACAGAACGTTGGCACCTGGAGGCTGGTACACCTAGTGCTAGAAGGACGTCATACGCGCCCGCATATTTTAGCACATAATGCACTTGTGAAAAATAAGGGGCGGTAATCAGAAGTGTTCCCGCAGAAACGATGAGAATATGTAGGTGCACACGCGATGTCTTCATCAGCGCCGCGTGGGTACACTCCAAAGTCCTCATGCGCAGCAAACTGGGTTGGGTTAACATATACACTCACAATAACCTTATCGCTCTGTGCTTTGGCGAGCTGGACCAGCGACAGGTGGCCGGCGTGAAGCGCCCCCATCGTTGGAACCAAGGCTGTTTGAATTCCTTGCGCGCGTTGTGCACGCGACCACGATCGCATCTCCACAGCCTCCTGGATAACTTGCATCCTTTCTGGGTCCTTAGGGGCGCAGTTCTATTGCCTGTTCGAGCTGTGACAAGACTGCGCCGCAACCGCTGTACCTAAACGCAGCCTCGCCCCGACTTGGCATACTTAACAACGGAAAATCAACATCACGTGTAATGGACTAGTTTTAGCTGTTCTTAGGACGCACAAGGCGGCTGGGGTCTTTTCGCGGAGGCCGACTCGAATTCTCACTGGTGCGGCTAGAATTCGGAACGAAGTTACGCATAGAGGCGACCGCATCCCCTGAGGTGAAGGTACAGCAAGATATCTCGGAGACATCCAGCGAATGCTCGACGTAATCACAGGTTTTGGGTTCGTTTTGCGCTCAAAACATCCAGCACGATCGAGTCATGCTGCACGACAGTTGTTTTTCCTGTCAATTCCGTATTATCCAGGACGTTGTAGTTTCATTGCCTTTTCATCTTCCTTTGTAAGTCACGCTTGTGGTGAATCTTGACAGTGATAGCTCTCAGTCGTGGGAGATTGGGCTATGCATCCTTGTCCAAAGTCTTTGAAGATAACGCTGCCTGAGTTGAGCCAGTGGTATTGTTAAAAGGGGGCAGCGCTACTGTAGAATAGAAGCCTTTTAGAGATGGATGGAGACTCCCCATCCAACTACTCGGCCACGGCTACAGCTGTGAAGGTGCCAGACCAAGCGACCAAGAAGATACGGTCAGAAGTTCAAGTGCATGTTCCCGTTGTGGTTGCTTGAAGTTGAGGTGCAGTGCTTATTGCGGTGAGCACCTGGTCCTGCTTCCCAGCTGGATCAAAGAGGCATCAGACAGAATAGTTATCTTCACGGAATTGGTCACGTGCATACCCAATGACATCAGGATTGAGCGCTGAAACACGATACATACTGTAGATACAGGGCAAGCGGTCTTTGGAACTCAAGCTGGCTCGAGTGAGGGGTGCAGGCATGTGTGGGTGCCTCCTGCAAGCCATGCAATCTCTCTTGGG
This sequence comes from Ulvella scutata, assembly GCA_032359135.1. Taxonomy (NCBI): domain Eukaryota; kingdom Viridiplantae; phylum Chlorophyta; class Ulvophyceae; order Ulvales; family Ulvellaceae; genus Ulvella; species Ulvella scutata. Next base: position 408,133 of record JAUMHD010000002.1, read on the forward strand.
ACCAAACGTCCTCTTTTGTAGAGCAATCAACGTTTCTAGTCAACTAGACTCAGAATTTTTGTCAGCCTCAAGATCACAGTCCCTCAGGTGTGGGCTTCAGATCTAGAGGCAGATACGTGACAGAGAATTAATACATAAAGTGCACTTCATTGTCTGCTGCAAAACCTACTGTTTCAGAGTTGCAGTCGTTCTGACGTGCTCATCCAGAGGCGGTCGTCATGTTTGTGAATGGTCAACCTGGTGTGCAGGCCTGTCTAGACAGCGCAGGCCTGTCTAGACAGCGCACGAGCACAAGCGGACGGTACGGGAGCCAACAACCTACCATCAGAGCGCACGAGCGTGTTCACTTTGCATCAGGCCCCATGCGTGGATCTTATGACCGATATCACACCCCCATGGTTTCACTTTGGTGGCCATTCGATGAGAGGTACAGCTTCCAAACATGTGTGGCATAGTGGCCACTGGTGGCCACCGCAGCCATGGATGATGATGAGGACATCAGCATGCACCTGAGGCTACCTCAGAAACGAATGACAGTAAAGAACACAGCGAGGGTGCAAAGCCCTGTACACAGCCTCATCATCGTAGCCCTGTCCAGCATTCCGGAGCCGGTATGGAACCCACGCCGAAAGCGCCGCGGAGTGGGAACGCTGCAACTGTGTCCTATCAACGGATGCATGTTGCTGGACTGCCTGTGCAACAGTGGCGTCCTCCTTGGCTTGTGACTCGTATTATCTGGTTCGGCCCTGAATAATGGTACAGAAATCTTGTTGATTCTCTGGATCTCTTGTATTACGCGTGGGTGCACAGGTGCTTATCGTTCATTACAAACCGGAAAGGTAGTAAATAGGCATGAACCCAAATAGCCAAAATCAACCAACACAAAACATCCACCACTTCACTCGAATGGCACAACAGCACCATCACGAAAGTCTTTCCCAGCACTCTTAGCCAAACAGGTGCTAGTATAAGCTTCATGATGTGTGTAAAAATTCATTCTTTGAAGACTCTTGGAAAACAATGCTCCAAGTAGAAGTCCAGTCACCTTGCGCATAAATACCGCCGTACCCTTTGAATTAAAAAACAGACGTCAGCGTAATATTTACACATGCCACACACCTTGAGAATATGCCCATGAACACAGCCGTATCAGACAGGGGGCTCGAGCACTCGGACATCAGGAGGGTGCGCGGTGGGCACGCGGCTGAGCATGCCGGCCTTGACCAGGTACGCGTACTGGTCGGGGATCTCCATCAAGCTCGCCAGCGCAAAGCTCGCCTCCCACTTGCTCGCCGACATTTGCTGCCTGGCGGCCCTCTCAGCAATCTCCGTGAAGTTGGCAAACTGCAGCGGTGAGGCGCAGTCATGCAGCTGCGCCCACGGCCACCTGAGGCACAACGCTGAGGTGGCAGCATAGATTTCTCTGCCCGCAGAGAGCTGAGAACCCTATGTAGGTGGAGAGCGCGCAGAGGGTTCTCTCCAACGCGCTGGCCAGGGGCAAAGGGAAGCACAATAACGTGTCCATAGCAGCGCGATGCATGCACATGAGCCACATAAGGGGTGCCGACATCAGACTAGGTGCAGTGCGGGTGTGCTCCACGCGGGAGGCTGAGCCGCACCTGGAAGTTGTCAAAAGTGCGCCTGGGCAACTCGTCATCGAACTTGACCATGCTGCAGGCGCAGGCAGGGGTGACAAGGCCGTGCAGCTGTTGAACACAAGAGAACTGAATGTAAGGCCATGTTCAGTTCCCATGCATTACCAAAGTCGTCGTGCATCGCAGAGTTATGCGGTGGGTTGCGGCATTCAAGCTGGCTGCCCGGGAATGTGGGACACGATCAGAATGAGTAGGACGTTTCTCCAGAGATCATAATTGCTATGGTAGTGCGATATGATGTGTAGTGACAGGAGGTAACAGGTTGCTTGGTCTGGCTGTGGGGTGCATGTGGCTTGGGGGCCAACATTATTGATGCACAGGGGGCGCACTCATCCCAGGGGCCGTCACCAACACCGACCATGATGATGCTGAGAGGGTATGAAGAAGCTTCCACGATTGCAGCCATAGTGTTCTCCTTGCATGACCCTTGCTGAACCTGAACATGCAGTTTCATCTCCAGTTGTATGTAGATGGGTACCTGCAGCTGTACTTTGCAAGCCCAATTGGTAAGAGAAGATTCAGACTCTGGAAGCATGCCTGCCCATCTGCTATGAGCACCAGGATGTGGTACCGGCCTCCAGACTTGTGGACAACATGCATTGCCTGCCGAACGGCTGGTGCAAAGCTTGTGGGCCCACTGAGCCGCACTTGAGGAGCTAGTGCGCGGTATGCTGCTAGTACGCTTTCTAAAGTGTGTATTGGTGTATTTCCTGGCCCGAAGCTGAAAAGTGCAGTATCCCTGGAAGAAATGTCACCAAAGCCATAGGCTGGAATCATGTGATCGTCATCAAATGCAGCCATCGTCTTGCAGATGATGCTCATGACTGTGATGTATGGGTTGGATCCCTGCTGCATTGAGTGAAGGCACTGACCTGCAAGACAACATGCATCCAAACTCCCAGTGCCATTGGTTCTTGCAGATGGCCATGGTAGGCATTAGGGACACAGTCCAGGACACGGTCCAGGACGGGTGAATTGCGGAATGCCTGGCTGAGATTAAACCGGGAAATACGAAACGCTGCTCACTGTGTGAAGTCTTCTTGCATCCCCCTCACAGTGATGCGCTGCAAAACAAATAATGCTTGCACAAGGGCAAGGTGGAGGTTCCCAACACCTACTTTGCATGAATTTGCGCTAATCAAACACTATAAAGCGTCCTATATTCATGGCAGCTCGTCAGTTGCGCACCGACAAAGCTTTTGGCACCTGTGCTCTCATTGCTCTTTGTGAAGTCCACAGCCACAATCACCTCAGATGATTCTAGGCCAGCGCCACGTAGACCTTCTTGTACTTGTTCTATGTTTTCGAAGCGATCACGTATCGTCGCAAACCGAGTAGCGTGGGTGGACTCGACGCCTGTAAAATTTGAAGCTGGCTTGGGAGCGCTGCCGCAGGCCCCTATTTAGCACCCGAAAATACCAGCAGATTACCGAACAAGCCACAAAATGTCGTTCATGAAACTCGGGAAACGCTGCGAGGCGCTGAATCGACTTGCCGAGCAACAGGTGTGCACAGCCAGTCAATTCTTCAAGCACGCAATATGACACGACGGAGATGTGAATAACGCTTGCAGCTTAACACGTGCTTATCTCGTGATACATTTCAATCATTGCCCCCACGGTATCTGAGATGTTTGTACTGCACATCACATCGCACCAACTCTATATACCCATCATGCATAATTTGAGTTCACTATGAATGATTCAGACGCGTGGACACCATGCATACCAGCGTTAACAGTCGAGGGGTCGATGTAACTACAGTCAGCAGAAAGTGCTTTTCATTGCTTAACGTGAGAAATGCTGCAGGCTAAGTCCTCCCCAACGATCACTTTCTCCAGAGCCTCTTCAATTTCGGTATGCAGGATGCCCAGACGGCAGCCGTAGGTGTTCATGTGTACACAGGAGCCCCATGACAGGGGACTTCACCTCCGTCCGTTGGGTCAACGATTCGCTTCCAGCGGCCAATCAGGATCTGTTCTTCCAATGGACTTGGCTATGCGTGTCAAAATTGCATCCTTTTGGAATCTTGGAAGATGATGCTTCAAATCGAAGTCCAGTCACCTTGCCAATATCAAATTTACACTTGGCGCTCAAGCTTCATCCAGTGGTGGAATCTTATACAAGGAGAAACTATACAGGACAACCCTTCAGGTATCTCGTGCAGAGCACAGCTGCTGGCCGATGTGGCCGATGACACCGCGATCAATATGCCAACAAGAACCCTAATTCAGGGATCCATAACACAGTCTAGCAATTACTGTCACGAGGTGTTACTCTGTAGGAGGATCATTCAGTCAGATGGATAGACAGACTGGTTCAGTGACATGCATGGATGGTGTGCATGTCACTTCAGTTGAATGGACAGCAACGCAAAGGACCCCAGGGTGCTCCCAGAAGCAGCCTTACTCTGATGCTCTAGGGAATACTCCACTGGCGGCAAAGCAGTTATCTCTGGAGTTGAGCCTGCCTCCCAGAACCTATTTACACCTTTCGCGTGGCAGCTGAAAAGGCGCCGCAACATCCTCCAGATCTCTCAGCACAACCAACGCATGCTGCGCCGACGGCAGTATCCGCATGATGTACAGCCCACACACCCACACACATGCTGCACCCACAATTCCTCGAGCTCCATCCACAGCGTCAGACATTCAAGACGACAGACACGCAGCGAGCATGCTGACTGGGCCACACAGTAACATGCAGATCCCCACCCCTCCCACAATTTGCGAAGCTGCCCAGCCTTAGGCCTACCTACGCCACCAGCAGCACACCGGCCCACATAGGGTGCTCCCAGGCGCTATTTGGATTCTTGCCCTGCTAATTGCCTTTCCGGTTGGAAAAGGGTTTGTGCCCAGGCACACTATACAGCAGCCCACTGACAAAACGACCCTGGCATACCATCGCCCACACAGCCTGTTTATGATCCTTTCATCACATGTTGCTCATCCTCAACACAGGTTCAGAGCCCACCATTGCAGTGTACAGTGCGATACAGTACATAAAGAACAATTTATCCCGAAACTGACACCATCACGTCAGCTTATGAAACCACGAGCGCCTCCACCAGTCAAGCAGAACATCTCGATATTATTGCGCACACGCTGTGCATACATGCTCTGCCGCACAGACGCTCGGAGCCGGGGTGAATGTTCGCTATCACCTTGGCTGAGCACTCAGATGCACAAGGCTGTACTAATTATTGGGTGGTAGGGCGGTACCCTCCCACGTGCAGCACCAGCAGCGCCCCAACGCTGTTCACGTCGCTGGTTCAGGGGAAGTATACCAGGGGAAGTACGGCTGGTTTCCCCTGTCCAGCCGTTCCGGAGGACAGGGGAACGGCTGTCCTCCGGGGGAACAGCCGTTCCACCGGCTGCTCTGGGGAACGCTGTTCACAGAGCAGCCATCCCCAGCTGCGCTGTTTGTGGTTGTTGGCACAGTACTGCTGCCGCACACCACACACCTTGAGAATATGCCCATGATTACATCCATGAACACAGCCGTATCAGACAGGGGGCTCGAGCACGCGGACATCAGGGGGGTGCGCGGTGGGCACGCGGCTGAGCATGCCGGCCTTGACCAGGTACGCGTACTGGTCGGGGATCTCCATCAAGCTCGCCAGCGCAAAGCTCGCCTCCCACTTGCTCGCCGACATTTGCTGCCTGGCGGCCCTCTCAGCAATCTCCGTGAAGTTGACAAACTGCAGCGGTGAGGCGCAGTCATTCAGCTGCGCCCACGGCCACCTGAGGCACAACGCTGAGGTGGCAGCATAGGGTTCTCTGCCCGCAGAGGGCTGAGAACCCTATGTAGGTGGAGAGCGCACAGAGGGTTCTCTCCAACGTGCTGGCCAGGGCAAAGGGAAGCACAACACGATGTTCACAGCAGCGTGATGCATGCACATGAGCCACATAAGGTGGGCAAACCAAAGCACAACAACGTGTCCATAACAGCGTGATGCATGCATATGAGCCACATAAGGAGTTCTCACATCATGCTAGGTGCAGTGGGAGGCAGAGCCACACACCTGGAAGTTGTCAAAAGTGCGCCTGGGCAACTCGTCATCGAACTTAACCATGCTGCAGGCACAGGCAGGGGTCACAAGGTTGCGCAGCTGTTGAGGACAAGAGAACTGAATGGAAGGCCATGTTCAGTTCTCATGCGCTTAACTGTAACGTGCAGTGCTGATGGGGCAGTATGCATGCAAACAAAGTCGTCGTGCATCGCAGTGTCACACAGTGGGTTGAGGCATGCTTGCTGGCTGCCCGGGGATGTGGGACACGCTCGGAATGAGCAGGTCACTGCTCCAGAGATCATAGTTTCTGTGGCAGTGTGATGTGCTGCGTAGTCAGGAGGCGACAGGTTTCTTTGCACGGCTGTGTCTGGCTGTGGCGTGTATGTTAGTACAGGAAAAAAATGTTTCGGGCACTGCACCATACTCAGGCTTGGCTTGGGGGCCAAGATTATTGCTGCACAAGGGGCGTACTCATCCCAAGGGCCGTCACCAACACCCACCATGATGATACTGAGAGGGTATGCAGAAGCTTCCACGATCGCGGCCATCGTGTTCTCCATGCATGCTCCTTTTTGAACCTGAACATGCAGTTTCATCTCCAGTTGTATGTAGCTACATGTAGATGGATACCTGCAGCTGTATATTGCAGGCCAGAGTGGTAAGAGAATATTTAGAAGTCTGGAGGCATGCCTGCCCATCTGCTATGAGCACCAGGATGTGGTACCTGCCTCCAGACTCGTGGACAATCTTCATTGCCTGCCGAATGGCTGGTGCAAAGCTTGTGGGCCCACTGAGGCGAACTTGAGGAGCTAGTGTCCGGTATGCTGCTAGAACGCTTTCTAAAGTGTGCATTGGTGTATTTCCTGGCCCGAAGCTGAATAGTGCATTATCCCTGGAAGAAACGTCACCAAAGCCATAGGCTGGAATCATGTGGTCGTCATCAAATGCAGCCATCGTCTTGCAGACAATGCTCATGACTGTGATGTACGGGTTGGATCCCTGCTGCATTGAGTGAAGGCACTGACCTGCACGAGAACAGGCATCCCAACTTCCAATGCTCTTGGTTTTTGGCAATCTTGAGAGACACGTCCCAGATAGGCTGCATTGCTGAATGATGCTGAAATATGCAATGGCAAGACACGAAACGCTGGTCGCTGTGTTAAGTCTTCTTGCATTCCCGTCACGATACAAATGCTTGCACAAGGGCAAGGTGGGCGTTCCACACACCTACACTGCATGCTGTGCGCAATTTGAACACTATGAACGTCGTTTATTCATGGCAGCTCATCAGTTTCGCACCCCCAAAGCTTCTGGTACCGGTGGTCTCATTGCTCTTTGTGAAGTCCACAGCCACAATCACCTCAGACGATTCCAGCCCAGCGCCCCGCAGGGCTTCCTGTACTTCTTCTATGCTTTCGAAGCGGTCGCGTATCGTCTCAAACCGAGTAGCGTGGGTGGACTTGACGCCTGCCTCAGCTGGCTCGGGCGCGCTGCCGCAGGCCCCCATCAGCTTCCGTAATTACGAACAGATCACCAACAAGCCACAAAAGTGCGTTGGCAAAACTGAGGAACCACTGCGTGGCTTTGAATCGACTTTTCGAGCAACAGGTGCCGCCCACTCAATCCTTCTGTGACCCTCAAGCACGCGAAACGATAGGCGGGGGATATGAATAAATTCTTATAGCTTGAAACGTGTTTGTCTCGTGACACCTGTCAATCAGGGCCCCTATGCAGTGAATTCTGAACTGCATCACGTACCCATTATGTAATGGTCCGATTTCAGTGTGACTTAGCTAGACTTTCATGAGTGAGCACTTCATGTCCGTCCCCCGCGTCCTGTCGATGTAATCACTTCATTTCCGTTGGGTCAACGATGTGCTCCCATTGGCGAATCAGGATTCGTTATTCCAATTGGCCCGAACACATGGTCAGCTTGTACCTCGCAGTCCAGAGGTGAATTCATTCGAACATGTATTGCACATACATCTCAACCCCCCTCTTGCTTGCACCCTCACACCACTTGCTACGCTTGTGAGGAGCGGCGCAGCCAGATCAACCCGGCTCCGGGGCTCCGCCAAGGGCATTCAAGTCCTGCGTGGTAGCGCTGTGTGACAACATCAAACTTTGCTCTTCAGGGGGGGGGGTTAATACACTTTGACCGCAATGGGTGAGGGATCAGGGCTGCATGGAATGGACGGCTGTGTTTCCACGGATAAGGAAGGTCACACATGATAGCCACCCACTATCACATCTCCCCAACTCGTGGCAGTTCGGGCTGTACGCAGATGTCGGCCATTGCATGCACCGGTGTTGCAGGCTGCTCTCTTCGGCTGCTCCCCTCTTGGGGGAAAGGGTGAAACCACCCTGTGCAGCCCACCAAAGGTGCTGTAAACCATGTTATCAGACAGTTTATTGGGTCATTTGTGTCTGTTGTGCGGAATGCGCGTTTCGAACACGCATCTACTGTAGAGCGCAGAAGTCTGTCTGCGAAGATTAGTGAGAGGTTGGGGTGCCGTTACTGGCACCAATGCTGCACCTGCCGTGGTCTGGATGGATGCCCCCTAGAGTTTTGAAGGCCGAAGGCCTGTTCCACCCTGCACTTGCATCCTCCTAGATCAGGCCTGATCTACTGCATCAGCGTGTGCTGGCAGCCGTGTCCCTTATCACATCAAGCACAGTTAGTCCTGGTATCGACCACAATCTCAGGCACATCTCTACGATGGGAGGCTCAGTATGCAACCATCTCCAGCTGCAGTGATCTTCACATGGAAGCACTGGATGTTTTCGGGTGGTCCGGCATGCAACAAGATGGGTCCTGAAATGCTGCGCAACGCAAAGCATCTCTTTGAATGTCTGTGACGGACATAGCGAATATTGCGTGATGTTACGGTGCTAAACTGTCCCCCGGTTTTCGCCTTGTAGGAACTGAGTGTTTGGTTACAGCGGATGCCGTGTACTTATCCCATATCTCAAAACATACGAAATCAAAGTAGTCTAATCGTGTTGGTGGCGGTTACACTGTTGCAGTGTCCCTCGTGTTACATTCCGTCCTGCGCTTGAAACGAGTTCATGGGTGGATGCTTGTCAAGACAAGATGACACTCCTACAGTCATTTTGTGCTATGGTGACTCTTTGACAGCAGGCACATCCCCACCTAGCAATGCCATGTATCCGTATGCTCCAGGTGTGTCTCAAACTCCACTAATGCTTGTGAGAACCGCTCTACTGCACGAAGAATAGAAGTACTTAAGCATCGAGACTGGCATTCGGATTTTTTTCATCACTGTGTATAGTTGTAGAGAGGCAGCTCTTGTGTCGGGCACTGGCCAATGTATCTGGTTTGCAGCTCTGGAGCAAGCCCTTCAAGAGCTCCCTCGATGTAAGTACATTACTGTAAAACACCGAGGACTACCTGGATGGACATGCCAACATATGATACGATCAAAAGACGAGGAGAAGACCGGTTTAAGGGACTTCATCAGCGTGAATAGGGATCCAGCTCCCGCTCTTGTGGTCATCCTAGCGGGCACAAATGACCTAGCTTACGTGGGTGAAACGAAACCTGTTGTAGACTGCATATCGTCGTTGCACAAAATGTGCTGGGACGCTGGGGTTCCAAAGACTGTTGCTGTCGGTATACCACCGTCAGCGTACCAGGAAAACCACCTGGATGCTGCGGACCTCTGCTGCGAGGTGAATGAGGCGTTACAGAATTTCTGTCGGGCGAATTTCAGGGCAACTTACGTGCCGTTTCCTTTCGGTTTTCAGAGGGACGACAGATGGTCACCAGATGGTCTGCACTTGTCACGAGAAGGTTACAAGCAACTAGGCTCGCAGCTGGCGCCAGCCATCGCCGAAGCTCTCAAGTCGAAGTAGGTGACTTCAGCTGAGTGAACATTGTGAGCAGCCTCCCTGCACATGGAGTTCGGTTCAGGCTGCCCATTGTGATGAGTGCAAACCCTGCTGCCATAGGTGAAGTGGCAGTTGGCCACAGAGCAAACAAGAAAATAATTTCCATGCGGTTCCTGTCATGTGGTTCCTGTCGTTACTGTGTGACGTGTGTTGGCTGTGTAGATCAGATGCGTGTCAACAAATGACGGAATAGGATTTGTCTTACCATGTGTTGCAAGGCCAGTGTGGTTTGGGTGCATCTAACACCGCTGCTCGCTATGTCAGGTGTGGTGTATCTATGGGACGTTTGAGGGTAAGAGGACTCTTGCTTGTCGCCTTGCTCACCGCTGTAGGGATGGGGCATTTGCGATGCCGGGGCCGCCTGCATCAGCACAAGCACTACAAGCGAAGGCGAATGATGATACCTGCTTCTAGATCACTCGAAGATTGCTCCACCTTTGCTGATGTACATGCAGCCTCCCCCGCCCTTAATACGTATGCGCATGAGCAGAATAGCCCTGACGCGTCTTTCCGTGGTGGCTCCCATACACCATTAAGCCAGCATTAATTGCATGAGCTCTCCCCGGTGTTCTCTTCTTGGGATCACACGCTGAATATGTTATGAAGAAGGGATGGGGTGCAGACATTCACTACGGTGGAGTGCATCACTGCAGTGTAGACTCGGTATAGTTACTGGGGTAGGAGTGCGGTGAATGGGATATTTTTTATGTAAACATAGTTAGTATCAATGGCTGTACCGTCAATGCATGTGCTGTAGTTGGTGTGTTCTAGCACGGCATGCCAGTGGCCCAAGCTTCTCCCATGTTCAGCTATCTCAAGCTCATTTCAGTCAGATTGTGAAGGGGAGGCGTTACTCAGTGTCAATGTATCATGATATGTTAGTGTTTCCAGGACTGCAGCCGACGTTAACCGGGGCCACACTAGGTGTGTTTGAATCGCCAGGGGCGCGGCTCACGCGCACGGAAGGTGTTCCACCAGGTCATACGAGACCCTGAACCCCGTCTATCAGATGTCTCATGTGCAACATACGTTGCACCGGACAACCAGTTATTGACTGTGTGTCTCCTCGATCTCCCAGGCGGCAGATCGTCACTCCCTGCTTGCGCCCTTCACAACGCACTCACAGAAGAACCGAATACAAGGGGTAGTTTGTTTCTTCTTTTCTACTAGAGGTTGTCCGCATGCATTGCAAAAGCATCCATGCGTGGCCATGCAACGATCGATGTATCTTTCATCCATGCAACTAATGGAACACCTGAACTGTCCCCTTCAGCAACAGAGGAGCATCAACGGCAACATGCATGGCGCTGCCGGCCGCACTATCTACTTGGCTCCGCAGTTCTCCCGCCTCACGTGCTTTCACGCCTTGTGCTGTCCACAGCGTGACATGCATGCGATCATGTTGCCCTTTAGCCACTCCTGACATGCATGCCTGAAGTGTGTCGCCTACTATTTCGACCCTAGCTGCTGCACAACGACGCGACACGTCAAAGCCTCCAACACGAAACTCCACTTCTTGACCTTCTAATCCCATGCATGCAAGACCATGTGCATGCAAATCCGAACACACTGCCCCACTCCCGCCACCACCCGCGCCAGGCACTCCAAGACATGCATCCCCCCCTTCCCCATCTGCTGACTCAGCCCCTATCTGCTGTTTGCTCCCCTCCATTTTGCCTCCAGGGTCGACAAAACCACCCGAAAACCCTTTTCCCGCACCTTGATTCTTGTGCCAGATCGTCACATGCAGATCATCCTTCTTAACTTCTGCATTCATTCTTTCAAGCATTTTTCGGTCAAACCCTGATTGCAAGGAATCAACCTTACCAATCGCTGCAGAAAAAGTGTCCACAAGTGCCCCACCATCAAATCCAGCGACCGCCACATACACAGGCAACCCATCAGCGCGCGCGCCGCCCCCACCAATACGCTTCCCCTGCATGCATACGCCAACACCACCCCCGCATACTTCCCGATTGTTTCTGCAACCCAGGTTCTCAGCATGCATGTCATCCATGCATACATCTGATGGCCCTGGACCGCCAGATACGTGTTGCAGTATGTGTTCAGCCAGCAGTTTGACCTGCTCAGTGATATCAACCTGGCATGCATGCACAGCAGCGGCGCAACCCACATCCAACAGCACCTCGCGTGCCCTCTGCTCCCATGCACGGGACTCATCTGTAGGCTTAACAGGGAATCCTTTATATGACTCCCCCTCGGCCACTGTGCGGAGCACCTGTGGCCACGCCGTGGATGCATTCGTTGCATCTGCGTGTGCGAGCTTGCATACAGGCAGCATGCATGGAGCATGGCCGAAAATCTGTTGGAGCTGCGCTACGAGCTCGCTTCTGGGAAGCTTCTGGAACATTCTCGCGAATGCATTGACGGCATGCATTGCTTCCGGCGCAGACGCATCCAGTTTCCCTGCATACCACACAGACCACTTGGCGTTCTGCTGAGCACCGAACAAGCACAGGCTTGCCACACAGCTCTTCCCGCACAGGCACAGTAGAGCAGGTGGCGCGCAGTGCAGCAGCCCCTGTAGCCACTCACAAGCAGACAGCAGACAGGTAAGAACCCTAACCTCCACATGCAACCATAAACAGCTGTGCGGCAGCGAATAACCGTTGCCTCTGGTCGCCAAACAAGGCTCCAAACTCAACAAACAGGTACACAACACGCATGCACGAAACATGTATAAAACATTAATGCATGCAAAAAACAATCTGCACTTTTTTCTTTTCTGCTCTCGCCCGACGTCGGTTCTCTTTCTTTGGGGGGGGGGGGGCAACACCGCATCAAGGCGACAACACTCTCATACAGCACTCTCATACAACTATATCATCACTGCATCGCTGCATCACTGCCACTGCCGCTGAACCACAACGAACCAGAAGGAACGATGCTCTACCATTCCCCAGCACTGTATTTGCAGACATCAGCGCAAGCTTGCGACGCCGAGGCCACGATAGTCGCGCCCCCCAACCGGGCCCAACATGTCGCCCATGCATGCGCTCACCAGGTGCCTTGACGCATGCATGCCCATGACGTCACAGAGATCTGCGCACCCGCGTGGCCTCCACGCCGCAGCACACGATGCATGGCCACCGCCTGCAGCACGCCAGGCATGCTGCTCTGCAGAGACTCCACCGCCTCCGCCGCAGCAGCAGCAGCAGTAGCAGCAGCAGCATCTGCGTCGGCCTTGGCTTCTGCTGCGGCACTTGCTGTATCACCGCTGCCCCCCACTGCAGACCCCGCAGCGGTGAACAGCACAGGCAGCACTGCCGCGTCCGTGGCCCGCAGGACCGCCGCCACGTTCTGCAAGTTTCCTGCATGCATGCACACTTGCTCTGTCAACGTCTTGCTTTGTCAATGTCCAATGTCAGCCCCTTTTTCACTTCACACACACGGTGCCTGGAGGCTGCCTGCCGCGGCACACTGCGCCACATGAGCTTGCTTGCTTTGCGGGACATTCATTGAAGCAGATGATCCTATTAACAAACTTGCTGGGAAAGCACCTGAGGGGCTGTCAACAAGGTTCTTGTCAGCCAGAACCAGAGTGGTACGGCCATCGCCACGGCGCGTGGCCGCCGCGTGCGCCACCGCAGCCCAGTAGTTCCCCCCCTTCTTCTTGTTACTGGCGCCACCCACGCCACCCGCAGGCTTGTCTGGTGCCGCGCCAGCCGCCATCGCATCTCCATGGCAGTGCACCACCTGAAAGACGGAGCGGTCGAGAGATTCCAGCAGCTGCTGGCACAGGAAGGTCTTGCCTGCTCCGGGGATGGTGACAAACACCACCACCACTGCGCGGTCGAAGGGCGCCGGCTCCACCCCCTCCCCTGCAGAGCAGCCCCTCCTACTAGGGATACAGTAAAAGAAAGGGATAAAGTAAAGTAAATAAGGGATAAAGGGATACAGTGACGTCTTTACAAACCGGAAAGGTAGTAAATAGGCATGAACCCAAATAGACAAAAGTAACTAACACAAAACATCCACCACCTCACTCGAATGGCACAACAGCACCATCACGAAAGGGATACAGTTAAAGAACGGGGAAAGATTAATTATGTCAGCTGTATACTTGAAAGAATTCGTATTGGGGGGTGTTACAATGTAACGTAATCATAAAAAACCAAGTACCTTGACAAACCGGAAAGGTAGTGAATAGGCATGAACCCAAAACGGGGAGAAAGAAAAATTGCGGGTGAAAAAAAATAAACACGCACCCACACTAAATATCACCTTGCAAACCGGAAAGGTAGTGAGTAACACGCACCCGCCCAAAGGCTCTTACAAACCGGCAAGGTAGTAAATAGGCATGAACCCAAACAGCCAAAAGCAACTAACACAAAACATCCACCACTTCACTCGAACGGCACACGCACCCACCCACTCCACCACACGGTTCACAAGCTCACGCGCAGCTGCCTGCCCCGCCCAAGACTCCAAGGAGGGCCCCAACTCTGCCGCCAGCGTTCTGCCCCGAGGCCCCTTGCCCTGCTTGCCGGCCTTCTCCTGCCTCTTGTGCGCTTTGCTCTTCTTCTGGTTCGGCTGCGAGTTGTGCGCGCTAGCAGCTTCTGCAGCCGAATCTTCCTTTCCGGAAGCTTCTGGAACATCAGAAGCTTCCAGAAACGGCCGCTTGGTGCCCACGAAGACTGCAGACACACCATTCGAAGCCCCCTGGGTGTGAGTGCCCACAGTAATGTCGGTCGAGTCGGCTGCAGCAGCAGCGCCAGTGGCCGGTGACTGATGTGACTGAGCCTGGTAAGCCGCAGAGGGGGTGCTGTTGTGCGCAGCAGAATTGTCGTTTATCGGAGCTTGCGGCGCAGCAGGGGTGCTGCTGTGCGCGGGTGCGTGGCTAGGAGTGCCCTGCGCGGCAAGAGATGCATGCGAGCACGTGAGGGGCGCAGCGAGCAGCTGGTCAGGCACCCACTGTGGCACCTGTAGCCGCAGGATGCGCTGGTCCTCAGGTACGCCGCTCTGCTGGCAGTGCGCTTGCACGGCACGCAGCAGATCCCCCTGCGCACAGGGTTCTCTCAGCTCAGGGTTTTATCAGCACAGGGTTTGTTCAGCACGGGGTTTGCTCAGCCCAGGGTTTTCTCAGCACAGGGTTTGTTCAGCTCACAGCAGGGCGCCAGTGCCTGCTGTGCTACCAGGGCACCACTGGCAGTGCCGCGCACGCAGCGGTCAGCCCCTCCCGCTGGAGGGGGGGGGGGGCTGGGGGGGTGGACAGAAAGGGGTGGCAACAAAAGCGAAACAAACAACACAAGGTGCTTAGGTTGCACGCATGCATGCCTTCAGGGCAAATGGACGCTGCCACGGTGCCTGGTATTGCCTGTGTCTGAAGCGGGGTGCGGCACCTGTGCGCTAGCGTGGCAGCCCTGCAGCCGCTTCTGAGCTGGTGGTGGCCCACTGGCACTGGAGTCGCTGGAGAGCACTTGGAACGGTGGCAGTGGGCGCACGACCACCATGGTGTCTGCGGCGGCTTGCTGCCAGAACTCCTTCGAGTCCCTCACCCTCACCTGCATGCATGCATGCATGAGGGGCACCGGTGGCCGCATCACGCATGTGCACAGGCGCCAAGCTATGCCTTTTGTAAACTATGGCTTATTATACAAACCACGTCTTATTATGCAAGTTTGGGCTTATTTTACAAGCGATAGCTATACAAGGAATGCCATAATATACAAGGTATGTCTTTTTGTCTGTGCGAAATGAGACGTGTCTGTATAAGGTATGTCTTGATATGGTTGGCCCACATGCATATGGTGGGCATGTGGGCACAGTGCAGTGGAGGGCAGTGGAGGGCGCAGAGACAGCAGGTGCTACTACTCCGCAAGTATGCGGGGGTAATGCATGGAGGTGAGTGGCTTTGGGGGCCTCAGCCCCTCACCGCCAGGTGTGATTGAGCACCAGATCCTTACTTGGGGTGCGCGAAATACTAAAGCTATGCTCAGTGCCGCATGCATGGACGCGGCCAGCGGCAGCTTGGATCAATTGGAAGGGAGAGCGCACGGTGCCGGTTAGTGGCGTAAGGGCGATCAGCGTGCCCATGGCGGGCAGTGCAGGAGACCAGGCCAGCCCCCCCGCGTCAGTCACCTTGGCCCCAACCGCCTCCGCCACCCCCGAAACCGCATCCTTCTCAAACCCTATCAGCACCAAGATGCCGCGCATCGGCCGCTTCATACGAGGCGCGCATGCATGGCCTACCGCGGTGCCACCACCAGAGCCCATGTCCGCACTGCAAGCTTGCGGGGGTTGTGTGAACGCCGCTGCGAACCGCTCCGCATGCGTGAGGTAGCACGCCGACGCGATATGGTGGCTACCGGTGCGCAGCTGCTGTATGAGCTCCGGCACATGCATGTGCGCCCAGTCATACCACGCCTGCGCGAACTCCACCACCACCCCAACCGCACCCTGCGGCAGGCAGTGGTGTCGCGTCACAAGCAACGCGTTTTCTGCAAATGCATGACGCCCATGCAACAGCTGCTGCAGACTGTTCCTTATGATCATGGTCATCATGCAATACCCCACATGCCCGTCAGAGTCTGAGTCCCGTGTACCCTCGGAATTGGAAGAATCTGGAACGTTCTTGCATGCATGTCGAAACATCCACATCTTCACCTTATACCGAAGGGCGTTGTCCAGATGTAGGGGCTTCGAGATAGCATGCATGATGCGATTCTCTGGATTCTCTTTCCGAGTATCAGCAACATCAGAGCCCCCCTCCTTGCCCCCCTCAGGGGCTGCCACATCACCGCCGCTGTGTGGTGAGCGGCACGGTCGAGATCTTTGTATGACGCTTGGTGAGTTTACGTAATCTCTCAAGGCCTGCTTGATTTCTTCATCTCCTGCTGCACCTGCACACCCTCGATATTACGCAGTGGCTTGCCCGAAAGCAGAAGGAAAAAGAAAAAGGATGAAACACTAACCCCAGTAGAAGAGCCTTGTGCGGCCGAGGCATTGTGTTTCGGCAATACTATCGTTAATAGTTTGGCTAAGAGTGCTTGGACACAATTTCGTGATGGTTCTGTTGTGCTTATTTACTGCATTTCCGGTTTGTAAAAGGCTGTTGTGCCATTCGAGTGAAGTGGTGGATGTTTTGTGCTACTCGCTTTTGGACATTTGGGTTCATGCCTATTCACTACCTTCCCGCAGATCCCGGTTTGCAAAACGCCAGTGTAAGCTTTTAGAACCCAAGAACAAAGCTCATGGTGCACCATGAGCTTTGTTCTCTTGTTCTCAAGACCACCATGGTGGCCTTTATCACAAGAGACAAGCTTGATGGCTCACCCAGGCTCATGCATCATGGCCGCGACAGGAGAAAACAGGATGGAATACTCGTTTCAACGCACCAGCGGAGGGGTGCATCATGTCCTGGCCGACATGCGCAACTGCATGCAGCGCGCTCCTGCTGATCACACGGCAGTGTGCCGGAGCTGTGGCTTCAGGTGGCAACAGCTCGTGCGCGAAGATGTGGTCATGCATCGGCAGCGGCGCCCCCCGCACCGCCCCCAGCACCTCCCCCGCCACCCCCTCCCCTGCCAGCCGCCACCCACCCTGTACAGTTCACGCTGTGAGAGACCCTCTTGAGCAAGCTTGCAGCAGACACATGCATGCATGCATGCACGCAGGGAAGCACAGCACTGCAACCAGAACTGTATTTATGTACCTACTGTGTGCGCAGGTGTGATGCATGTGCTGCATGCACCTAGTGGATGGACGCTCCATGTAGAACAGTAGAGTCGCGTGAACTTGCACCCCTATGTGCACCAGAAAGTCGGCCGGGTTACGACGAATACGAGGTTTTTAACGTGGCACATGTTTTCGTGGCCGCACTGTAGTGCCACCTGTGTGCACACAGTCGAGCTTTGTGCTTTTGCAGGGCATGAGTCAGGGTTCATGGCCTCTGCACACATCAGAGGGGAGACACCATGAGGAGGAGAGCCATTGCAACAACTGCAACAAACGCAACAAAACAGGCACTGCCATGAGGTGTGGCCACATGCGGCACGATTGTTATCACAGCGGCAGCGGCGGCGGCAGCGGCAGCGCACCAGCATGTCCCAGAAGCATGCATGCATGTCAGGGGTTGAATCCCTGAGGCTGCGCAAGCACTCTGCCTGCCTCTCCATCGCCTCCGCACGGCCCCCCCCGGCATTCCCGATCGCCGTATTGATCCCCGTCGCCTTGTCCAGCAGCCCCGCGACCCTCATAGCCACTTCCAGCTCGTTGCCTGCACGCAGCTGCGATGGTATACCCCTGCTGCTTTGTGCGCAGCATGCATACATGCATGCATGCACATACAAGCAGGGTTAATTATCGTTCAGATCAGAGTGGAATGCATCGATGCTTGCCAAATGGCTTGCGGATCGGGAAGCGGCACCTGTAGCCACAGAAACGGCAGCGTCGTGATCTTGCATGGTGCTACCGACGCGTGCTGCGCATGCTGTGGGTGTTGTGTGGGACATGCGTAGCAGCATGCTAACGTCGCCAGACTCCTCCGCAAGCTTGCGGAAGTCTCTCAGTACCTCAGGCAGCGCTGGTTCCCCCTGAGCCACCACGAAGCCCTCGATACGGGACCCCTGCCACTCGGCGTGCGGGTACGTGCCGGTGATGTGCGCGCAGTGGCTAGGGGCGGCGCCACACAGCTGCTGCATCGCGGCGAGCGCCGCCGCGGTGGGTTGGGCCGCCAAGGAGAGCCGGGAGAGGGAGTGGCATGCATTTGTGGCGGTTTCCTGTGACCAAAACACCCAGGAATCGTTTATCGGCAGGCTGTGCTGCAAGCAGAAAGCCAGCATCCTTGTCCACGGCACCACCTGTGCTTGCAACCAGGGCTATAGTTATGGAATGGGGAAAGACTAATTATGTCAGCCAAGTGCCTTAAAGTACTCTTTTTGGGAGGTATTACATGCAACACTGCCTACTTACTACCTTTCCGGTTTGTAAGAATGTTTACATGCAACAATTCATGATTTTCCGGGGTGGCCACTACGCTTGGCCCAAACACGATTTTTTGCGATCGTGTCGGCCCGATACGATTCGAACGATATTGTCGTACGATTTGAACAAAATATCGCGACATTGTCGCAAAGAATCGTACCATTTGTTCATTTTGGAAAAAATCGTACGATTTATCGTATGATAATCGTACGATAAAATCGTAATCGTGTTTGGGCCAAGCCTAGTGGCCACGATAGAAGTTGATTAACTTGCCTGACACTGGCAGACAAGTTGCGAATAACGATACCCCTGCTCGCAACCTCCCACTGACAAGGATGGCATGGATCCAGTGGATAATACTGCTGCAAAACTACCCTGCTCTTTCCATCACTACTATTGTAGGTGTTCTAAAAGTGCTGGAAATGGCTCTTTTCTGATGATTTGAGTGCTTCATGCATTGAAATCTCATGCGTTTCGGGTTGTTGCCATTTCATTGCCTTTCAGGCTTGTGCCAGAACCCTGGAGATATGTCCTAGTTCGCTGCTCGATCACCAGACAGCAGCGCTGACGAAGCACCGCTGCGACGCTGTATTACGGTGCATGGAAACTGTTGGAGAGGTACCTGGAGACCCAACAAATGCTCGGCACAGTCTGAACAAATCATTCACGAAGTTAAAAAAGTTTAGCAATGCTACGAGACTAACCGCTTTGCACAAGAGAACAAGCTTGCACCAGAGAGAGCTGCATGCATCTAGCACACCATCTCAATGTCCATGCGATACACGACTGCAATGCTCACGACAGCCACCCCAAAGCATCAAACTAAAGCCCTGGCTTTGTTGACCCTGAAGCTGGGGGTTCTTGTGTTGTGATGCACATTAATGAATCACAGGTAAGTTGTGACGTATGACCCTGGAGCAACATCATTCCTTCCATTCCAAGTGCCAGTACAAGGTGAATATAGTACAAGGTAAATACAGATTGGAGCACGAGGCAGTGGGGTCCCCTAAGCCACACCTCCATGTGGCCGTCCGCGAGTGTGCGCGTCATGGCAGTGGCTACAAGGTACTCTCCCGCGGGCACCTGCCCATGATGCTCCAGGCAGCGAGTGACCACCTCAAACGAAACACTGCATCTCTCCTCCCTGAGCGCCGCCTGTAGCCGCCGCAGCATCTCCTCCGGTCGCCCCCCCTCCCCCCTCCTGCACAATCCCCCATAATAATAAACTCAGTTCTATGTTAGCCTTATTATGCCTCGGCGATGTCACTAGCGCTACCCGCCAGCATCCCGCAGCCCACAGCCCCTTAAGCCACTAAACGCCCAGACATGAGCGGACCAAGTTAAAGTTCTGGTGTCGAAACCCTGCGCTGGTAAGCTTACGTCAGCTGTCTGGGTGGTCTGCTTTGAGCTTCACACCTGGCGGACACTCTTGCAAAGTGTGCATGCAGCAGGATCACAGCAGCTGCGCAGTGAACGGACGCCACGCTGCTCTTGGAGCTCACTAGAGTGTCTGAGAGAGTAGCGAGGTGCCCGGAGTGTTTCACGGACACCAGCATGACGTGCTGTGCTGCTTGCTGCTGGATGGAGGCTGCCACCGAGGCCTCTGCTTCTGTGGACTGCGTGATTGAGGTCCTGCTGATGTCGAATTTTGGAAGAAACGCTTGCATTATGCTGCACTGAGTCGTTGTGGTTTCTGTGGGCGTCTCAACATCTGCGCTTGCCAGAGCCTGGAGAGGCCTTGGCAGCGTGACAGCCAGCAGCATGCCTCTGAACAAGGCAAGATCAGAGTTGCTAGCAACCTTGTTGTACACAGGGAAGGCCGCATCGCCAGATACAGAGATGACTATGAGAAATCGTTGCGCCTGGTGTTGTTGCCTGTACACCTGCGCGACAGCACGCCGTGTGAGCCTTGATGGTTGTTACTGACGCGATAATTTTGAACCTTATGTTGATTATACCACACTGAGGCGCTTGCGTGCGTACTGCTGCGCTCGTACCACAAGGAACATGTTCGGCGTTGCAGTGACACAGGCGCCACGAAGCAGCAATGACGTGCGCTGGTACGATGCAGTTCACAGGGCTCATGATTCACACAACAGTCTCAGAATTCTCATCGTGCGTAATTCGCTCTGATAACGTGTAACATCGCTTGGCACGCAACAGCAGAGCTCTCGCATTTGCATCTAACCAACAGGGAACCTGGACGCAGGGGAGTACCTTGAAGCCGACAGCTGGGGAGAGATTGAGGCTGTCCACCAGCCTCAAACAGTTCTGTACCCGGCAGAGAGAGGCAGCTGCAGCAGCGTCCATTGTGATCCCGCAGCAACCAGCTCCACAAGTCTGTGGGTACAAGCCCTGGCACAGATTATTAGCTACACTTTACGACAAGCTAATTCTCTGTGTTTTGAGCACCAGGTAGCGAAGGAATCTGGTTGACAGATACACAAGAAACGTCCACTCTAGCAGCAAGAAGTTGAGCCTTTCTTTGCCAGCACCAAGAGTACTGCTGCGTGACTTGAGTTAAATTTCCGACCTAGTGATATGCGGGCTGTTTATGGGTGTGGATCAAGCCTCGTTGCAGAAAACAATGGCTCATGCACAGTCATGAAATGTGGGCATTACTGTTTCGTGTATGGAAGGGTGAAGAAGGTATCCCAGCGAAGAACCCTTGCAGTTAAGACTTAGATGTGCCGTGACATATGCGCTGCAACTGCATTCTTGTTTGCTGCTCACCTATGGCACACACGGTGGGCTGTCACAGAGCAGCAGATGTCTCCGCACAAGGAGCAAACCTTGAATACATAAATCATTCGGGGACTACGACATACTCATTTTGAGCTTCGGCCTCAGCGCCTCCATCAGGGCCTTGAAGCAGCCTTGTTCCTTTATGATTGGCAAACTTTACCGCATTTCTTCAAGGCATGGATCATCAGCAGCAGGCTCTTTCCCACTGTGTCTCTCACGCATCTAGTGACAGAAACTTGATCCATCATTCATACACCAGAACGAAAAACCTTCTCGTCTGTACTCCACCTCATATCAACACCACACTGAGGCGCGCAACACCAAACCATCACCAAAACCAAGCATAGGCACGATTGCAAAAAGAGTACTGTGGCCCACTTGCCACTTTATAGCACCATACGTAATCAACGGCTATTGAAAGGCAAACAGTTGGTAGCATAATGCCCCTGTTCACATCCATTTTGTCATATTTTTCAGTTCCGAAACAGTAGACTCTGCACGGTCACGCAATATAGCAGAAGGCAGCAGGCAGCCTCAGGGACTTGGCGCCAAACTCCACGACTATGTCGGTATCACAGGTTCCTTTGGGGCTGGGCGGGATGTGCCCTGTGATCCAGTTGGGCCCCGCCACAGCCACCTTGTTCGCTGGAACCTTCCCAAACCACACCTTGGGCACCCCTGTAGCCACAGAACCCACCTGATGAGTCACTGAAGCTTGAACATAGCAGCCTCGGCGTTCAGACGATGATTGCAAACACCAAAGGCAGTGCATCATGTACAGTTCTTGCCTTTGGGAAGGTGCAGGCTCTTCAAATGTGTTCAATAACGACTGTGCATTGAAGATTGTACAATGAAGGATTTTACAATAAAGATTTTCGTGAAGGTGCTGTCGTGCCATTCGAGTGAAATGGTGGATATGTTGTGTTCGTTGCTTTTGGATATTTGGGTTCATGCCTATTCACCACCTTTCCGGTTTGTAAAAATGTGTGAAACATTGAAGATTCTTTCATTCTACATTAAAGACTGTGAATGCATACGAAGAGCTAGTGATGTGTGAAGGGGGAGAGGAAGGGGGGGGGGGGGGAGGCACGCCTGTGATTGCATCAAAGTTTGCCCCACCGATCACAAACGTGTTGGGCCCCGGCTGCGCCCTCATACCTCTGTCAGGCTTGATATCATACACCGAAGGGTTGCCGCTCGCCGCAAGCGTTGCATCCACAGGAACGTTCACCAGCACCTTGCTGGCCTCCAAGCTTGCAACGATATGCACACCCCCAGGGGCATGGATCACATCCAGCCCCGGCGACGCAGGATAAAACGCATCGTCTTTGTCCGTCACTTGTTTGTCTCCGATCGGATCATACCGTATCAGATGCTTCTTGTAGCCCGCCACGAACAGCTTGCCTCTGCTGAAGCCCCCAAACACG
Source organism: Ulvella scutata (assembly GCA_032359135.1). NCBI lineage: Eukaryota > Viridiplantae > Chlorophyta > Ulvophyceae > Ulvales > Ulvellaceae > Ulvella > Ulvella scutata. The sequence goes on from JAUMHD010000002.1 coordinate 430,829, forward strand.
TACGAGTCATACTCCGCGATGCCCCCGATGGATGACGTCATGATGGTGTCAGGGGGGCACTGGGTAGGGAAATCGTCCTCTAGTTGGTCCATCCTAGTGAAGAAGCATTCGTGCGCGGAGCCGGCGCGGCAGCGTGCGATGTTCGGCGCGCCGCAGTGGCACCCCTGTAGCCACGCCCCCATTCTCTGTCAGCAACAGCGTTATGTAGCAGCACACGCTTTATGCACTTCTTGGTTACGTAATTGTTGTAATTACGTTGCGTTTTCCCCAGAAACAAAGCTGTAATGGGGGAACACTGGTCAGTTGGAACTTCGTTCGCTCGCTTGCTTGCGGGTGTGCATGCATGCATGCATGCGTGCGTTGTGAAGTTTGAGAGCAAGGGGTGTGATAGAGGGGCGAAGAAGGAAGAAGTTGAGGGGAGGCAGACCAAGAGAAAGAGAAGAGGGGGGCGAAGAATAGCAGGAAGGGAAGAACAACAGGAAGTGCTGGGCAATACATTCGTGATGGTGCTGTTGTGCCGTTCGAGCGCAGGTGTGGACATTTGTGTTCGTTGCTTTTGGCTATTTGGGTTCATGCCTATTCACTACCTTTCCGGTTTGTAAAAGCTTACCGGAAGGGGACGAAATTAAAATTTTATTCGGGGAGTATGCCATACTCGGTTTGAGGTTCGGCGTAGTCCCCGAAAACACGAGACAGAGGGCTGAAAACGCATGGGCGCTCTTGGTGTGAAGACTACAAGGTTCTGTCCTTTGGAAACTGCGTTGGTGCTGTGTGCTGCTACTGATCTCCAGACCCACCTTGCACGTACACAGATGTATATGTGCACTATATTGCGAGGAATGATACATATATGTACTATACCACGAGGAATGTGACCAGAACTTGGTCCATCAGCGGTATCGTTATTGATAACGTGTCAGCCACTGTCAGACAAATTCATTAACTTTCGAATCATTATCGTTACTCGAAACAGAAGAGAACAGTTGGGATAACACATTCTTCAAGCTCGAAGTGTGGGCACATGACAGATGGGGAGGAGAAACCACATGCGGAGCTCCTTTTCAAACCGGAAAGGTAGCGGCAACTCAAGAACCTAAAACGAACAAAAAAAAACTAGAACTCTAAACATAAAAGAACAGGTGGGGAAAAAAAAACAAAACACAGCCAAAACGAAGGCAGGGCAACCCACACACCTCCTTCAGATCCAGCCACACAGCGTCGTCTGTTTCAGGGTCCGGCCCCACCACCTGCTTGAGCTTCGCAGTGACACCAGTGAGCATTGCGCCAAACTTGTAGTTGGGGCCGTTGATAGTCACCATGACGTTGCCCTGGCGCCCCACACGCACATCATAAGGGTTGCGTGTGCCGGTAGCGTAGTGCGTGACGAACTTGTTGGTCTGCTGCGCCCAGTCGCCGAAGCGTTGGTCATTGGGGTCGGTGTTGGAGGCGGGCGCCGCTTTCAGGAACTTGTATGTCAGCACGCCATCGAAGTCAGGGTTCTGGACGTCTGCGGCGAGGATGGTTGTGCATGTGGGGTTGTCCTGCATGCATGCACTCCCTGTGAGCGTTTGCGGCGGTGTAGATGTCAGTACAGAGAGAGAGAGAGAAAGAGAGAGAGAGAGAGGGTGCGTGTGTGTGTGTTACTCTGTTGCGGGAACTGCGCTGTTGGCCTAAGGCCTTGATAATGCATGTGCTCGCAGCATCAATAACTAAACCCTAATCTTCTAAATCAGGCGCAACACAACCTTGTGTGTGTGTTACGGGGGGAGGGAGGGGGGTACCAGAAGAACAAAAACTTTTAAAAGGCCAAAATTGTGCAATAACACTCAGCGACATACCACTACAGCTACACATGTATTCGGGAACTTTTAAAAGGGGTTATTTGCAAATATACCGCTCCGCTCTAAGCCCCAGGGGGGCAAATTAAACTTCAATAACTACATAAATAACAAGGCTTGAATAAACAAGACTTAAATACAAGATACAAGGCTTTAACAAGACTTCAAAGAAAACTTAGATGTAAGAGGGCCCTGGGGGCCAATAAATACTTAAATAAAAAGGCCAAAACTGCACCCAAAAATAAGCAGGGTTTGAAAAAAATAGAAAATTTGAAGCGCACAGGGAGGAGGCCGAGCGCGCCCTTGATGCCAGCATTGGTCTGGCTGCCCACCGCGATGAGCAGGCGGCCGTCATGCAGAAAGTCGATGCCGTTCACAACGTGGTCACCATTAGACACTGACAGGTTTTCCACCACAGCCACAGGCTTCGCCCCTGCCACTGCAGGCTGCACGTACATCACCTGCACCCACACCCCCCCTCATCCCACCTCCAGAAACATTGACATCTCCCAGTGAGGCATGCATTGAGAATACGATGGTCGCTTTAGCTATTTGGGTCCAAAGGCGTTGACTAAAGTACCGGAAACAGCGCCAAAGGCTGCACAGAATGGTATGAAACCGACAAAACGTGCTGTCGATATAAGCCAACCCAAACGATTTCGGTTCATGCGTATTCTCTACCTTTCCGTTTTGTAAGCTGGCATGAACCCAAATCAACCCAAATCGGCACAGAAACAAACACAAGGTAGTCTTTTACAAACCGGAAAGGTAGTGAATAGGCAGGAACCCAAATAGCCAAAAGCAACTAACACAATACATCCACCACTTCACTCGAATGGCAAACACAAGGTAGTAGTAGGCAGGAGCCGCACCTTTCCATAGTACGGGGCCGGCAACTTTGGGGGCTCACCTCCCTGCGTCACACGAGCACTGTTCACACCAGAGTTCACGCCTAGGCGGGCTTGCTTCTATCTGGTGTCAATCAAATAATAATCACCAGCGTCGGTTCATTTTTCAGGCCAAGCACCTAAAACATAGTCCCGAATAATCCGGATTGTTCTATCTTACTAAGCGACATTGGTGATCAGTGGTGCCAAGCAGTTTGATGTTCAGCTTTTCACTCGGCAGATAACTCGGTAGATAACTAATAACTCGGCAGAAAACTCAACTCAGGCTGATGGCCATGATGCTCAGCTTTTGTGTCTGGAGCTCCCCATGTGTGACCATGCATGCAACTACAGATAGGCTACAGCTAGGCGTAGTGGCATGCAAGCACAGGGTCACCAACTTACAAACCGGAAAGGTAGTAAATAGGCATGAACCCAAATAGCCAAAAGCAACTAACACAAAACATCCACCACTTCACTCGAATGGCACAACAGCACCATCACGAAAGTCTTTCCCAGCACTGTTAGCCAAACTGCGATAATAATGATGAATGCCGCACAATCACAGGCTGTGTATAGCGAAACACAAGCACAGGGTCACCAACAGGGACCGGAAGGAAACAAAACACGAAGGAAGGTGCCAGGCTGCGCACCTGTGTGTACAGTGGAGAGAGGGAGAAGTACAACTTGAAGGTGCGGTCATCATCGCGGGGGTCGCATGCAAGGCCCAGAATCGACCACGCCATCTTCTCATTCGAGGGTGGGAATGGCTGAGGGGTCTCCACCACCAACCGCGTGTTGAGAACTTCGTAGTTGCTGTCAAAGGTGTACTCGTGGATGCCCCGTGTGGCGTTGGGGGTCGCGTACGCGTTTGACACGTACAGCTTCCCATGGCACCACACGAGCCGGGCTGGCTGCATGGCATGGCATCAAGGGTCAGTTGTGGCTTGTGCAGTTATCATGCGATCATTTGCTGGTACATGTGCCATTCTATGGAGTTCTTCCTGTAACTTTGCACATCAGTTGTGCCTTGTAGAACCCATGTGGAACCCCACCTTTGGAATACATTGCATAAGTCATCTGCGGAGTACATACGTAGCCATGCATAGTCTCGGTGGCTCTATCCAGGATTGACGAAATTTAAATTTTCGGGCGAAGTAGGCGTTTTAGGGGGTGGTGCAAGCCAGTATTTGGGTTCATGCCCATTTACTACCTTTCCGGTTTGTAAGAGAGGTTTTACAAACCGGAAAGGTAGTAAATAGGCATGAACCCAAATAGCCAAAATCAACTAACACAAAACATCCACCA
>JAUMHD010000003.1:0-76802 GCA_032359135.1 Ulvella scutata
TGGTGGATGTTTTGTGTTAGTTGATTTTGGCTATTTGGGTTCATGCCTATTTACTACCTTTCCGGTTTGTAAAAGAGGGGGGAAAAAAAAAGAAAGGAAGAAGCTCATCTGGAACACCCTGGGCAACCACGCCATACCCAAGAACGGCTTCGGCTCAGCATCCCAAAGGGATGAGACAAGGAAGGTAATAGGGACCAGGGAGGTAAACACAGAGGCTGCGGAGAACACCGCACAATGTTACAGGCAGACACATGTTGCAAGCACCCGAGAAGCCAGCAGCAACTCACGCAAAACAAACCAGCAGTTCCCACAAATGGAACAATAACACCATTCACGAATGTCTTCCCCAGCACTCCTGGTTAGTCTGCGACAGTATGGCAAAGCACAATGCAAGTGAAAAAAAGCAATGTGATCGCAAAGTTGTGTGATCACAGCACTTTCAGAAAGGCTTTGAAATTCGATACCACAAGTCCTAATGATAGCAAAGATATCTTGCCGTTATTACCTGTCTCTTGCTTTCCTTGTCAAGTGGTGGTTTCATGGTTACGACTACACCGGGATCCTCGATGCATACCAGTCGGCGTATTACTGTGCCTTTCTCTCAGATCGTGCTGATTGAATGTGTGTGTGTGGGGGGGGTGGGTGGGTGGGTATGGGAAGAACACGCGGAAATGCCAGCGCACAGCAACAGTTGCCCCCCGCAGGAGGATATTCGCCACGCAGCCCACAGTCTACACTGGTGATGCGACCTGCACTCTGCAGCCATGGGCGATGCATTCACCCTACATATTTCTACCTAAGAGATTGCAGAGTTACGTTCTCTGTGAGGGGCAGCGGGGGGGAGTAGTGCTCGCCACTGGCAGGGGTCTGGGAGTGCGCACCGTGCCAACGAATACAGAACCATAAGGAATCAGTTCAATAGGAGTAGTTTTTTCCATCACGAGGACCGTGCAGCACCTCTGTAAAATGTTGTTCTGACCTTAGGGGTGCAGGCGTCTTGGGTGCTTCATTGTGACTGAGAACGATGGAACATCAATACCAGACAGCAGCGCACATACTCCTGCTGCTACGACATGGAAACTGGTATGAAATGTACTGTTTATGTTCCACGCTGTTTTAGTGCTCTTGACATCTCATGTGGCCACATGTGGTGCAATCTCAATATGTACTCTGCATGCTCACCCTTGTGGACACGTTGCTGACAACCTACCAGCGGACGCAAGCGTCACTCATCATCGCCTGTGCCGTCGAAGGTAGGCCCGAGTAAGTAGATCATGCTTGTGACGGTCGAATTGGTCAGCTGTGGACGAATGGCTCTCTTGTAAGGATGTGTGCAATCGCTTGCGTGAACAGACAAGATGCGCATGTTCGTGTTCGATCTGTAACTTCTTAAAAGTTTGGCCTTGCCGAAGCATACGCGAAAATAGTTTGGCAGTTGCGTGCGGTCGAACGGAGCGGTGTCTTCAGCTGTGTGCTCCTGTGACTGAAAACCTGGCAACCTGTCCTTCCTGTCGAGAGGAGGACGCCCTAAGACGCGGTTGCGATAGCAGGTGCTGTGGTATGGAGGCAGTTATTGCTTCCGAAATTCCTGCTGGGCTGCAGTAAGCGGTCGACGGCTGCTTGAAGCCAGATTGAGCATGCTTTCGGTTCCCTTCCCCCAAATGTCGCACAGCACTGAAGCCTCCATTCCTGAGGTAAGCAGGCAGGGCAGGGACAACCAGAGGTACGCGGCAACAGGCGAGAGACTCGTAGCCGGGTGCGTCTTCGCACTACCATCACTTCAGTTGCAGCGGAGCACCGACTCCTCCATACGTTGGCTCTCCCAGTTTTTAACATGTTATTACCATACAGGAGTATACCGTACCGCTGGGTGGACGACGCACGCTTGCCTTCGAGCGTTCAAGTACTGCTCATCACCAGCAGCGGGGGAAATGGATGGGTGTTTCCTAAAGGGGGTTGGGAAATGGACGAAACAGCGGAGTCAGCAGCTCTTCGGGAGACCATAGAAGAGGGGGGAGTGCGGGGTGATCTTGATCCTGTGCTGCTTGGCGCTTACCCCTACTCTAACCGTAAGACGTCTCCCACGCGTAAGGGATGCATTGCTCATATGTTTGCGATGTATGTGCGGGAGGAGCTCAGTGTGTGGCCGGAGTCGCACAACAGAGAACGTGCCTGGGTGCGTTTTGCCACTGGCAATTTCCACGTCGGTACTGTCAGATTTCCACAAATACATCTTCGGTGTCTTAGCTCATTAAATTTGTGTTCATATAGTTCTAGGGAGCAGTGCCTGGTTGGTGTCTGCACCACATGTGTAGTTTTTGGTGGTGTTGCAGAATGACTGCAACCTTGTGTTGTCGATGACCGCAATGGCTGCGAGGTGCTGCTTTGGCTACGAATGCTTAGTTTTAGCAGCACTGTGTTCAGCCTGCCAAGCACTGTTGCGTGCAGTGTTCTGTGGAAGAAGCCAGCAGCAAGTGCCGCCATTCATGGATGCGCAGGGCTCTTCACGACTGGATGAGACGACAAGGGTGGGTAGAGATGGCCGACAGATTAGATCAAGATGTTTGCTCAGTCCAGACCACACAGTCATATTCGGAGGAGTGTCAGGAACCGATGTCCAAGACATGTGGTCTGGAAGCTGGCCACAAACATTGTTCATGACAGGCATCTAGAAGTCTTCAGTCTGATTTGTGCACGTACGATTTTTGTAATGAATACAGGTGGAGCTTGATCTGCATGAGCTCCCAGTGTGCAGTTGTCAAGTTTCATCCAACGCACGGCATGTGAGCGGTTCTAGATCACAGTGCAACTACACAATCTTGCACATCTGTGTCAAACACCACAGTTCTGAAACATTAGGCTGTGCCTCTGAAGCTACAAGATCAACCTGTTCCACCCAGTGTCAATAAATCACCGCTATCATCAGCGCCGTTGGAGATGCCATCATCGTCTTCTTCTGCCTCATCATCGTCGTCCTCGTCATCATCATCATCCTCTTCAGCGTCACCGTCAGGGTCGTCCTCTTCATCAGCATAGGTGGTCTCGGTGTGGAATCCATCATCGTCATTGAAGTCATCCTCGTCCAATGCATCACCATCTGCATTGTCGTCCATCAGACTACCCAGCATCCCTGAGAACCCATTTCCCCACCGCATGTCATCAACTAGCCTCAGAGGATCCATGATGCCTCCCTGACTGCTACCAGTTGACAAAATTGGCAATGCACCGCTCATTCTGGCACCCTCTTCGACAACACCACCCCCACCGCCGCCCAGCGCGCTCATGATACCACGCATTCCTTCTTGCAAATCCATCATCGAAATATCATCCAAAAGCTGCTCACTGCGCCGCAAAAACTCCTCTTGCGCAGCCTGGTACTCCTCGCCGTCAGCATCTTCATCAGCGCCCTCATTCTCAACGTGGGCTGCACTGGCTCCATCCCCTGCCTCTTCCTCACCCTCCTCCCCACCTTGCCGGACCTCAACAACTGCACGCTGTTCCCCATCTAAGAGCAACTCAGCCCCTGCAGTGTCCAACTGCATGTCGGCTGAAGCGACGCCTGCTAGTGGCGCTTCAGAACCAGAGGTTGGTGCGGGCGGCTGGACTGCCCGCACCGCTGCTTCTACAAGCGCAGCAACACCTGCTCTACCATCTGAAGGTTCTGCAGAAGCGTGTGGTGATGCACCCATCTGCGACGCAGTTGACCCCGAAGCCTGCCCGTTACCAGCATCAGCTGCACGAGACGTTGCCGCGTCTGCCAACCCAGGTGCTGCGGCTTGCGCTGTGGATGTACGGCTCTCTGACTGCTCATTCTCAGCCCCCTGCGACACAGGTCCCGATGCACCATCTGCACCAGCGTGCGCCGCTGTCCCCGACGCAACCTCGCCAGCGGCCTGTGCACCCTCGGCTTGCTCTGCGGCTGCTTCAGGTGCAGGCTCCCAACCTGGTGGCATGGACGTAAGTAAATTGAGTGCAGAGTCCAGATTGTTGTCGTTACGTACAAGAGCATGACGTGATCCTGCGTCGCTGAAGCCCATGGCTGTGAGCTGCTCCATGAGTTCAGGCAGTGCTTCCACCTGCCTTGGTTGCTCCAACCGCACATTTCGCGCACGGTAAACTTGCCTACATTGCACACAGCTGTGTGTTGCATGATATGGCAGACATTGGCACAGCATGGCACTATTGGTGTTGGGGATTCACAACTGGGGTGAACAGCATGCGTGGAAACTGGCACATCTACCACAGCAAGTTGGGTAAACGATGTCATGTACACTATGCTGCAGCGTTGCTAGAAAAGAAGACACTCAACCCACCTGAGTTCTTGTTCTGTTGGCTCAGCCTCGATGTCTCCATCACCACCATGTGCCAGCAAGTAGTTTGCAGCTGCATTGACTGCATTCCTGTTTAGCAGCAGCGCACGACGTGCAGCAGCAGATGAAAAGCCCATGTCACCAAGCTGTGCTATATGTGTGGGGTTTGGTTCAGGTACCACGACCTCTTCATTCATGGGATCTGCACCTGCCGGCAACCTCGCTGCTGTGCGCAGTGCTTGAGTCACATGGCGTTGCATCTCGGTATCATTCATGCCTTGGCTTGACATGTTGTGCAGTGCCTGCACAGTCACAAGTGGTGTTCGCAATCCAGCAGAGGACACTCTTGTGACCAGCACTATCTAAGGACAGCCAGGGGCAGTAGGATGTCCAGGCAACATCATTCAACTCAAATTATTATGAACCATGTTGTCTGAATGTACATTGTTTCGTGTTCGGTACCTCTTGAGTGCAGCAATGGGCATGTGTGGTGTTCATTTGGGTGGTGCTCATGAGACGAACCTGCATGATGTCGTGCAAACGAGTTTCTAGTGGAGCAACGCCCCTATTACTCTCCGACGGCTGCGCAGGAGTGACAACTTCGCGACCTAGGCGTTCTGCCTCGGCTCTCACAACGCGCTCTATTTGTTCCAGAGACGGATGAGTGATCTGTCCGCCATCTGTACTTATCGGCGGGGTACGCCTCTTGAACATCACCAGCGTCGATCCATCACTCACACCTTGTGCCAGGAGGGATGCTTCTTGCCCGCTCACACCTGCGCTGTCCCTCAGCTTCCGTCCATCGCACACCTGCATGCGTGCGTCCACGAGGTTCCCCAAGTATGTTGAAGCAACTATGTTGGGACTGAACAACTCTCTGAATTTGTATGTTCTCTACGGCAGTTCTCATGGATGTGTTCTCATGCAGTTACATGGTAGTACGTGCGCAACGACTCAACACACCATACACGCAACGCCTGTTCCAGAGCACATTTATACCGAAATAACGTTTGATAAACGTGCGTGCGTACTTGTGAACAGCGAACTAACTGCAATCAATAATCAACATTGTCTAATAAGAACGAGCATGAAGTAGTCGACGCCGTTATACATAGGCCCATACAAGTACACATACCAGATAGTGGCGAGCTGCCTCCGAGGGGGATGGTCCCCCGTCTGCTGCTGCAGACGACAGGACACGACTTGTCAAGTCACGGCTGGTAGCTTCGGCAGGCACATCCAGTGCGATAGTGCCCTCTTTCGTTGCGACATATAGACGCATGCTACTCGTACAAACTGAGATAAGGGCAGGTAGACGCCTCGGGCCCTCGATGTATACTGTGATGTGCTTGCTCCTTTCACATGTGCAACGTAGAGAACAGGCACCTACATGCGATCATTCGCAGACTCTCGTAATGTGATAAACTGTTACAGCATCTTAATGTGCATTCTGTTCATCGTGGTGTACTGTGCACGTCGTGTTCCAGAAGTCCCCTGTGGTTACATGCATGCAATTCAGCTGTGTTGCAACACAGCTGAATGTTGCAACACAGCTGAATGTTGCAACACAGCTGAATGTTGCAACATGTTGAATTGAATACTATCGATAGCATAGCACTAAGTGCACATCCAACAAAGCAGAGGGAGAGTCACTCAGATATTATTGCGCATGACTGCTTCTTGGGAGCTGCAACAATGGTAGATATGTATTGTTCACCAACAATGCTCCCTCTGACACTTGACAGGATGCGGCTTCCACCCCCCTTTGAAGAATTGAAGAAAATACAGATTCTATTACATGACATCAATGCAAGAACTGCTTCATGAGTTGCTGAGCGATGGGCATGTCGTTGTGAGCCTGCATCGGCGCACAGGGGACCACAACCTGTGCTAGAAATGTTTTTATACATGGCATGAGGAGCTCATGGACCAGCACAATACAAGTACTGTAGCTGTCGGCGTTGGGACCTTGTGTCAGAGTTCCCAGCGTGTATTGGGAGAGAAGGTTTGTTGGAAGGGTAACCGACCCCGGAGTATGTGAATTATCTGCTCTGCCTGATTATCACTGCGTCAGTAATTTCCAGATGTCTAACTCCGACTCCAATTTTATCAAATTGAGTTTGACATGCCTACATGTAGGCATGTCAGAATGTGCGGTATCAATCGGTAAAATGCATTCATGGTGTCTAAGTGAGGCGATTCTAAGTTCATTATCTAATACAACAATTCCCAACACATACATGACATATCCGTTTAACATGTTACAGGAGATCTTCTGGGATGTGGAATAAGATCTGGAACTATCGATGAAGTGCAGCAAGTTCGGAATATTTGAGGTCACTTCACCAGATTTAAACTGCTTTTCAGGATGCAGCTGCAAATTGTGTGATCGCTGAAGACCTTCCGATAGATTTCGCTCCTTATGATTCATCAGTTGGGACAATCTGCTGCTCGTCACTGAACCCCATTCACTATGTCACAGACTGGTGCGAGGACGGAAACAGATGGTGGTCTACCCGGTCCAGAGACCATCGAAGTGAATTCTCCAGAGATAGCGGTTCGATTCACATGCCTTTCGTATCTTTGATGGCCCCTCAAGGCAGCTTTGACCCAATGTTGAGGTGCAGGCATTGACAGAGAACAAAAACCAGCTTGTTGACAGAGTACAGACGTTGAGAAAGGTATCATCTCGATTTCCTCTCGAAAACATATGGCTGATAGTCCTGTATTAGGCCTGCTAGTATGCTAGCACATCCACCGCTCATGTCTTGGCTGATGCACTGTGAATGAATGTATGGTCAACAGAGGTTGACTCCACAGCAAAACATCACGTACGACCTTCATCAGCGCACAGGAACTCGCGGAGTGGAGAGGGAAGCTTGATGCCAAAATGAAAGGATACAGAGGTGAGCTAGGGGACATGCGCCAGAAGCTCAATTCAGAGGTAGAGACCTTGCGTGAACAATTCAAAGACCTGAAACAGTCCCTCAAAGACCAGCTGGCAGAATCTCAGGAGTTGGCTGGTCAGGAACAACAGATAGCTGCGGAGTGGATGCCTAAGCAGAAGTAGTTGGACATGTTGCTCTAGACAGGAACCTATCCCAGCATGCCAGCAGCAGATACTAGTTTAGGGGAAGGTTACATGTACAGCACGCAGTTCTGCTCACAGAGCATTCTGGTCTCACCAGTACCCAGTGCTCAGAGTTGAGCACCGACAGTGAATGCCGCTACATTGTACTCTCATTATTCCACAACACTGTCAAGAAGCTTGATGAATACGACACTTGACAACGGGTTAGATTATGCAGTCACAACTTTTCATATTCTTTGTCTCCTGTCATTCCTAGTTTGCATGCTTCATCTTCTGTCGGATCGTGAAAATGTCAGAATATTGTGATGCAGCATCTGGCATGCTTGGCGCTGCCCTCTTAACACCCCGAGCCCCATTCAGCTGTGCAGCCCCCATTTCAGGATGCGTAGAATGCAATAGGATGTCGATGATGTAATCCACGTCAGGGATCGGCTGATCAGGCTCAAGGGCCTTCGGCAGTTTCTCAATGAACAGTGTTAGCTGAGCTGACATGTCCCTGGTTTCGTACCTGCAGCACACCACACGCTATCTGATGCGACCTTTTTCTCTGTGTTGTGTAGTATCTGCAGTAAGTGGGGAGTAAGCAAAGCTTGCTGCATGATGAAACCAGCAACATCACAGGGTGGGAGCAACAAGGAACATGAGGACAAGCACCCGTTTATGTCATCCCCCGGACCAATCGGACGCACTCCCTGCAAGCTTTGAATGTATGCTTGTTGCTCTTTCGTGCACGGCCACAAGCCCATGCTTTTGTAGCGGGTGCATAACATCAACATGCTGTCCATCGCCGCACGTGGAGCGATTTTGTCCCTCAGGGCGACACGGCGCTGTGCCTCTACCGCAAGCATCTCATGCACGTTGCCATGCTCTGTCTCGAAATCCAAGAAGTATTCCCAGATCTCTGGGGATCTGTAAACTAGCTCATTCGCAACAGCGTTCTTGAAAACCAACCTGGCGTTGTTTACGTCCCCTGAGGCCACTGCACCCACCACCCCTCACTCACCTTTGGCAGCGCACTCTAACACAACAGGCAACAGAAAATCTGACGCAGGAACACTGGGAAAACACTCGTTGAATACTGCAACGAGACAGCAGAGAACTGGCATGTTGAAGCAAAATCACCGAGTGTCACAGCAACGCAGGCAAGCACGCTTGAATGCAGTGCAAAGATGTCATGCCCCATGAGCAATATGTGCCATAGGAACAACTACAAAGCTGTGGGGGGCAGGGCGCACGAACAAGCCACTTCGCATACTGGTTCACATACTCCGGCACACACTGCACGTGAGGGCTCTTGAGGCCCAGCTCAAAGATTCCCTTGACAATGTGGACACACTTGCTCTGCTCTGTGTGGTTCTGGCCTCTGTGCGACCACTCCATCAGCGCATGACACGCAAATACATGCCACGAGCAGTGCTGCCACTTCCTCGCCTGCAGCACCACGCACTCTACAGCACTGGGTCGTGACTGGAGGATTGCATCTGGTGCTGTGTACTGCAATGAGGGCCCATGCAGAAGCTTGCAGGAGGGCTCCGAATGCACGGCCGCCAGGCCCCACAATAGAGGGAAAGATATTCTGAGCAACTCTGCCGCACATTTCTTAGGCTTGCTTGGTGGCTTCAGGGCACACCTTCATGAATATTCGTCGACATTTTTCCTGTCCATCCTGGAGGTTGCTGGCGACTCTATGTTGGAAGTGCATGAACTGCAGCCACACCGAGTTGCCCGCCTCTGGCGACAACGGTGCTGCCCCAGAACCCTTTTCTATTTTCTCTACCAAGCCCTGCACATGAACGAGCGGACATCAGGGACGATCTACGCTGACCAGGTCGCTGCGCAAGTCTGAGGTCGCTGCGCAAGTCTGCTGTCCCTCCCTACCAGACGCAGCTCTGGAGCATCGCAGCCCAAGTGCTCACCAGCAGACGCAGGTGACACAGCCAGTCATGACTCGCCCGCATTCCCCCGCATGAACGTCAGCACCCGGCTCTGCAGCACAGGCTCTCGTGCACAGTTGCTGGGCCTGTAGGAGCTCTACACAGCGGTGATCTTGCGGCCTAGGTACAGGGCAGGCGAGCACTGAGATGGGCCTGGCGCTGCGGCACGAGTCAGGCTGCCGCGCAGCGGCACGGCGCGCTTGAGAGCCGTGAAGCAGAACACGTCTGCCCAGACGAAGCAGCCAAGCAACGTCTGCGCCCGAGTCTGAGCACCCATTATATCTCAGACTGTGTGCGATCCTCTGCCTTTACCTGTGTTCCATACTTCAGCTTCACGTACATCAGACAGCAGGGGGGGCTCAGGAGTGGGCGGCCGCAAACCTCGTACACAGCAATAGCCTCTTCAGACTTCTTGGATGCATGCAGTGCATCTGCGAGTGCAAAGGACAACATCACGCAGTCAGGCAGTGCACGGCACGCCATTTTCAGGGTGTCACACTGATGCGAATTATGATACTCCTCTCCAAACTCCCTCCACAGCTCCGCCCACTCACACCACATCTGCATGGCAACAACATGCTTTCGGCGGCTGCTATCTCAGTTCAAAATGCTTTATGGGGGGGCCTGCAGCCCTGCACGCCTTGCACATTACCTTGCTTTTGGTACAGACAGTACAGGTTCGCGCCCTGTGCGTTTCAGTGCTCCCAGGTCGGCTTATGCCACATACACTGCGTCCTATTCGGTCCTCTTTCAGTTACTCCCGACACTTTACCCTGACATGCGCAGTATGATCAAGAGGAGAAGAATGCGCGTTGGATGCAGACAGAGAGACAGGGCACCGATGTCGGGCAGCGACACAGGACAGGCACAGATGCATCTGGGAACTGCAGGAACCACCCACACGGGGACATCCTAGAAGCTCATTGTCTAGCATGAATGGGCAACTCCTTTAGACCTGAACGGAACAACAACATATACAGCAGCAGAAGCATACATCCGGGCAGCCAGCAAGAGGCTGCAGCGATTGCTGGTACGCAAGGTCTACTCGGGTGCGGTGCAGCTTGTTGTCTAGCCCCTGTTTGTTGTCCTTCTCAAACACGATGTACGCCTTCCAGGCATCCCGCTGTGCTGAGAAGGAGGCACTGTAGGGGCTCAGGCCAGGGTGCGCGGGGAGGGCGTCCCTGTCCAGAGCAGCCTGCAGCCGTGAGCGCACCACCCAGGCCTCTGAAGCTGCCTTGTACCGCGGGCGGGCTTCGTCTATAAATCGCTGAGCTGCGAGGTTGTTTCGGCCTGCCGATGCGGTTTCAAAGTGCTCATATCGTGGCCACAGGTGCTCCAGGTGACTACCTGGCACCTGCATCCCAAGCTCTGCTCTGTGCTCCTCAACTGGTTCAAGAGTGAGCCGAGTTCTCAGCGGTCCTTGCAGTAATCGTAGCGCATGCGGCAACGAGCACATAGAGACGTGTTCGCTGCGGCTGTCTGCCCCTGGTAGACACTACTGGGCTGAGAAAAGTTGCATGGATCATGGTGTCGCAGCGCAATCAACGATGAGGAGCTGCAGCCATCTGCATTACTGCGGAGTCGATGGCAGCATCACCATTCTCTTGCTGCAAGCATGCTGTGGTGTGTTGTTGAACACGTGCAGACTCTACCAATACAAGCCTTCTGAATCTCAAACAGATGTGCCGTACAACGGACAGGCTGTTAAAAGCTGTGGGCACCAGAGTATGAGCGATGTGTGGACAGATGTTCCGCAGAGGGAGGAAGACAGTACGTGGCAGTGAGCGGGCCTCTCTTGCACATCTGCTGCGTGTTGCACTATTGGCCACAGGGACAACCAAACGGCATGGGCTCAGCCATCAGCAGGCGCAACAGGATCACGCACACCAGAGCAGGGCTGCAGCAGCACAGGAGGGGGGGGGCACACAATCATGGCCTTCTGGTACAAGTCGCGTAGTCGCAGGGCCCGCTTGCTGGCCTCCTTGCCAGGCTCCGGCTCGAACAGACGTCGGAAAGCACTGCTGGTGGGGGGGAAATCTGACATGAACTTGATGTACTCCAGCCAGAGGCCGCCTGCCTCACTGTCCTGCCCCAGCCTGTCCAGAACGTAATCGTATGCCTTCATGACTTCCATGTGGCCGTCATCATTCGGCTTGTTCAAGTTACTCTGCAGCTTGTCGGTCGTGTCACTACATCGAACCGAGCAGAAGGCCCCAAGGGCCTCCATAACTGTTCCACATGCGCCACCACGTTCGTGACAACTCATCAGAAGGACCATGCTGTCCATCACTATGGGCTGTGGGGAGCATGACGGGCCCAGAACCTTGGGACGAACTGTTCCCGGGTGATCAGGCCCGAGTGAGCCACGGAAGGCTGTGCTTGCACCACCATCGCTGGGCTACTGCTGGAGCCACACAGCACACAGTTGCTGACTGACTGGAATCACTGCTGATATTCTGGGCTGGAGAGATGCTGTGGTCCATTCGTCCACAGCAAAGAAGCAGGGAGCGGACGATGCGCACCAATTTGATGAAGTGCATGTACGACAGCCAGAGTGGCACATGGTAGCAGTTGAGCAAGCACTCGCTGAAGAGTGCGACAGCATCTTCCAGATTGCTGCTTTCTAGCTCAAAGTCGACGAGCATTTTCCAGAACTTTCCCTACAGACTGCATTGATTCAGACACAGTCCAGTCGCAGGCAGACACAAACACTTGGGTTCCAGGCAGTACTGGAGAATCGGAACCCACAGCTGAGGGGTACTTCGCCACAATGGTACGAACATTCGCCTTGAGCTTGTCCATCACGCCGGGTGCTTGCCTTGCTGCCCAGAGTTCGTCCACAAGCATCTGCCAGGCTTCACCATCATAACTGTTGCTCTGGACACGATGCTCTAGCAGCGGTATCTGCAACGACATACAACGACATTTAAAGCGATGACATGGGGAAAACTGTCGCTTGCCTGTGCTTCAATGCAACAGTGCTGACAAGCAGTATTACAGACACTCTGGCAGTCAACCAATGCAGGGCACACCGTCCCCTCTACCATAGTGCTGCTTCACCCCGCGGATGTTTCTGAAAGAATATCTTCAGGAGGAGGAATTATGGTGTGGAGATCGGTCACAGTCACATTCGAAACAGTGCAGTGATGCGCCTCCAGACCAGGCCGATCACAGCTGACCACAACGAAACTAGCTGGCTTCCTTCGCAAGAAGTCGCCTCAGATGTTTTGGATCTTCGGTGTAGTTGTTACCCTCCTCCGCCGTTTGAAAGGTTGGCACACAATCATAATCTTCCAACTTACTGCCCTTTCGTTCGCACATTGCCTCGCAACAGACATCGGGACGAGGTGCAGCAAAGCGACTGTGGAGCCACGGTGCATGCTGTATACTGGAGAAGGCGACTCCGCTTCCGCGTTGGAAGATCCAGGAAACGTCCGAATCATCAGATAATGTGAACCGTTCAGACCACGCGCACATGCACACTGACCTTTCTACCATCGATTTCCCAGCAAGCAGGAAGACTGCACGAGAACGGATTTATTTGACTGAAACCAATGGCAGCGGGCGCAGTAGCGTTTTTGCCTGAGTGTTCGCGGAGTCACCGTTGTTGCAGCGCTGTACGTGTATCAGACTCAGTTGGATATACTCAACCCAACAGTTCGAATTGGTTACCGTCACAGACAAACCGCGCTCATTTATTCATAACATGTAGATAACACTGGCGTTCACACGTTGCGATGGCATAAGGGATTGACGTTTGCGGGTTCAGGACGGTGTCCTCCTTTCTTACCAGCTTGCACCTTGTGAGCTCCCAGACAGCATAGGCGGAGTAAACATGCGGCGTCAGCTTCCAATGTGGAGACCGCTACGTTTCTTGTGGCGCTGCATCATGTCCTTGATTTGTTGCGGAAATGGGCGGACTGAGCAGCA
The DNA here is from genome assembly GCA_032359135.1 of Ulvella scutata. Lineage (NCBI taxonomy): Eukaryota > Viridiplantae > Chlorophyta > Ulvophyceae > Ulvales > Ulvellaceae > Ulvella > Ulvella scutata. Next base: position 13,266 of record JAUMHD010000003.1, read on the forward strand.
CGATCGAGAGCACATGATGGAACGCTTACAACATGACAACTCAAGCTATCATCACGTTCGTGACCCTTGCTCTCGTCCCCTGCAAGATGTCGCGGAGGAGAGTGCGCTGTTGCCAAATCGTCACATGAGGAAAGTGTCCCCTCAGGTGGCCCAGGAAGCACATTTCAAGACGATGAAAAAGCCATCATTTACATCTCTTCACCGATCTGGCACACATGGCAGTGTTCCTGCCTCCATGGACGACGAGGTCTGCCTTATTTGCCTGGAGGACTTCACTGACTCCAATCCCAAGGTGTTCTACGAGTGCAGCCATGGTGTGTTCCTTCTAATATTTTTCGTTCTCGACGTTGGGACTGCTTCATATCATGTCCGCGCGCGTGTGTTTCTTCCTGCAGTTCAGAATGTCTCAGACAGAGGGTGCTGCAGGTTTCCATCTGGGCTGCATGCTTGAGTGGCAAGAAAGAGGAAAAACGGACTGTCCCGTATGTGACCTCACCATAGTGGGGCCTGATGATATCTGATGATTGTCATTGTACACCATCCAACTGAGTGCTTTCAATGTTGGTGCCATGAGCAGGCAAGAGAGCGTGACATCCATGAGGAGACGCCGTTGTTGAGCATGATATTTTGCTATTCATTCTGCGCTGAAACGTTTTACTGCCTTGATACCGGTACTAGAAGGAGCGCTGCAAGCTGACTTGTTTGCAGCACAACACAATTCCACACTGGCACAGCCACTAGTGCAATATGCACCACATATAATTATGTCTCTTCACGCCCAAAGGGGAACTTGATGCAGAGCGGCGAAGCATCTGTGCGATAGTGTAATGCTTTGAGTCTCAAGATACTTGAAAGCTACTTTCACTCGAGAGATGTGTATCACAATGCGATTTTCTCAAACTCTACCTTAGTCATAACCTTGTCATTATCCAGGGCTGCCACGACCTTGTTGTCCAGAACATCCGTGAAAAGTGCTTTGCAAACGATTTCAGCCACGTCCATCCGTGAAATAGCCCCACTCACACCCCGCTCTTCTGTGACGAACCAATTACTCGATGCAGGGTCATTTGTCAAGCCACCAGGCCGGATGATAACCCAGGTCATTTTGTCCTGAGCCTGCAAGCCAAAACTCCTAGTATACTATAGTATTTTGTGTGTGAATCATGCATGTCCACAGCACACGAAAGCAAAAGTTTTACGATTGCCACACAATGCTCGTGCACTGCAGTGACAAAGATCAAGTCAAGTTGTGGCCAAGATCAGAATGGCGAGTATGCCACAGGAATTCGGGAGGGAGAAAAACTTCGGATCAGTGCAGTTAACAGTAGCTCACCATCAGAGCATCCTCTGCCTTGCCCTTCTCTATAAGAACTGGCTTGAGTACATTATATACCTCTTCACCGGGAGCGTGCTTCGAGTCCCCAGTGCCGATGCTGGTGATCAAGACAAACTTCTTCACACCGTTTTTCACAGCCTGCTCAATTATATTGATGTTCCCTTCACTGTCAGGCTGTGGTGCGGTGACTGTCCCCCCAATCGTGGACACAACTGCATCCAGGTCATCCACACCTGTACCAGAGAACGCAGTCCCTCCCTTCGACTGGGAACAGATCCGCAAACCTGAGCAGAACCTTAGTGCCAGAGTGCCATGCGAGCAATACTGTGGTATATCATTGCCGTTTACGGTGCACAGAGGTTATGAGGAAACATGGGAACAGGGAATGTATACTTTATGAGCGCAGGGTAACGTGCTTGATGTGCCCCATGCTTATTCACTACCTTTCCAGTTTGCAAGAAGGATGTGCCCCTTCGGGCACCTTGCCAACAGGTTGCCATGACACTTGCTGCACCCAGATGCAGCATGTTTCCAAGTAGGGCAGGTAAAATACCAAATGAAGCAGGAGCAGTATGCGTAGAGTTATTGCTAGGCATGCCAGTTCATCTGAAGGTCTCTCGTATGACCCACCCAGACCTTTGGGCACACAGCAACAACAGGCCTGTGCTCACGCACCCTTAATCGCTATGCTGACTGACTCTGGATCCAGAGCATCGCCCTTGACGCACACAGCCATCATTGATTCAATCTCGGACCGCAGCTTGTCAGTGCGCTGCATCATGTAGACCCATGCTCCCATGTCCTTCAGCTTGCGGGTGGTGTGAATTCCCACACCTGCCCCGCCACAAACGAGAATAGAGGCATTATCTGGGTCCAGCGCACAAGCTAGAAGAGAATTACACCTCATAGGTTTGCTTGCACGCCTTGGGAAGGTCCCTGGTGCGCTGAAGACGGATGTTCCTGCACAACGTCACCACCGCATGAAGAGGAGCAACTAAATCTCTTGGTTGCGCCGGCACGAGCGCAGGACCAGTGCGTAATCCCCACAACGATCACCCTAAAGGTTTATGCCTGCTTGTACATTCTTTCGCAAGGCGCGCATGCTCCGCGGTGGAGGAGTAGGTGCCAAGGGACGCATCGTGCACAGGGTGCACTACCAGGATATGCTCCGCAGCCTCAAATTATGACAACGTCCAAAAAGCTTTGCAAACATACTTGTACTGCTTGCCCACATTATGGATTCGGCGTTCGCTGCGGAGACGGCGCGAGTGATGGTCGTCTTGTGTGGAACCGATTGGCTACAGAAACGGCAGCAACACGAAAGGGGTCAAGAGCGAGTTTCGCTGCGTATTAGATGTCAGCGGGATGTTTACTGTCCTTTCCGTAGGAGCTCTGTGGAATTCCTCCTTGAGAAATGAAACATGCGCCAAAACACGACGGAACATGTCCTTCCAAAATCCTGCCAACGCCCAGGAGACAGTCACGCCGTTGCGATTGCTTGTAAATCCCATATCAAGTTAAAGTAGCAAGCGATGTATGGATGACGACCGCGGGATGGTGCGAGTATAGGTTGTCGTTTCAAGCCCGCTGACTTAGTTTGGTGCCAGCCTCCGACTCAGTTGTACTGAAATCATGTTGGCTCGATGCGGAAGAAGCCTACTTGCGGCTTCTGCCGGCCTTGTGCGCAACCTGGCCTCCTCGGCCAGGGCGCTGGAAGGAGGAGAGATCGCTTCTAGCGCGGAGTTCGTGAAGAAAGTCAGCATGCTCTCTAACCTGGAGCCTCAATTTCCTACAGACTTTTTGAAGGGCACAAAGATCGCGGATACGGAAGGCCAGCCGACTCCATCCAAGATGAAGCTGTCTTTCGTGGTGCCACACAAGATTCTCATGTCAGAAGCTGAGGTAAGAACCTCACTAGTATGCGTTCTAATCTGGCAATGTTTACAGGTGTACCGATTGGCAAGTGATGCAGTTATGGATGCTTGCTGGCACTCTGAGCAGACAAGGCCTGAAGAATATCCACCCCCACCCATGGAACCAAGGTGTCATGCAGGTGGAGCTAGCACTGCTACCAGCAGTTTCAGGAGACTTTGGTGTTATGCCCGGCCACGTGCCCACCATTTCGCAGTTGCGCCCAGGTGTTGTGGCAGTCCACAAAGAGGTGGACAAAGATGTTCAGAAGTACTTTGTCTCTGGAGGCTTCGCTTTCGCCCATGCGGACTCTTCTGTAGAGATTGCTGCAATTGAGGCAGTACCAATTGAAGACCTCGACCCAGCTGCAGTGAAAGCAGGTCTTGCAGAGTACACAGCCAGGTGTGACTCTGCCAGCTTTGTTTTTCATCCAATCCACCCCAGGTTGAGGCTCGGTTTTCCTGTGATTCTGGTGTGAAGATTGTACTTGTTTCACATACAAGATGAGTGCTGGTAGCGCTGCAGGCTGGCAAGTGCTGCTGGTAAGAATGACGATTTAGAGGCCGCAATCGCACAAATCGGAATCGAGGTGTACTCTGCAATGGAAGCTGCCGTACAGTAGATAAAAAGAGGTACTCCCTGGTGGACGAGGGGACGGGGGGGGGGGGGCAAGGCATCTCAAGAGCAGATTCTTGGTCTTCGAAACTGAGCGCCATCACTGATCCCTCTCACTTGCTGCTTGATACCACTGTTGGCGGTGCATACCAATGTTTTCAGGTGCTACTGGGGCTACTTAGGTCAGTGTCATTCCTTATGTGGAGTGTAGGTAGAGCATGTACAGTTCGTGTCAGGAAACGTTGTCAGAGCTCGTCCTTGCACTGTGCGGACCAGGCCACGTTAAAGAGTGTGTTCTGGTGTAATGACTGTGACTATTTCACACTTCCCGTTCTACCTGCTGGCATTTGCGGGCATGTCCAAGATGCCACGTCTGGTTCAGGAGCTAGTCATGCTGTCGTGTGAGCCATCAAACCATTGATAACCTTGCCACCTTTCACTGAAAGACTGTTGCTTCGGTCTTGTCGCACTTTGAAGAAAGCTAACAATCAATGTCAAAACACAGTCGCGATCAACTGCTGTGTACGAAACAACAAAACTGTGCACATCATTTGTGGCTGGCATGCATATGTTCTCCGGATTGTTTCTTAAAAACTGACAGCTGCCGAGAAACGCACCTAGGTGATACGTCTACAGATCGCGATTGCAGAAGCGAAGAACAGCGCCCTAAGAGCAACCACGCCGACCTTGGTAGCATGTACATCAGACATACTTTGCATGCGTCAATATAATAGTTGTTTGGTCTCTTTGTAGGTTTCTGTGAGTTTTCACTCAGCTGTGCTCGGAAACTCCAGTGAGCGCCAGATGCATTTTAGGTCCCGCGGTTTGCAAAACGCGTTCGCGCACGCCACACATGTATACTGGCCGCTTCCTCTGGTAGGTTACCTCACCTGAACTCCGATCGGTAAAATATGCTTTTAAGCGAGACATCGAGTCGCGCCGGAACTGTGAAGCAGGAAGCTTGAGGCTTGCGGCGACGCATTCAAGCACGTGCTGCAGTGTGAGAATGCCGTACATATCTATAGAGACCACTATGCACATCCCCCGGTCCTCTGATTATTCCTGTTGAGCCACATCTGTGGCATCTTTTCGGGGCCGAGATGGTGGCGTACCAGCTGAGTTCTGAACTGGAAGCAACTGGAGCTGAACACTAGATGCAAGCGAGGCAGGGGGAGCATCCCCAGTACGTAGCTCCTCATGATACATTTTATTCATTCTATTATTGCGTCTGAGTATACAGCGGGGTGCCTTGTGTTCTTTTTCTGGCATCTCAATGTGCCTGTGGTGTGGTTGACTTCGCAGCCAAAACGCGTCATCGGGTCGCGAGCGTTGGGAAAAGAAGAGCAAGTAGGGAGGATAACGCACTACCTCGATTGTTCACTCCGACGCAAGGAACGGGGACTCCACGGATGTGCGAATGATTGCAGGGCTGTCCAGAACGGCAACACTATGGCACATTCGCCCAATAACCATTATTATCATGGCAGTGGTGGAGGACAAAACGCAGCAAATTCTGCCAGCGGTGCCGCACAAACTCTGCAACAAGGGCAAATCATGCTTCGCCAGCTGCAGCTGATGGAGGTGCGTGTACCAGACCCAGTGGCTCACTTCGAGCCGGTCAGCCAGTTTTCGCCTTTGGTTAGCTCTCTGGACATCAGATCATCTGTTGCGACTGCCTATCCTCGATCTCCTTGATGATGGTGTTCCTACCCAGAAATACTCTCAAACAGCATCAATCCGTTGTTATGCACGCCTTGACCATCAGCATACGTAGGCACAACATACAGGTTTACACGTTGCGCGTTTCTGACATGCTTGAGTCTGATCAAGAGTCTGATGGGTAAGTCTTGCTTGCAGCAACAAACCACGAAGAAATTGCGAGACTTCGAAGCGCTGGCAGCTCTCCCTCCAGACTTGCAAGCTGTGGCAGCACAGCGACTGCAAATCAATCAGGGCATGCTTCAGCCAGGAATGATACAGGGGCACATCAACCAGCTGCGCCAGGTCATTGAGCAGTACCAGATGCAGATCAACCAGGTGACAGTGCAGCAGCAGACCCTCCAGCGGCAGCTGCAAGCACAGCATCTACAGCAGCAGCAGCAGCAGCAGCTTCAACAGGCGCATGCAGGAATGTACAACAATGCTCAAGCGCAAGTTCGGGCACAACAAGTGGCGCATGCCCAGGCACAGCATGCTCGTGCACAAGCACAGGCACAGCAGCACGCACAGCAGCGTGCCATGATGCAGCAACAGACTGCCTACGCACAACGTCCCAATCAGATGCATGCAGGTGCAGTTGCTTCCCACTCGCCTCACACTTGTCGACAAGTCATCGTGGTGTCCCCCCCATCCATTATGTGATGGTACAATATCTGCAGATATGTCCTAGCATTGCTTGATGTGTAGTGGCTCCTGTCACTCAGGCAATGCTGTTGATTTCCTGTATGCCTGCGGACACTGCTGCTGGTCTCAGAATGTCATGCATGTGCAGCTCAGCCCCAGCGCCTAGCAGGCCTGAGTCAGCATCCTAGCATGATGAATGCGCAGTATGTGGGGGCGCGGCCTACGCCGCAATACCACAGTGCAGAGGCGCGCCCACCGGCGCCCAGGTCATCTCGCAAGCGTGCGAAGCGAGAAAGCAGCCCAGAGTCGCCCCCCTCGAGCCCGGGTGGCACCATCAACATGCAGAAAACTCGCGGCTCACTGCGCAGCAAGTCCAAGATAAACTATGCTGAGGCGGAAGCGTTTGCGCAGATCACTGATGATGAAGCTCCTGACAATAACAGCGATGAAGAGCGCAAGATGAAGCAGAAGAATGCGGTTGCAGCTTTCGACGACACCTCTGAGCTCGACGATGAAGTGGAGCGCGTTCTTTCACACCGGTGCGGCCTCATGAGCTGTGTGCGGCCTCGTCTGGCGCCCTGCGGCGGTGGACGTCTGAGGCTAGGTAGCAGTTTGCCGCTTGCTGTTGCATGGAACGCTGTTGTTGCTCCCTGAGCGGCGACATGCACCAGAAAGGCCTCACAACTATTTCCAGCTGTCGATCCGTTCATGCCTAAGGAGCCTTTTGATTTGGCACAGGTGTACACTGTATGCATGTGATATCGACATGTGCTGGCAACTTGCCGTGACGCGATCCGTGTCCCTGGATTTGCAGGAGCAGTCCATCGATTGCTTTTGACCCCACAGACCCTTATGCGAACCAGGAGTTCTTTGTGAAGTGGCGGCACTGGAGCTACATCCACTGCAGCTGGGACACGCGTGAAACCCTGTTCCAGCTGGCTGGGTACAAGCGCGTGAAGAACTACATCAAGCGCATGGAGGACCTGGACCGCAAGCGCCGCATCCTCAGCCGAGAAGAGATTGAGCTGCTGGATGTAGAGCGACAGATGGAATACGAGATCTCTCTTCAGCATCAGACGGTACGGTTCGCGTGCATGCATGTCTGCAGATGATTCTGCTTACTACATACATAAGCTTCTGGTCGCTCTGTCTGTCTCTTGTGACCCTGAGGCAGCCCAGTGCAGAGGCATGGAGTCACTGCCAATGTGTTTTGTGGGCCGTATCCATGTTGCATAGTTCGTGGGAAGAGTGACCCCAGCTGCTCAGCAGCCTGAATACAATGCTGTCAGTTTCAGAGCGCGCTGAGATTCGACGCGGAGAGTGGCACGTACAGACGCGTTGTGCGTACCCATCGTGAGTGTGGCTGCAGGTAGAGAGAATAGTTTCGGAGCGGCAGGAGAAGACCGGAGATCGCAAGTACCTGTGCAAGTGGCAGGGCATTCCATACGGTGAGAACACATGGGAGCTGATAGCCGATGTCACGCAGCATGGTGGGCAGGGAGCCATAGACGAGTACTTGCAGCGGGAGCAGCGCATCATGTTGCCCCCCACCTCTGTGGACATGGCGAGGCGCATGTTCCTGCAGCGGCACCGCGCTCTGCAAGAGCAGCCTGAATTCCTGAAAGGGGGGGGCAAGCTGCGTGACTACCAGATGCAGTCTCTGAACTGGATGATCTACAGCTGGCTCAACAACACCAACATCATTCTTGCTGATGAGATGGGCCTGGGCAAGACCGTCCAGGTGTTCCTCTCCAAGTGTACATGCAATGCTGCCTTGCCATGCATTGTTAGTACCAGTGGTCGCAGTTCGCATGCACTGCTAGAATCGGTGATTCTTTGGTATGCACTGCTGGAAGCAGCCTCTCCCTCCACCCCCTCCTCCTCACATGTGCTGCATGAGATGGGAGTGTGGCTGCGGTGTGCAGTGTGCATCCTTGCTCGGATACTTCAGTGAGGTGCTGCAAATCTTCGGACCCTTCTTGGTGGTGGTGCCTCTGTCCACGGTGCCCAACTGGATCCGAGAGTTCCGGAAGTGGATACCCAACGTGAACGCAGTGGTGTATGTGGGAGACACCAAGTCGCGCGAGGTCATCAGGGAGTTTGAGTTCATGAACCGCAGGCGCAGTGATCGTGAATTCAAGTTTGAGGCACTGATCACCACCTACGAGCTTGTTCTCAAGGACTCCGACATACTCAGCCAGATCCGGTGGAACTTCCTGGTTGTGGATGAAGCGCACAGGTGCCCTCTGGTCTCTTGTTTTTTGCTGGAATCTCGGTTTCTAGCAAGTGTGTTTAGGCTCGGGGGCTTTTTTAGAATCTGGGCAGATACCACGCTCAAGTACCTCATAGCTACGATTCCTGTAGTGCTTAATTCCAGACTTGAGCCATTGTTGTCTTGAGGGCTTAGTTTTACAGCGTGAGCTCAGCAGTGCAGAAATAGGTACATGCACCAGCTCATGTGTGACTGAGCAGCTGGTGGTGCAGGCTGAAGAACAATGAGTCGGCCCTCTACAAGGAGCTGCAGACGTGGGTGTTCAAGAACAAGCTGCTGGTGACAGGCACACCACTGCAGAACTCCGTCAAGGAGCTCTGGGCACTTCTCCACTTCCTGGAGCCCCACCGTTTCCCCTCGTGTGAGGACTTTGAGATGCGCTATGACCTCAAGAACCCAGAGTCGGTGAGCCAGCTGCACGCTGACCTCAAGCCACATCTTCTTCGGCGCGTCATCAAGGACGTCGAAAAGTCTCTGCCGCCAAAGAACGAGCGCATTCTCCGTGTGGACATGACCCCTCTGCAGCGCCAGTACTACAAATGGATTCTGACACGCAACTTCAAGGTTCGCACCCACCTGCATGTGCTTGAGCCGCTCTAGTTTGCACCTGCAGCATGTGTGTTGCTGCGCACTAATATCTTTGTGGATGAGACAACAGCGTACATGCATGCAATGGTCCCCGAACCACTGCCTTCCACGTCCTTGCTCGTGGGTTTGCATGCTCCTGGTACATGCACAGAGAGTTGATGTACGTACTTTCTGGGCGAGCATGATGTGTGCTTGCGCGCCAGCGTCCTGTGGTATGTGCAGGAGCTGAACAAGGGGAGCAAAGGCCAGGTGACACTTCTGAATATCATTTCAGATCTCAAAAAGTGCTGCAACCACCCCTTCCTGTTCGAGTCAGCAGAGGAAGAGTACAAGGGCCGCGGAGATGAGAGCAACCAGATCGACCGCCTAGTGCGCACGTCCGGGAAGATGGTGCTCCTAGACAAGCTGCTGCGGCGCCTGAAGACGTCTGGCCATCGCGTGCTGCTGTTCAGCCAGATGGTGCACATGCTGGACATCATCTCGGACTACATGCGCCTGCGCGGCTGGCAGCACCAGCGGCTTGACGGTTCAACGCCCTCGCAGCAGCGCCACCAGGCCATGGAGCACTTCAACGCGGACGGCAGCACAGACTTTGCTTTCCTGCTGTCTACTCGTGCCGGTGGTCTTGGTATCAACTTGGCAACCGCAGACACTGTGATCATCTTTGACTCTGACTGGAACCCCCAGAATGACCTTCAGGTGCGCTCACACATCTATGCAGCAACGAGCTGTAGGCTCTGCATCTGCAGTTGGGGCACTTCATTCTGGGCCTTCTGTATCTATCTGTATGTGCACTGCATGTGTTGTCGCCCGTGCACAAGCACTTGCTGGTGCCGGGGGTGCCTGCACACCTGCAGTCGCAAACGCCGGCTTGCTGGCAGCCCTTGCACTGGTTGGTGAGGGTCGTGGGTGCAGGCGATGAGCCGAGCGCACCGCATTGGGCAGAAGAGCCACGTGAACATCTACCGCCTTGTGACGATGGGCTCGGTCGAGCAGGACATCCTCGAGCGTGCCAAGCGCAAGATGGTGCTGGACCATGTCATCATCCAACGCATGGACACCTCAGGTGTGCCCCGCCCTCCCCTGCCGCCCTGCAGATCACACACATCGGTGATCAGGCAGAAGGCCAGAGCCAGCCTGCAGCAACCTTCGTAGCGCAACTGCATGCAGTGATTGTGCCCCCTGCTTGTGAACCCAGCATGCACGAGTCCTACACACATCATTCCCTTCCTGCTTGCAGTAGCTGTAGCGTCAATGTGACCGACAGTGAAACGTGGTGGCATGCGCATGCAGGCCGCACAGTGCTGGAGGGGGGCAAGCAAGGCAAGGACATGTTCGACAAGGGAGAGCTGGCAGCCATCCTGCGTTTCGGTGCTGAGAATCTGTTCCAGGGGGAGCAGCAAGAGGACGGCGACGTGGCACCCACCGCAGAGGTGCAGCAGCGCGACCAGCAGCTGTACGAGGAGGACATCGACGCCATCCTCGCCCGCGCTGAAGTTGTCGACCAGCGTGCACAGGTGCCGCCATCGCCTCCCCTTCTGTTTCGCTGCATGCATCATGTGTACTCGTTTTCTGTGGTGGGTTGTCCTGAGTGGCCTTGTGAGGGGCGTTTGTTTCTTTGCCAGACATACCTGGCTGAGTGCAGGAGGAAGCAGAGGAGAAGAAGAACGAGCTTCTGAGCGCATTCAATGTTGCAACGTTCAAGAATGATGAGGATGATGCAACTTTCTGGAGCCGCTTGATCCCTGATGATCATCGGGCAAAGGTTCCCGAGCGCAAGAACCGCAAGGGCGCCAACGCTGCGCCAGACGGAGAGCCTTCAGCGCGCACTGCCCGCCGCAACAACGCTTCACAGAACGAAGCAAAGAGTACGGCTCCGCATGCACCTGCATGGCAGCATGCATCCACCTGCCACCTGGCGAGCCCTGCTGCCTCTGTCTAGCTTCTACTGTTCGATAGCGTATTTCCTAGCTCAGCCCTCTTTTGGGGTGCTGGGGTGGTTGAGGTGTGCGCTCACACAGCCGTTGCTGGATGTTTCAAGATGCACAAGCATTAGGGGCCACATTTAGGGTATCTTACAGCAAGCTGTGCATGCAGGCCGCAAGGTGCGCAACCGGCCAGCGGTAGATGCATCGCCAGCAGTTACAATCGAGATCTCCTCATGGCCTGCCCTCTGTGACGAGACAGGCAAAGCGGCAGACTGCTCGAGTGCCGGCTGGGATGCCGGGGACGGGCTGACTCGCAGAGAGGCCAATCTTTTCATGCGAGGCATGAAGCGCTACGCCCGCATTGACAAGCTGGATGACATATGTGGCGAGGTCGGCAGCACACTGACCGACGCGCCGCCAGAGGCCCGATGGGGCATGTGGTTTGGTGTCGAGGGCGCCTGCCGTGATGCCCTCGCTGCCGTGGAGGCTCAGGGCCTCGACCCCAAAGATGCTCAGGTGCCTGCCGCCCACATCCTCTCACCAGCCTCATGAGGCCCGCCATTGGATCACTACCACAGGCCACCGTCTCGCTACTGAACGAGAGCTGTGTGACCTCGTGCAAAGTTTATTTTACTCCTATGTAGTATACATGCTGTTACGGTTGCCAGGACAGGAGATGCGTGCTGCCAGTTGCTAGCCGCAGGGGGCCCCGCAGGTGGAGAGGTGGCTGAGTGGTGTACGCATCTGCAGGTCGACTTCTTTGGCAACACCATCAAAGCACTGGAGCTGTCGCAGCAGCTGAGCGCGATGAAGATCCTTAGCAAGGAGGTGGTGTCGCTGAAGGACCCATACACGCTGTTTCACTTGGACGACGACGCGATCCTGCCTCCCCCCAAGTGGGCACCTGCCAACGACTGGACTGTCACCGACGACAGCATGCTGCTGCTCAGCGCGCAGCTGTACGGAATCGGCAACTGGGACAGCATAGCTGCAGATGAGCGCCTCGGGTTGAAGGCCAAGCTGCAGGGCGCAATCAAGGATGGCACAAAAGTGGGTGACAAAGCTTTCCCTCAAGGTGCTGCCCTGCCCTCTAGCGGAGCTGCATGGCATCACAGCTCTAGGCTGTGAGATGGCCGCCATGTTCCTATGCTTGCTCGCGCCACTACAGCTATACCATGGAGCTACGCACTCATGGTGAGCGTGTCCATGTGAAGACAGTGAGGAATGGTGCAACAGTGTGGAGGTGCTGGATGCAGGGTCGCACATAGAAACGCGTGTGCTGGCGCTGCTCAAGCGCATGGAGCGGGTGAGGAACCCTGACACCACACAGCAGCGCCCCGGCCGTCGCAACAAGAAGGCTGCCCCTGCCACTCCCCGTGAACGTGCCGACAAGAAGGGGACGGGGCGGCGCACGCCCAAGCGGCAGCGGACCACGAAGGATGAATCTGAAATGCTCGCGGTGCGTGCTCCCATGCCCCCTGATCAGTTGACCTGCTCTGGCTGCCCGTGCGATTGCGTCAACACGGTGCACAGAAGCATTGCTGTGGGCTGAGACGAGATCCTCCGACATCGTGTGCAACCCTCCTGCCCTCCCTTGAGTTCTGGCTCACATGTGCGAGCGCGCATTCTTTCACCACGTAATCTACGCCAATGCTCTGCACCAAGGTCTCATGGAAGAGGCCTCATTGAGGTCCAAGCGAATGCTCTGCATGGAGCAGCCTCGACAGGGTGTGCATGAGTGTGCAGGCGACATGCTCATCGGCACTGGAGGCGGTGCTACCGGAGATGAAGAAGATGAGGCTGCTGGCTCGCACACAGGACATCCCAGAGGCTCGTATTCGCACCAAGACCCGCAAGTACCTGCTCGCAATTGGTGACAAGATCGTGAGCCTCCCCCGGGACGATGGCCTGCCGGAGCCGCCCGACCTCTGGGACTATGTGTCAGAGTACACCGAAAACGTGAATGACGGTGAGCAGCTGCGGGCTCTGTACGACAAGCTGGACACGGACCGCGTCGCAAAGGAGGCTGGGGGCTTGGATGACGCGGACGAGGATGCGGGTGATGCTGTGGAGGATGCAGCGGACGATGCAGATGCGGACAACGATGGCGCACGCGCACCTGCCGCTGCCCCTGCCGAGGACTATGATGAGGGTTACGACCCAGAAGCTGACGAAGGAGATGAGCCAGACGGTGATGATGATGAAGACTGGGCTGCGTGAGCTTCTGCTCGTCACTTGGGCGGTGCCCCCTGTGCTGCTCTTTTCTGTGGCTGATGGAACATGCAACCAGTTGCTGCGCAGCCTCACTGGCCACAGCTGTAGATATTCGGACTCTCAGTCGCCGCCTCAGAGATGGAGATGTGCTGAGAGTGAGTTCCAATTGCATGTAGCCCTCTTGCGTGGTGGGATGCGAGGCTTGACTAATGCGGTGATCACCGAGGGCCCTTTGCTTCTTCAAGGGGCAGTCATCCTGCCGTCTCCCACTCCAAATCTTGCAGGGGGTGCGGCTCTGCCTTGGGCAGATTTTCACCTGCCCACGCTGGCATGCTGTTCACGCGGCTGCGCCGGCATGCTGCAGTGGGCACCTTGGATTGCGGACGCATACATGCAGCGATTCTGGGCTTTGATGGCGCAGCATCCACACAGATGATGCAAGTGGTGGTTTGTAGCTATGCATCAAAGAAACTCGCCTGCAGATGGACAGGCAGAGGAGGGGGGGGTGTCAACGGAGTCAATTGTCGGGGACGGGGTGGCTGCTGCTGTGCGCCCCTCTAGATGACAACACGTGCAGCGCATGTTTTCAGCCACTCCATGGTGTGCAAGCCTGCCATGTTGTACATGCGTCTCCATTTTGTGTACGGGCACCGCAAAGTGTGGCGGCATGCTGCGTTTGATGTGTGTATCCAACGTTGTTTGATTTCCCATGCGCGGGTCCACTGTGTGCATGGGAGGGAGATGACAGTGAGTGTGATCATAAGTGAGCCTGATGTGCGTGCCTGTGTTGGCCTGTTTTCGAATGTTATTACTGTACGAATTCTGCACAATTGTCACAAAGGCAGTAGGGGGCGTTTGATGGCGACCACAAAAGCAATCAGGGTGAGGCTGTCACTGTTCGTCTGCCAGTGACTCGCTAATGAGTGTGCGATCGCTCTAGGTTGTAAGCATCAAGTGATGCAGGTCTCCGCTCATGCGCTGAGTACCGCGCAGCAGAAAGCATGCCTATGCACTTGAAGCATCGACCGCGGCAGTTGCTTGCTCCAAATGTCATCTCGGCGTGTGCAACGGTCATTATTGGGAGTGTATCCAAACGAGTGCTTGACACAGGTAGCTTCCGAACGGGGGCCAGCTGCAGCATGTGTGTTCACATTGAAAGTGGCGTAGCTGACAAGCGCGCAAGGTGCCCCACCATAGAGCAGCTGAAAACAACAACGCTAATACAACCAGCCACTGCGCAATACCCACGGTGCAGAAAAATACTAAGGCAAAACATGGCAAACGGCCAGCCACAGAGACAGCGCCAACCCCCACCATAAGTCAGCAGCAGAACGGGCGGGCCATCGATGCCGGCGAGGCCCCTGCCAGGCACAACCAAGAAAGACCACAACAGGAGGACATCTGGGCAGCCGCAGGAGGGGGAAGGAGCGAGGCGCTGGAGGAAGGGGGGGAGGTAACCATCACCACGCAGCAGCTCAGGCGGGTGGAGGCCGAGGCGCTTGAGGGCGGAGCGTTGCTGGGCGAGAGTGCTAAGCGGAGGGGAGCCGCGCTCGGATGGGGGCCGCAGTGCGGGGAGGGATGGCGATCACTAGCCGCAGGGGCCTAAGTTGCATCGGCAGTAGGACTGTAATAAGCACGAAGCGAGCACATGCCTGAGTGCATCTGTGACAAGGCAACAACCTAGAAGCAAGCACCACAATATCAAATGCAAGCAGCATAGCACAAATTACTAGACTATACCTGTACAAAAGCATCAAACGCCACAGACACAGCGGCAAGCTGCATGTGAGAGTTGCATGGCTAGTGGCGCACAAAGCATAAGGAGCATCTTTAAGAAGGCGACGATGGAACAACCGAATGCACAGGAAGCACAAACACACGAAACACAAGGCGGGCTATATCAGAGTAGCTAGCACGAAAAGCATCCAGCGAAAGCTCCAAGCACCTACACACAAGCAGCACCGCCAGAACACAAGACACAGGATCAGGGTCACAGACATGGCCCGCAGGGGCGGGCTGCCGCCACCCCACTGGGGGCGCCTGTGGAAGGGAGGTGCGTAGGGACGCCGAGGTGGCTGCGGGAGGGAGGGCCCCGTTGAGTGGATGAGGGACGTGGGAGGCAACGCGACAAAGCGGGGGGGGGGGTCCAGCAGTGAGGCTGGCAGGGGTGTGAGGGCAGGAAGCCGCGGGGACAGTGCTAGGAAGGGGGATATGTGAACAGAGCAGCGGCAGGGGGGGCTGGTGCTTGGCGGACAGGGGCCACGGCCAGGCTTGCACAGAAGTTTAAGAAACTGTCCGGAGTACTCGGACCGACTTTTGATTTTCAGGGTCTAATCACCTATTAAAGAGCGGTTGATTTGAGCAAAATTGTGCTCTTAGTTCGGGCCGACTGTAGTACCTAGGCCACGGCACCGCGGCAGTCAGGGTTGGGGGGGGGTCTTAGGTGCTGCAAGCTTCAGCCGTGGGCACAGGCTGGTCTGGCAGGAGGGCGTTGCCCGCCACGCGCAAGCTGCCTGTGTGCTCGG
Source organism: Ulvella scutata (assembly GCA_032359135.1). Classification (NCBI taxonomy): domain Eukaryota; kingdom Viridiplantae; phylum Chlorophyta; class Ulvophyceae; order Ulvales; family Ulvellaceae; genus Ulvella; species Ulvella scutata. Next base: position 28,998 of record JAUMHD010000003.1, read on the forward strand.
TGGAACACCGATACTGGCGCGCGTGACATGCACACAGAGCGCACGGGCCTCTGCAGCATCTGCAACACCGCATCACCGCAGAGGTCCACAACCAGCGACCACACAGCACCAACCACCACGCCTTACAAACCCCACCAAGCCAGATCTATCCAAACAAGCATACAGCGCCATATACACAGTGCCAAACACCGGAGGCAGGAGCGGGGCACAGGGCGGCGCGGATGAGGGCGGGAGGCAGCGATGCACGAGAAGGGGGGGCCTGGGAGTTAGCCTCGTGCTCGGTGGATGAGTCAGGACATGGTATAATTACACTTGTATCATGTGACACAGCATGCGGCTCAATGCACACCCCACATCACATCACATCTGCAACCTGGGGCATTCCCTGACCCCCGGGAGAGAGCTCAGGGTACCACCCGCTCACCTGCTGCGTCAGCCCAGCCCGCTCCACTCCACTCCCTGGGGTTTCAGGTCCCGTGCGATCCTTTCTGTGGTCACCTGCCGATGTTAGCTGCCACATAGCACAAGGCTGAACAGCAGCATGCCAGCCATAGCGGCGGCGCCCCGGTGGCTGCCCGCGAGGCCCTCCAGCAGCGCGCAGCCTGTCGGCAGGTTGGTGTGGAAAAAAGCAAGATGCACTCACATTGCATGCGGGCAGGCAGCTCCAGGGCTAATGTGTTCTCATGGCCTCTAAGCTGATCGTCTACTCACGACCAGCGGGGTTGCCCCCATTGGGACGCTCAGTGGGCGCCGCACTCTGCGTGTCCCCATAGTGGCTTCTGTCGTACCTCAGACCGTAGTCCACAAATATTTCTGAGCCAGGCGGGATGCGGCGCGTGGCCACGTACAGCAGCACGTCGGCGCTCTCGCCGTTTGTGCAGTACACGTTGGTGCCGCCTGCGCCCACTGGGGGCTCGTTCACGTACGCCATCGCTGCAAAAAGACATTCTCTATCAGCACTCCATGCGTCCAATACTGCAGCAGCTTCAGACCGGAGTAGCCATCTGGCAGCATGCACTGGCTTAGACTGATGCATGCGCCATCACACACACAAGTGGCGTCCACAAGCTGCACACAGGTCCACAACTGTGCAGCGGAGACAGGAAAACGGACCTGGGTCTACCGGGAACGGCCACGGGAGGTTCGGACCTGCAGCATACCCCTCATTCTGGCACCGACTGTGTGTAGCACATCAAACTATGTGTTGCACGTGACAGAGGGGATGCCCACCTGGCCACTGCGAAACGTTGCCTTGTGCGTCAGTTGGATCCCAGAAATTGCCATCATCGGTTTGAAACACATAATTCTTGCTGTTGGGGGCGTTTTGCGCTTTCCAAGCCATCTGCAAGCACCTCGGTGGCTTAAGCTTGGAATGGACCCAACTGGTATCTGAGACAAGGGTGGACGGTGATGACTAGCCCGAACCAAAGAGTATGAGACGCAATAATTAAGTTTGTGTTCGTGCTCTTTGATGCAAAGATAAACGGCACCTCATCTGAAGTCCTCAAGACACCTCCAAATCTGCCAATGGCAGTGCCCTCTTCAATGAGAGAGCGTGCAAAGACGCCCTTACCACTGACCGGTGACGATTTCACTTCAACTTCTTCAATGCTCCATCCTACAGGGCGTTTGCTGACAGCATAAGCGAGAATTATGGCTACGCTAGCTGCTTGGCCGGGAAATAGGTTGACTGCAGTCCAGTCGACAGACATGGCCTGTGTCGCGACTGGCCTGCCAGTGGAACGTAAACGCGTATCAAACGCATTCTGCAGCGTCTTGAACATGTGCTTGTGGCATGGCAAGTGCAGCATGGAGTACGGACGTGGTAGTGCTCGACCAACCAGTGTTCCAGGCCCAGACAATCGGTCAAGGCAGACGAGAGTGGAACAGATGATGCAGGGATGGAAGCACATATCCACGGGTTGCATCGAGTTTCAGCAGCCGTTTCCTGTACTGGCAGGAATCGATATACACCGTGCATCCCCTTCATGTGATCGCCACTGCTCCAAACCTCCACGGCACCAATATCAGGCATCAGAACTCACTGATTAAATGGCACATGCTTGACAATTTTGTGCTTTGGTTTCATCTGGATTCAACCTTTATAATACACTAAGCCAAGTTGAACACCTGTCAACACACTGCACAACAAAGATACACGATCTGAACTCCGCCCCGTGTACACGTCAATGCTACAGCAGTCAATCTGGCACATACCGGACGGTTAGCAGAAGTCACATCTTGTTCCATGAACCCACGCGCACAAGTGTGCTTTGCACATTTCGCCTTGCCGTGTATGTGCTCATTTGCGAGCATCTCAATGCCCGCAGGGCAGAGCATTGTGCTCCATGTACCGCTCCAGATTCCTCCCACCCTCCCTCACATCACTATCCCTTGTGCAATTTACAGGGCAAGCCTTGACCATGTGGCACTTGGCGGCGGCGTTGTATGCAACAGAACTGTGCAACACATGAAAAGGGTGGCTGCAGTTACCAACGACCCGCAGTTACCGGGAGGCACATGTCCATGGTTCGCTTTTTGACGCCCTTGGGCTCCCACCCAGCAGGTGGAAGGATCACGGCATGCTCTCCTTTAGGCTGCTCCGATTTGATTGTGGCGGATTGCGTGGCATTTTTTATTTTGCTGGGAGAGGGTGCACTTTGCAAGAAATATATCGCAAAACACAACAGAACAGCTCCCAACAGGCTCCGGCTCATGCCTGAAGCATCCGTAGGCCGTACTGATGTCAAATCCGTGGCATTTTCGTTCACTTGATGGTTGAAGTGCCTCTCAGGCCTGAAGTAGGTCTGGTGCATGTCTGGTCACGTGATCACATCATAGTGGCTAAGGGCTCCAAATGCACAGCGCCGGCACAATTGCTGCCCTTGCACTTGAACTGTGCACATTACAACCTACACCCTGACATGGTCCATGCTTCTTGCAGAAGAATGTAACGTATTGCTGGCTGTTGTTGAGAGCAAGAATTTTGAATCGCCCAAAAGTTAAATTGCCCGAAATCAAGTCGCCCTGTTGAGCGATTCTGATCCATACCCTGGGTCAGAGTCGGATGGGGAGGAGAGTGGTAAAGGCTGGTAGTGTTGACAGTGACACTGAGGTTGAGAGATCTGACTGTACCGAGGGGGTGACACCGATGCTTCTGGGGGCTGGTGCTCGCGGCAGGCAGCAAGAAGCCGGCCACCCAAGAAAACTGCCAGGCCCCTCAGGGCTCGAAAGTAGCAATATTCCGAAGCACAGGGTAGTTTATTGCGTGTGTTGAGGGTTCTAGGTATCCTCATGCATGTGCATCGAGCATCATGCATGCATGTATTCGAATATATTATGTCCTAGACAAAGGCGTGTATGTAATCAAAATAAACAGGTCGATACTTGGGCTCTGCAGCGACATTCAACAACGTACAAAGAAGCGCACTGCAGTGTTTATTTTGTCCAACGTTGTCCTGTTTCGTGGATTTTCACAGTTTTAGATTTTTTGTGGTCTTTTTGTCCACAGCTTGGGCATACTACGCAACCCGCCACAATCAAATCGGAGCGGCCTTATGAGTCATTTTGAACGCCATTGAGTTTACAAAACACAGCAGCATGCGCATCGATTCTATTCATAGGACTGCAAGAATGAGCCAGCACATGTGACCGCTGCGCTCCGGGGCAGCATGCATGCGGCAGCCGTAATGCACCAAGGCTGCGGCCAAGTATCAACCAAACCAACAGGACGATGAACAGAGCTACTGCACGTCGTCTTCATCCATTAGGTCACCCCAACGAATGCCATACTTGGCCGCGAGATAGTGGGCGCCGATGGGCCCGCGGGAGCCGTACGGGTACGTCTCAGGGGCCTTGCCTGCCTTCTTAAGAGCATCCAGCACAGGCGTGAAGAGCTGCCAGGCGGCGTCCAGCTCGTCATTACGGATGAAGAGCCTCTTGTCCCCTGCACACCCCCCCTCTCTCTCAGGCGCAGGCCATGACCATCATTGTGCTTGGGGAGCATCATTGATCCCAAGCGCACAGCAACATTGGATGTGTGAGTTAGGTGTGGCCAAGCATGGTGTGTGGGCGTGTGTGCACAGTGGAGTGCGGGGCAGTGGATGGAGTGGGCAACAGAGAGGGGGGCCACACCGTTGACGACATCCAGCAGGAGGCGCTCGTAGGCGTCTGGCAGTTGCGCCACGTTCAGATCCTCCGAGTAGGACAAGTCCAGCCTGGTGGGCTTCACATTGAGACCCAAGCCTGGCACTTTGTTGTTGATGGTCATGTAGATGGCCTCCTGAGGCTGGATGCGGATCACCAGCTCGTTGGTGTTGCGGTCAAAGTCGGGCCCGAACTTGGCAGAGAACACGTTGCCTGGCACATGCCGGAACTGCACGCACCCCCTCCACGTCATTCTGTTACGGCACAGCACTGCCTGATGCCCTAGATTCAAGCTTGCGTGCTAACACAACACGGTAGAGCACACATGGAGATGTGTTCAAAAGAAGCAAGAAAAAGAAGCATACATCAACCGCCCTCATGGCACGCAGCCTCGCAGTGGGGGGGGGGGGGGGCAGCAGCGCACCTGCACGCGAATCTGTGCAGATCGTCTCTGGAGGGCTTTGCCAGCTTTGAGGAGGAACGGCACTCCATCCCATCGCGCGTTGTTGATGAAGCAGGCCACTGCCGCAAACGTCTCTGTGCGGGAGTTCTCAGGGACCGTCTCGTCGTCCAGATACCCTGCATGCATGCGCATCATGTCGCCCAGGGCGCCACTTCTCGGATGCTGTTGGCGGTTTACTCACGCGAGGCAGTGTGGGCCTGTGGGGGTGGCCACCGGCGGCACTCTGCCCAGAGTTTGGGGTTTCTGCTCCCTTGGAGAGATGCACAAGTGGACTCCACACCCGAAGATTTTGAACGCCTGTTCACGCAAACATAATGGCAAATAGACGTTTCCATGGTTTCAGGCAAGCGCCCTGCTGTGCTGCATGCAGTGGCAGGCGCCAGAATTCTGCAGGAGGCGGCGTGTGGAGCACACCTGGTAGGAATCCTTGGCCAGGCACCGTCAAGCCGCGATACTGGCCCACCACAACGTCGTCTAGTGCAACAGGCCTGATGTTGCGCAGCAGCTTCACCTTCTCGTTCCGGATATCCTCCGCCTCTAAGGTGACAGGGCACTCCATCGCAAACAGCGCCAGAATCTGCACTCCACTGCTGCCGCTCGCACCTTTCCAGCTTGAAAGAAAACCTTGAACAGATGCACGGTTCTAACAATCAAAATCAAGGTGTGAAAGCTACCAATGCGTTGATTGCGTGATCAGCGCGGCGCGGCAGTGGGGAGGGGCGCACCTGCAGCAGGTGGTTCTGAATGACATCCCGGATGATGCCGTACTCATCAAAGTACCCTCCCCTGCCCTCTGTGCCAAAGTCCTCACTGAAAATGACCTGCAAGCGCAGAAGCACCGTCCAGCAACTGCATCATCGCACAGCGCCACAGGCCTTGCAGCTGCGGCACCAGCACAACCGAGGTGGCCGTGGCGCAGCGCAGCGAGCCGGGCACACTGTGGAGGTGCCTGCTGCACCACATCCAGCGCCTGGCCACATCACAGTCAGCCCAATACACAGCAGCACCGGCTGCACAGTTCCCCTTGAAAAAAAGAAAAAGAAAAGAAGAAGTGAAAAAGAACTGTGCAGCCTGACAGCTGCAGGCGAGCACATGCACACTGACTCCGAACGAGTTCCACGGAGCCCTGCGCGCCGTACAACTGCATGGCCTGCGGCACAGCAACTGCAGAGGCGTGGAGAGGCGCGCCTGCACGTTGCGGATGCAGGTGCGGCTCCACAGAGGCTCGAAGATGAGGTTGGAGAAGCGCAGCACAGTCAGATTCTCGATGAGCTCCTTTCCGAGGTAGTGGTCGATGCGGAAGATCTGCTCCTCGCTGAGGTGCGTCTTCAGGTCTCTGTCCAGCTGCCTGCTGCTCTGCAGGTCCTTGCCGAAGGGCTTCTCCACTATCACCCGCGTCCAGCCTGAGCTGCATGCTGCGCAGCGTGTCAGAACAAGGCATGCATGCAGAGGCTGCGTGCTGGTGGGGTCATGGGAGCACAGGGCAGATGATCTTGCACATCCACTTGAGGCGGGGAAATCAATGGGGGCACTGATAACAGAGCTGTAGGGGTGGCAGGCAGGGGGGCAGGGGGCGCACTCTGAGCTGGCGGCGTCGGAGGCCCCCCTTGCAGCATCCACAAAGACGCCAGGGGGAATCGACAGGAAGAATATTCTGTTTGCGGCCTTGAACTGTTTCTCCTGCAGCACGCAACGCAGCTTACTGGCAGCCTGACCAGGTGCTGCTCCATAGTGGGCGCACCTCTGCGAGCAACCCCTCTGGCTGCCTCTTGTGGCCCTGCCACCCGCACCTTGACAGGCATGCCACTCTGCCCACCTCCCCTATATCTACACTGTACATCAATCGTGGAAGCGGCTCTGCTGCAGCAGCCCCAACACTCACATGCCAGAGTGGCAAGACCTGCCACTGGTGCAGCACATGGCGCTGCTGAATGAGGTGGGCCATGGTGCTGTCGCAAACACTACTAGCAAGAACCTTCCTGCACATGCTTCCGCAACATGCAGCGTTCCATGAGAGAGCACCTTTGCAGAGAGGTGCCCGTGCAGGGACTCATAGCTTGCACGCTCATTGTACTGCCCAGACACATACATCATGTCACCAAGGAAAGCGTCCATTGCAGAGGAGCAGTCCGCCCTGCACGCACAGCACCCTCACTCCACGCGCGCAAGCCACAGTGTGCTCGCGGGCAGCTGCACACCTCTGCAGGCCGCTCCACCACAGAGAGGGCTCAGCAGGGGCGCACTTGGCATCGATGCGGCAGCACAGAGTGTTAGAAATTTTCTCCCTGAACTCCTCAGTGGTTGTCTTGCTGCGAGCGTAGCCCACAATCTGCACATGGCCTGGCAGCAGGCCCTGGTAGTAGAGCGCAAACAGGGCAGGGAAAATCTTCTTGCGGGCCAAGTCCCCAGAGGCACCCACCACGATAATTGACAGTATCGTTTCGTCCTCGTACACATTGTTCTTGAGGTCGTAGTCTTCCTGCATCTGCCTCACCATCTCCTCCGGTGTCTTGGGCACCCCTGTAGCCTCTGGGGGTGGTATGTCTGCAATGGGAAACAATTTCTGACTATGAGCTGTATGAATCGCGGGGTGGGTGGGTGGGCAATCTGTGTAATTTGTGGTTGGACTCGATAGAGGCGCTTGCACCGCTCGCCTTGTAGCCAAGGTGCTTGACCACCAGTCACCGCCAAACCATCCCAGCAGGAGTTTCAGACAGCAAACACTTTCAAAAGCAGGCATTCAAACGTAATGCCGGATGTAGATGGTCATGCAGGCGTGCTGGGCCCGCGAGCCGAAACATGCGGCGCCGTTGCGACGGACTCACATGGTACCCCACCTCTGGCCTGCGCACGCTCGCTGCCGCACCAAGCCAAAATGCACCAGTGTACCATACAGCATGTACTAAATTGCGAAATTCGCTCCAGTGCCGTTCCGAGCTGCCCTGTAGCAGCTGCAGGAAGGACCCATAGTCTCGGAAGCACAAAGCCCACAGCCACGCAGGCGCACTGCCCGACACGATCACACGCGCACGCTGGTGAGAACAAAGAAATATTCCAAGCTTGTGTGTTGGCGCGCACCTACAGTCTCTGCGGCTTGCACGCGACAGAGGCCTTGAAACGACTTCTCCACTCGAAGCGCCCTGCGCTGGTGGGGCGTGCATGGCCTCCCTGCTCCGCACACAAGCGCCTTGGGCGACTGGAAAGCTTGTAAACTTAGCATAATTGATTCCACTGCGTGTAAAGCTTGGCTGGGCTGATGCAGTGGCCGCTGTGCGATGCCGTGAACGTGCGGAACCAAGGTGTCCTGCTGACTTATCACCCAGGCAGAAACACCGCGTGCTGGCAGATATCTAATGACAGGGAGGGCAATTACGGAACTACTTGTTACTCATCCAGCGCCCACGTCGGGTGCATACACAATTTCAGTATTGAGAACACGCAGCGAGGAGAGAATTGAGCTAGTGCATGCTTTGTGCACGCACCAAACAAATTTCCTTCCTTCAGTAGTTTCGGAAAACACCTTCTGCGGGCTGAAATGCGCAGGTCTCAAAATCATGGAGGGGGGGGGGATTCGGGAAAGTCAAAGAACACGTCGTGGATCACTTGGGCCGTCCTGCATGCAGCTGCACCGCCCAGAAAGGAGTGCTGCAGCCATCTCATCTCCTTGTGTGTTGCCACTCACGAGAGAGCGCACTATTGTAGTAACTGCAAGCCAGGCATGTTCGAGTGACGCGTGCAGCTGAGCAGCAGCACGAGGCCGGGCCAGCGGCTACAACACTCCAGCAGCAGCACACTCGCCTGAACAGACTAGTAGAAATGTTTGCTACATCTCGATCGAAGCTCGGGGCTGTTTTCTTACGGTGTCTGGGTTCTCAGGCAGGATGGCAGTCGCTTCGTAGTGGCGCTCATGCAGGTACGCCGATGGGTATGTGTGGAGATGTGGCTCACATAGGACCTAGAATGTTACACCATAGTATGCATGGGCCCTCTTTTAGTACCTTCGCAAGCAGGGTGCTTCATCAGCAGCCCAGTATGGGCAGCATCCGTAGGCAGTGCGACTTGCATGGCGCAGCTCACCCCTACAATGCTTTGTTTCATGTCCCTGGTCCCCCTAGATATGGCAAGGTGACTTGGGTGGGCCGTGGGAGGTCAATGAGCACGATAGCACCTGAGAATGTGGTGTACAGCATCATGGCGGTGAACGCAGCAGTTTTTGTGGCGTGGCAACAGCCTAGCATGCGGCGGTTCATGACCAACCACTTCACAGGTGTGCTTCTTATCTCTCGATTGCCTGTGTGGCGGCTGTGGAGCGATGTGAGTGCGGGGGTGCGGTATGCCTGTGATGCTCAAACCTGGGGCTGTTCGTGAATTTGTTGAGCAAGAGGTGGTGCCTGCTGACAAGTGTGCATCATGCAGCGTCCTATCAAGGCGTGCGGCATGGCTACCTGCACACTCTGCTCACCAGTGCTGTGTCCCACTACTCCATGGGCCACATATTCAGCAATATGTTCACTTTCTACTTCTTCGGTAGCAACCTGTGCCAAGTAATTGGCAGTGCAAGAGTGTGCCGCCTCTCCCTTTGCTGGAGCACTTGACTTTCTGGTGTCTTGGATTTGGGCTGACATCTTGTGTGTGCATATGCAGCTGCTCCAGCTATACGCAGCAGCCGCGATCGTTGGCGCAGGGACACAAATAACTGCTGACAAGCGTGCTGTTTGTCTGGGCGCCTCGGCTGCTGTGAACGCCATGGTGTGTTGCCCTCTGCTAGTGTCTTGCACAGTTGCTTGCTCTGTTGTAGTTGATTACGGTAGTTGGTGGGTTTTGCAAAATATATCACTTTGAACCAGTCGGCAAGTTCCTCGCAGTCGTCAACATGTGTGTTCTGTTCCGGTTTTTGAGGTTCATTCCAGACGTGCGCCAATGCATTGAATTTGCTCACACTCAATGCAGGTTATATTCTCTGTGTTGCTGAACCCCAGGGCGACCTACCTCCTTTACGGCATTGTACCTGCCCCAGCCTGGGCTTTGGGGACAGCCTGGATTGTCTGGGACACATATGGTGCTTACAAGGTACACAGCTCACAGCGACTTCTGTTCGTACCGTTGCCCCGTCCCTGCGCCATCCACCTGACAGCCCAGCCATGAAACATTACATGCAACCCAGAACCGAAACATCTGAAAACAATCTTTTGACATGCAGGGGGGAGGCAACGTCGGATACGCGTCGCATCTAGCTGGGGCAGCAGTCGGTGGAGCTGCCTTCTTGGCGATATCATCTGGCCTGTGGTGATTGGAGCAATACGTGTTATTTGCCAGGAGTGGCACCTGGTGAAAGCTCAGGTCTTCCACAACAAGACACCGGTCACACCCCCAACAAATAAATAAAGGAGGTTCTTCACCTGGATGAACAGCATGAGATTGCAATCGCGTTGTTAGGGCAAATGACATGGGACAGGAAGTTGAGGAAGCGGCTACCTCATAGTTTACGTTGTAAGAGAAGCCCTTGCCCACAACAACTTGCCAGGCTGGTCCAAATTTCTTGTCCATGGTATCCTTGATCATCTGCACCAGGGATATGTTTTCCTGCCACGTTGCGTCGTTATCAGGCCACAGAAGCTCTCGATCAAGCTAACTCCTTGGCGGAATTTTCTTTTTGCCGGCACTGAATGCCTGCAGCTGTGTGCCATTGTGTTCTGGACCTTGCTCACCTGTGTGCACTTCTCACGTTCGTCCGGAAACTTCTCAACCGCAGTGATACATACATCGATCGCCTCTTCCCTCATCTCTGCTGTCATGTCACACTCCTTGACCAATGGATACTTGGCTACTTTGAAGAACTCTTCCATGCTCTGCTTATACAGCTGTGGCGCCTCCGCAACCTTCGCCATGCCGGCAAGTTACGATATTAACAGCGTCAGAACAGACACTGTCGGAGCGGAGGCGCGCTGGGCGCCCAGGCTGCACTGTTCGAGTCAATGAGAAGATGTGTACAGTTGATGGCACTGCAAATCGCATCTGGTGAAGAAGATGAGTATATCTGAACTTGGAACAAGCGATTGCAAGCAATAAGTGTGCAGCGGAATCATGTGTGCTTGGCTTCGTGCGAAAACTCCAAATTGTGTCTGTTCACATGCATACACCAGCACAGTAGAGCTATAGGGAAATCACAAACTGCACAGAAGTAATGGCGAAAACTGTTATGCAAGAATGAAACTGTGTACAATGAGTATTTCTGTTGTGTCTGCATGTAAGAGGTGCATGGGGTGTTAGTCTGTCTTCCCATTCCACTTGCGAGATACAAACATGTCCCGTGCTGAGGTCGTGGCACACACATGGAAACGAGCATCATCTTTGATGTCTGACTTCGCAAGAGAACAGACTACAAGTGGAAAGGTGCCGACTTTACAAGAGTCAATGATGTATCGACTCAGTGGCAAACCAATATCTAGCAAGGCACACTGCTGGAACAAGTGGCAGATGCTACAATCGTATGTCTCTACAAATGCCCCTGGCCTCCCCCTAAATCACTTCCTACAACGGTGAATTTCCCATATATGCGGCAGCAGTTCTAGGTCGCATGGGGTCGATGTATGACTGCCGAGACTGCCTAGCCTGACACAGCAGTTTCTCCATAGCACTATTGAAGTCACCTTCACTCATTCTGCTATGTTGTAATCCGGGTGTCCCAGAGGCACGCACACGGCCCGCCTGGCCGGTGCTAGGACGAGATGGATCATGCATCGGAGGGAGGACTCTGCCAACCCACGGGCGCTCCTTGAAGGCGGCCCGGGGAGTTGTGGAGCCGCCTGCGGCAGGTGCATCATCACTTGAGGGCTCAAGCTCCAGCTTGCCTTTTCTTGAGCTGCCACTCCCGCTCTCGGAGATAGGAGCAAGGCCAGCAGGGATCCTTCCTGCAAGTCAGATGCGTTTGAAGGTGGAAACTGAGCATCCCTAGGATGTGATGGACCAATGCTGTTTCAATCGCAAGCGTTTGGCTGGCGTCACGCACCAGTTTCAGAGCGGCCCATGCTGGCTGCTTCTGCTAGTTGGTGAGCAAATCCAGTATGGCTAACCGTCACTGAGTTTTGTGTGCCGAACAGAGGGTTCTTCATTGTATACATGGACATGTCCATGTGGCGTTCTGCCGCAGTTGGTCTGTCACGAGGAGTGAGCTCGCCAGAGGCAGGCTGGGCATTGTGGGAGACATTCTCTGAGGAAGCCTCTGCAGAACAAATTTCCTTTCATGACACGGAGGAGCGAACTTGGCCATGTTTGAAATAGTACCACTCCAAATGGATACACCGGGAAACGCATGATGCACTATATCAGATGCAGACAGAAAAACAATGCTGCCATCTGTTACTTTGCAACCATGTAACATTGGGGAGGAATTAGTACCGGACAACGGAATATAGATCATATGCAACCTTGAGAGAAAGTCTCAGGGGATTGCGAGTGAGTGCAGCGACCAAATGCTGATTGCAGACAGAACAAAAAAATCAGATGAACAATGAAAGGACACAACAGGCCAGACATTCACCTGTGTGTTCTTCTTCGATGGTGTCCGGAACGGCAATGCCAGCAGGGGACATGGATGATGGCTGGGGGGCAGGGGCACATCCTTTGAAGATGGAATCGTGTAGGCAATCTTCAGCATACGATTGCATGGGATTGAAGCTCGGCATGCTGTGTGCCAGCTCTGACACAGCAGTCTTATGATCCTGAGGCCTGGGGGAAGCTTTTGTGACTGCAGAGAACGAGCTTAGTTGGAGTGTTTTCCTTGACGCAGCACGTCTGAGTGCGCGTGCGTGGTGGGGGGCGAGTGGGGGAGTGAGTGCGCGTGCGACGCAACAGTCACAAGAAGAGGCACATACTACACGGGCACACGATTCACCTTTTGAGACAATTTTGCAGCTCTAGTCAAGTGCATGTGGCAAATTTAAGTGCGACGTGTCCGGAATGACACAAAATCTGAATGGGCGTACACTCTGGGCTTATGTCCATTGTGGGTTCATCAGTGAGAACAATTGAATCGTCCATTGGTGTGTGCATGGGTCCTGGATGCTGGTGCATTTCGTCTGGAAGCGGCGTGAGCATGCTATTCTTCCCTGGGGCATCTTTCTGCGTGTCAGAGGGGTCACACTCTGCACCACTGCTAGGCCCCACCCTCCTACCAGAAAACGTTCCTACGGCTGCACTTGCGGACACATTCTCACACAGGCCTGTCATGCGATTCGGGCGCTCTCCAGCAGCATGTGCTGTGCTTGGCCGCTTGGGCAAGTCCGCATGGCAGGGCTTGTGGGGCCTGTCAAGGTCCTTGCCACCGCTGCGAGGTCCAAGCGCTGGCTGAATGAGAATGTCTTCTTCATAGTGCTTGGGGCACTCTGGAGCTGGCTGCAGAGGAGTAGTTCCTGAATACAGACTGCGGTTGCACACTCCCTTCATACACGTGCTGACTTGAACGTTCTCTGGACTTTGCTGTCCGTCACTACTTCATTCCAAGGCTGCACGTGCTTTGACATTTGTGGTCAGGACCTTGCACAGAGTCAATCTGTGCACGCAAGGAGGGCATACTTGATGGCCGAGAGGCAGGTGCTGAGAGAGGAGCGGGATTCGAAGGTGGAGTCATTAAGCCAGAGGATTCTTCATGAATAGGACTGAAGGTGCTGCCAACATTCGGGTGAGTGACGGGCTGCGAAGATGCAGGTGTGGTAAGGTTAGTAATGAATGGGTGCATCAGGAGACGCTCGCAGTTGGCACGCCGGCGGGGATCCCTGTCAAAGCACAACTGCAGAAACTCTTTTCCCTCCTTGCTGAGGTTCGGAGGGATTGCTGGCTGGATGTCATTGTTGACGATGTGATAAATCACACCCATCTGCATGTCACCAGGACGATTGCAGATCACTCCCATGCCTGGAAGCGCCTGGGCCTCATAACTGTACAAAGCTCAATCAAAAGCGTCACTTTTCTGTGAAGGAGTTCTTGTTATGCATGACATGGGAGAAAGCGTTACTTGACATTCTCAGCGTTCCAACGGTGACGGCCAGCTGGTGCAATGCAGGCAGAAAGGCACCGCGTCTGCAGTGGACTGATCGTGGCAGGATAACAGGGAATTGAAGAACTTAAAAATGAAACAATACACACCATGTTGTTCTTCAACTTCTTGTCAAGCTGATCGTGCCATGGCGCTTGTGCAGTGAACATCTCAACAACAAGGCACCCAAGGCTCCATATGTCAGCAGGCCTCCCCACATCCTTGCCCTGCATCATCTCAGGGGCCATCCAGTATAGCGTGCCTTTCATAGACATCTGCTGCTGATCTGCACACAAGAGACAGTTGGGACACATTGTTCCTGCTTGTCACTTGCATAGTCCTGGCCGTCCTCAACATGAAGCATCCATTTCACAGGAGATTCAGAACGCGCCTTCTCTGGCAGAGAGAGCCACTGTATGAATCTGCTTGCTAGCCCCAAAGTCAGTGAGCTTGATGTTGCCATCTGTGTCCACCAGCACATTCTGCCCCTTGATGTCACGATGCATGATCTTTCTGCGGTGCAGATAACGCAAACCCTGAAGAACTTCCTTTGTGTAAATCCTCACACACTGCTCCTCCAGTGGCCCTGCAAAAACTTGGAGCTCACTGTGGGCACAACCTAGAACTGCAGATAAAGTACAAATTTCCATGCGGTGGCAAGTTCTGCCCACCAGCTCCTAGACTTCGCAGTGGAGTACTGCTGTAATTCGTTCTATGAGTATCTGGATAGAGACTAGAACCTTGTCTGCCACTAGAATAAGATACTCTAGCCACCTGCCACCAGAACCTTGTACATTCTATGGAGTTATGCATGTAACTTTACACACTAGAACCTCACACGTGCATCCTGACACTCGCACAGCCTCACAATCTGAACGCAGCACCGATGGCATCAGCGGCGCACCAAAGTCGTCCAGGAGTTTCCTGATCGACCCACCTGGCATCCACTCCAAAAAAATGTTGAAGTGGGTGTTCGTACGCTCAAAACCAAGGTATTGAACAATATTAGGATGCTTGAGCTTCTGTAGGGTGCGAATTTCACCCTCAAGCTCCCGTACACATGCAGCCACCTTTTGCCTGGTTGATGCGTCAGTTGAGTTGAGCTGCTCCACCTGCAAACCACTAGGTGCAACATTGCCAGGAGGAGGCTGATTTGAGCTGAGGTGCATCTGATACTGATATACAATACAGCAAAGTATGAACATATGAGATCCCTTGCAACATGCACTATAAGAAGCTGTTGCACTGCCAGAAGTCAACTGGAAGAGCCCCACCTGCTTGACAGCTACAAGTTGCCCCGTGTCAACCAGATGAGCCAGGTGCACAACACCAAATGCACCCTTTCCGAGCTGGGATCCTTTCTTCCAGTGCCACTCACGTGTCAATGCACTCTGCTGTGGAGATGAAGTTGCAGCGTTCGGCTCATGGACGCTGTGGACACTAGATACGAAGTCTTCTTCACTAGGATCTGAAACGCAAAATGATAAATATCAAGATTCTGTTGAACATGCTTTGCCCATGGCATGAAACAAGCAGAAGCAACCTTGCATACATGCTGTTGAAGCAGCACCCAAAACGACCTTGTACACTGAACCCCACAGAAATAGGCACCATCAAACGAGAAATATGAAATACAGCACCTTCTGTTGCTACTGATGGCGCAGCCGCATGATGTGGGTCTCTATATACCTGCAGATGTCGAGTGGTGTCAGTGGGCTACATCACTGTCAACTGGCATCTGTACACACGCAAACAATCAAACTGTGTATTTTAAAATGATGAAAATGTTGCAATGAAGGGTCCCGTACTGGAATATGGTGCGCATCCTGGTCCGGGGCCGGTAGTTTTCTCGCCTGCAGGACAGCGTTGTTAGCCACCCATCCCGCATGCGCAAAGTCGCAGAATAGGGGAACTCAAGTGCCAATATGTTGTAAAGCAACATGTATATTGCGCACCGGGAGGACATGCGGTCTCCTTGGCGCAGAGGTACAAGAGCCCATTGCCAGTTCGCCAGAAACTATTGGTGCATGGAGCGCACAAGTCTTCTCCCTGGGCTATTTCATACAAACTAAATCATCAACCGATGTGTATCAGTTCGAAGGAGACGTGTTCTGCTCACGGGTGGGCGCTGAACCTGATTCCATGCAATTCATTGAAGGCGCAACAAGCCCCCAATCAGTTCACAATTCCTGACAGCGAGGATATCAAGGCGTGCAGCAGCGATGACAAACATATCAAAGCGATTTTTTCCACCTTCGTTTGAGAGCTTCCCTGTACCACTTGACGATGCATCGCGATGCTGCACAGGTTGCACATGCGCCAGCCCAAAACATGCTGGAATTCGATCGGGAATCCCAACCCCATGTTTGACGACGTGGTTCTCGACGCGACCTATCAAACAAAGCAGAAGAGTCACCTAACGAGTTTGCAGTCGGGCACCTCGGGCAAGGAACGTGTGTGTGTACGCTTATCGACAAGCACCCAACACTGGTTTTTCGTCTAGTTTGACCTCCTAGGCGGCTTCGGCTGAGGTATGCTGACCACCAGAACTGCAAAGCTTGGTCCTTTACATTCGTATCACATCATGCTGTTGTATTTGTAGCGTGATCATGTTCGCTGCACGGCTTACGACAACCCGCACCCCGATTCCATCCAATGTACCCTTTCGCCCCCCAAGGCGAAACGGTGAAGTACAGGCCATAGGAAGACCGCCAGACGTGCTTTAAACACGAAATCATAATATGTTTTAGCCCTCGGACGTCTTTTGTGTTATGCAGGGCACAATTTGACTGCGAGAATGGCATTCCGCTTAGCGCAGTCCGCTTTGCGGCAGGCCGCCAACTCGTCGCGGCCTGACAATGCAGTTGTTCTTCAGCGGTTTCAGCAAGCCGTGGCATACGGAGCTCCGGCAGTAGATACCCGCGATTTCCGCATTGGTAAATATGGAGCGGCCAAGGTCGAAGAGGGTGAGAAGAGGGCGATGGAAATCCGTGCGAAACATGCTCAGGAGAAGCGGGCCGCTCTAGAGGGCGATACCGCGGAATGGAGCAAGCGAGTTCAGCTGGAGGCGTGGAGGAACGCGGGCACCATGTCCGAGGCTGATCTCGTGAAGATGGAAGACTACAAGCATATCTACGCAAAAACCGTAACATTGGAGAAGCTAGGCCAGGAGGTGGACATTTCCCAGCTCAAGGGCGATGGCAAGGTGTCACAGGTGTGTGACAAGATCACAATTCCTCCGTGATTGTACTCAGCCCGGCACTTTCTGTTGCGTTTTTGTGCAGGTGATTGGCGCTGTTGTGGATGTGGACTTCCCAGATGGTGAGCTGCCTGCCATTCAGTCTGCCCTGGAGGTTGCTGGGCGCAATGAACGCCTTGTGCTCGAGGTGGCACAGCATCTTGGAGACAAGACTGTACGAACCATTGCTATGGACGGTACAGACGGCCTTGTACGTGGCCAGCCCGTTACTGATACCAAAGCTCCCATCCGTGTGCCCGTTGGCCGAGAGACTCTTGGCCGCATTCTGAATGTCATCGGTGAGCCTGTCGACGAATGTGGCCCCGTAGAGGCTAAGGAGCTCTGGCCAATCCATCGTGAGGCCCCTGCATTTTCGGAGCAGGGCACTGAGCAAGAGATCCTCGTTACAGGTATCAAGGTACGTGCTACGGTATACCTGATATGCTTCCCACCAACTCGTGCTGTACGCATAGGTGATACACCATGCTTTTGTGTGCTACTCCTGCAAATATTGGCTGCTGCACCACAGGTGGTGGACCTTCTGGCACCCTACCAGCGTGGAGGCAAGATTGGTCTCTTTGGTGGTGCTGGTGTGGGCAAGACTGTGCTTATCATGGAACTCATCAACAACGTTGCCAAGGGACACGGTGGTTTCTCTGTTTTCGCTGGTGTTGGCGAGCGCACCCGTGAGGGAACTGAGCTGTACAATGAGATGATCGAGTCCGGTGTCATCATGACTGGTGCACAGCGCGGCGAGTCCAAGTGCACACTCGTGTACGGTCAGATGAACGAGCCCCCAGGTGCCCGTGCTCGTGTGGCTCTGACTGGGCTCACCATCGCTGAGTACTTCCGTGACGTGGAGAACCAGGATGTGCTGCTCTTCATCGACAACATCTTCCGCTTCACACAGGTGTGTTGTGCCCCACCATGCATTCAGTGCTGGTCTCGGAGATCAGTTACTGTTCTGTTGCAAGACAAGTACAGGCTTTGTCACTGCTACTCGAAGCCGTGCTTGTGGCCTGCGTGCATGCTGTTGTCTGCCGCATCGCTCGCCATCTGTCATCGCCACAAGGCCGTGCTTGACAGTGTGCCGTGCTGTGCAGGCCAACTCCGAGGTGTCTGCTCTGCTCGGCCGCATTCCCTCTGCGGTGGGCTACCAGCCAACTCTGGCAACCGATCTTGGAGGTCTTCAGGAGCGTATTACCACCACCAAGGCCGGTTCCATTACATCTGTGCAGGCTGTGTACGTGCCAGCTGATGATTTGACAGATCCCGCTCCCGCCACCACCTTCGCGCATCTTGATGCCACCACCGTGCTGTCCCGCCAGATTGCTGAGCTGGGCATCTACCCCGCTGTGGATCCCCTGGACTCCACCTCCCGCATGCTTGACAAGCGCATTCTGGGCGAGGCCCACTACAACTGCGCACGTCAGGTGCAGAAGGTGCTGCAGGACTACAAGAACTTGCAGGCATGCTTCCCACTCCCCATGCACTTCATTACCGCTCAAGACTTCTGTTTTTATGTGGAGTCAAAGCATGTATTCGTTCTGGGTCGAAACAGAAGAGGCTGTGACAGAGCCGTGAAATCCTGTCGCAACCAAGTTATCATGGCTTGTTGGCCATATGTGTGTGTTTGTATGAAAATGGCAATCCTACTCGCATGTCAAAATATGCAGACGTGCTTGGTCGGTGCTTTCAGTGAGGGCAAGCTGGTGTGCAGGATATTATTGCCATTCTGGGCATGGACGAGCTGTCTGAGGAGGACAAACTGACAGTGTCCCGTGCCCGCAAGATCCAGCGTTTCCTGTCCCAGCCCTTCCAGGTGGCAGAAGTGTTCACCGGCTCCCCTGGAAAGTATGTCACTCTCCCTGAGACCATCAAGGGCTTCTCAGATGTTCTGACCGGAAAGTACGACGACCTCCCAGAGATGGCTTTCTACATGGTTGGCGGTGTTGAAGATGTCATCACCAAGGCCGAGGCTCTAGCGCGCGGCGATATCTAGACTTATTTCGTTGGTGCGGAGGTAGAATCTGAAGTTAGTGTGAGAGTCAGGATTGTCAGCCTGCCCCTGGGCTCTTTTTGTGATGTTGTACAGATCAATCAGCTGAAGCTCTTCCCAAGCACTAAGTAGCTGTAGGGTTGATTCGTGTCGTGTCAGCTTCGAACCTGCTACTGAAGCTGATTGGATGTGGTTGTTGGAGTCATCAGCAGGCATAATGAGTTGCACAGTGCTGCATCTCCCATGCTTGCCTGGTGTGATCACAGCGACGGGATGTGGTTCTGGTTACTTGTAACAAAGAACTTCCAACATTGTTGCATTGCGAGAATACTAGCAGTTGGTGGACAGGTTCTGAACATCGTTGTCGTGGACTGTTGCAAGTCAGAGCTTTGAACAAACGAACTTTTACAGGGCGTACTGCTACTCAGGTGTGCACAACTACTCCTGCGCCTTGCGAGACGCAATGTTCGACTTGAGAACCTTGAGGGCCTCGGTATCCTCACCGAAGTCGGTCACCAACGCAGCAGAGCAGCCTACAACACGAACAGCCTCGCCTTCAGCATTCAGCTTGTACAAGCCTGCCAGTTCGCCCAAAGTCTTGTTATTCTCGATGGTGACCTGCAGCACAGTGTTCAAGAACTCAACAGAGTGGCTTCGACCTGGAGCTGCACTTGTGCAACAAGACCCCATGATGCTTGCAACAAATGCAATTGAACAGAACTAACAGTACTTGCAGGAAGCCATGCAGACGTACCAGATCAACGTTCTTCTCACTGCACAGGTGCTCGATGAGCTTCTTGTAGTCGGGCTGGTTGCAGTCATCTGCAAGGACGCACAGCTGCCCCTGCTCACGCTCGATAGCACTGCACAACCAGAGATATTCTACACTCGCAGCCAGGTGTTAGCCTCGCACATAATATATTCTGGAGAGAGACTCAGTAGTGCTAATGCATACAGCAGACTGACATCAACAGCAGGCACAAGCTCCTCGACTTCTGGGCGCACTGAGCGGGCGCAGATCACACCGTGTGACTTCCCGAAGACCTCTTGCAAGGCCATCATGCGCAAGCGCTTTCTTCAGCACAAGCTTGACGGCAGTGGTCTGATCGAGTGCTTCTGTTGGCACTGCTGCAGGGGCAGGCGCCTCTGCCATTTCAGCATCTCTGCAAACCAACAGCACGCTTAGTATCGGACTCGAAGCCTATGGGAACGCAGGTCCTTGCGCTTCCAATCAGGAACGTGCAAGCAGATGCAGCGAGTCGCCGCCAGCGCGAACGCACCCAGATTCAGACATGGTCCTCGGTTTCTACCTCCCAAGTCTGTATGAAGTGTTTACCTGCAGAGAAAGAGCGTATTTGAACAGCATGAGCGTTTTCAGCGTTGCAAGCTACGGCCTCAGACAGCAACATACCGTTGTGGAAACGAAAGGGCGTGTGGTGCCCAGCAATCATCTTTTTGAGTGCGTGCTTGCGCGTACACAGTCGCTTGCGCTCATGATCACGAGCGTTCTGCATGGCCTCATGGCGACGCGTGGTGATGACGTCACGTTTGCCATCACAGTTGATTGGCCTCGACAGGGTTGATTGGTCTCGACAGGCATGACAAGAGTTGCGTGGAAGTACAACTGCATTACCAGCAATTTTCTGAGAGGATTCGTCTGGACACAGAGTGGGTGCACGAACAGACCCAAAAAACCTAAAGCATGGAGTGGTGCACTTGTAACAGCAGACATGTCAGGACAACCCGGAAGCCACCAAGTTCCTTACGGTCCGGCCAGCATGTCCCAGTGTGGTCGCTTCTTAATGAGTGTGTACACAACGCAAGTGTGCCAGCTTCAGTGATTTAGGGGACGCATTGCGCCACACAGAAGGATGGTGTGTGGCAGGCAGCAGCAGAGTGCAGCCAGAGTACTTTGGCACCCGGACATGCCCGCATGAAAATCCGCCAGCAGCACCAGCACGTATCCACTGCCGATTCCCGGAGCATGCCGGGGAACACTAGCAGCTCACATTGCCACTTTCAGCAGCGGAAATGTTTAAGTGTGCTGATTCTGGGAGGTTGCAGCGTGCTGGAGGTGGTGCTGCTGCATGCCAGAGGGGGATTCTAGAGCGGGGGAGACTTCAGGGCTGAGATCGGGCCACAGCTTTGAGTGCGCCTGTCGGTTGGGGAAGTTGATGTTGCTCTTACATGAGCAAGATGAGGGAGTCGAAGGGGCATGGAAGCTTAGCAAGTAGGTGACGCCAGAAGCAGCTTCGAACGACCATGTACAGCCTGGGAAGGGTGGCCGATTGCCACTGGACATATACAACGAAAGCAAGGGTGCACATGTGTGTTTGTGTTTGGTTATGCACCGACCATGTGTTCGGTGATCTCAAGCTCCCTCATGATGCACACCCGCACCACAAAGGATCGCCGTGCTAGCTGCCAGCCTGCCCCCGCCCCTCAGATACGCAGCTCTGTCACCTCCTACCTCTATGCGAGCGCTCTGGCCCGTGGTAAACCGTCACCTGGAGCTGACCAATCCTCCAAACTTGTGTCATGTGGCCAAAGATTTGTGAATCGAAACCAGGAGCTTACATAGTCACAGAATTATTGTTGCCATAAACAGCGACGTAAGTGCGCCCATACCGCCTACTCTTCAGCAAGCTCAAGCTCCCCACATGCCTTCGAATGTCCTTGATATTCTGTTTCGAGTACTCAACTATCAACACCGAGTTCTCGTGCAGCAGAGGCGAGCCCTCCAGCAGGTCAAAGATCTCTGGGTACGACACCAGCATGTAGGGGGGGGTCACAGACACAAAGTCGAAAGCGCCGCCTACGAAGGAGCCTGGCTTGCGGCCTCGTCGGAGAAACTCTTCTGCCTTGGTTTGATGCACCACGCTCTCATCGCCCGCCTGAGCAGATCTGATGTTAGGCCTCAGGCACTGCTTCACTACCCACGGGTCCAGCTCCACAAAGTGAGTCTGCCCGCAACCCCTGGACAGAGCCTCCAAACCAATTGCTCCCTGCACAATCTCAGCCCAATGTGCTGAAACCGCATGGCCGGATACGTTGAAACCGATCGATGACCAGTCCAGCACAAAGCGCAGTTTTTTTCCACATCACAAGCTATCAAACCCTGCTAGCATCATTGTAAGGGGGGAGTGGGCGCCGCACCGTGCCAGCGTACAGGTCGAGCCATCTGGAGTCTGCAGGAAACGCATACCGCCCCGCAGAGCCTGCCAGCAGCATGGAGAACAGCGCCCCCCTGACCTTCTCCATCATTGGCCTCGTCTGCAGGCCTGCTGGAGAGTACAACCTGGTGCCTGCACAACTCTCCCCTCCACCATCAGACAGCAGCTGAACATGCGCTGCCGGCATTCTGGCAAGCATCACCCGCACCGCCCACACTGCACACTGACCCGGCCAATCTTCGTTGCCTCTTTCATGTTACAAAATTTTCTTGCAGTCACTTTCCACCCCTCCGCGCATTTGGCATAGCATCGAGTTGCTCCCAGGCTCAGGGTTCCCCTGCTCCTACCACCCTCCCCCCCCTCTCGTATCCGCTCAAGTCAGAGAGCACCGGCCGTGTATCATGTGGAAACGATACAACTGGGAGCATGCTTAACACTCGAACTGCAATGAATATGGGGCCACCGCACCTGCGCGTGCGCCAGAGATGATCTTGAGGTGCATGTGCCGCTTGTGCTCAAGGAGGCGCTTCTTGCGCTCTGCAGGCTTCTGCAGGCGTGCGTTCTCATCCGCCTCCTCCTGGTTCTTTAGAGCTCGCTTGACTTCGTGCGGCTTGAGGGACTGGAGCCTGGCTTCTGCATGCCTCAAAGGAACGTTAGTCTGGGCTACGGCGTGGCCAGGCGTGCTTCCTCAGAGCAAGCACTGCAATCTACTAGAAAGGCCTGCGGCTACAGCCTGGACGCATAAGCTATGTGCGAGAGATGTTTCTGTACTGCAGAATTGATGGATAGAAGCCAGATGATGGGGTCTGACTCGCTGGCAAGCTGCTTGTGACTTCATCTGTGAAAGGGAACACAACATTGGCAACATGACGGGACTGAGTGAATTGTATACCTGCTACATCGTTTGCATCTAGCATCCCTTGCTGTTCGGATGTGCCTATCACTTTGCGCAGGGCCCTGGAGGAAGTCTGCAAGGTTTCTTCATCCAGGTCAGGCTCAGGATCACTGACTGCAGACACAGACCACCCGCTGTTTGGAGGGTCTCTAGGATTATCGTCTTTCCCAGGCACAGATATGGTCCACCCTGCACTGAGACCTGTTGAGGGATTGATGTGTATCTCCTCCTCATCACCGTAGACGATCTCATCACCCTGAAGCAGGTCTTCGTCAAGCTCTAGGCCTTCCAATTCTAGCCCGTCCTGCAAGAATGTTTCAATTCTTAGCCCTTCCTCTCAGTGAACCTGGCTTCCAGATGAGGCGGCCAACACCATGGGGGACAGAGACTACATGATTGCATAGCTTTGGTTTTGATGCACACCATCCACTCAGGTGCACTTGATGCAACCAAAGTAGTTTTTCTTCCACTACTGTCTTCAGCCACTGTTGGAGCAATTGACTCAGGGGCAAGCATAGATTCTTGGATGCGTGCAGCAAGCTGCTTCGTGTCTCCACCCGCCAGCATATCATCCACCGAGATCATAGCACATTCACTTTCATCCGTCTTACCTTTGGCCCTCGGAGCTTGCGCTCTGACATTTGCAGCGGTGTGCCTGTAACTGAAGTGACGAGGCGTTCGAGAGTATGTCATTGGAAACTGCGACCACACAGCGAAGAACACATTCCACTACTCTACAGACTCAGCATGTTGAAGCGATAATATTCACACCACACGTGGTGTCCAGGCCACGGACAGATTACACAACGGTTGAATAGCCGCAACATCATGGAGATTGCCTGAGGCCACCATGCATGACTTCAGAGCACTCTGGATCTCTGGAAGCATTCAAAGAAACCAAACGACTCCCGCAAACAGATATGCTGCCTAAGGTCATGTCTCAAATGCACATTGAGTGACCGGGTGCAGGTGCCCAATAGTTTACATGCAACATTGATGCTCTAGAGCCCTGGAAATAGAAGCCATAAGCAATCTTACTATCCCATTGACCTGGTCACAGGTGCCAGCCTTGGTTCAGCAGGAAGTACTCTAATCGAAAGCCCACTGGTTCTCCCTCTTCACTTCCTCCTCTTCTTCTGGAGTGAAATCATTCTGCAGACAGTAACGTCGCATGATCGCTTGCTGGAAGCAAATGACAGTGTGGAACTGAAGCAAGCATCTCGCTTGATTGGACGGTGGCACAACAGAACGCAGGAACGCCTATAGCCATCGCCTGCAGCGCACCTCAATTGCAAAAGTCTCTCGTATCTGCTGAGGAGTCTTGCCCCTGATCTGGTCGGCAACTGCTTGGCAAGTTATGTCCAACAAATTCTTGATGTTCAAGTAGTTGGCAGCTAAAATCAGCTCAAAGAGCTCCCCATTGTCCACGTTCACGAAATCCTTGTTAAACGCTTTCAACTGCATATGGCATTGAGTCGGCATTAAGCAGGTGCGGCCAGGCACAAGCAGCGCGCTGACGACAGTCGCTCCGCACCTCGTCAGATGTCTTTGTGCTCTTGTCGCCATCCTTTGCTTTCACTTCTACACTAAAGCTGCAATAGTCAATGACCTTCTTGAGAATTTTCGCTCTCACGTTCATCAACGGAACGGGCGAGTCATCGGATGTGTCTGCTAGTATGTTGCGAATGGCTTCGGACTCCTCTGCTACCTCGCGCACTACTTTGAAGTGCTCCTGATCAGACGAAATCAAGGTGACAACGTCTTGTTCCTCAGCCATAGCGAGTGCTGTGTTCTGCACCCTCTGATCAACCGAACGAGTGTTTGGATGATACTTCACACGCTGACGAAACGTGGCACAACGAATCCGACAAGGAACAAGGAAAAGTATCGATACTCGTCGGGTGCGGCGCTCTGTGCTAGCAAAGTGTGCTGCGGTCGCATTGGACAGTGATACACAGACATGTGTATGGCTTTCAAGCATTGCATGCATGCATGTCACCAAGCTCAAAAGGAATGACTATAGTCAACATGTTGCAACAGAGGCACCACCAACTGTCAGCATTTCTGTTGATGCTCTGTCAATCTCCCCGTGTTACTGTGTACGGCGGATGTGTCGGAAGACTACGATCGGCAACTTCAACAGGTGCTCGAATAGGCCTTTCGCTGTGAGACACTGTGAGACAGGGCTTGTGTGACAGAGAACACCTTGAAAATACCCGGGCAATCATGCCCGCACCCGGGAGCAGATTAAATTGTTGGCAGTACGACAGACAATATGTAGGTGAGATAGTTGAAGAATGGATGCTTACTGCTTGGTACCCTATCCTGACCTAGGAGTCGATACGATTGCTTTATTGTTTCTTTCTGCTATTGGGCAGCTGTGACTACACCCACTTCGCAGAAGGCAAGGGCTTCTTCTATATTAACGATGGGCCGAGTGGAAGAGAATGCTGTAGCGTTGTACTCCAGCGGAATGATTGAACCAGTAAGTTGTGTACAGTAAGTTGTGTACAGCTCTACAGCGTTCAATTAATCATATAATAATATGACTGTGTCTAAAACAACGGTAAAACCCTACAGAAGTCCGTGGTGAGTAGGCCTCCCCTGGTAAAGACTGCGCATGTACCAAAATGTGAGATTTTGAAGGCATGTGAAGGTGAAAATTCAGTGTCGTTGCGCACCGAGATTCAGAGCATGCACAGTGCACCCCCCCAAGGCCTACAGATATCTGTGCGCTAAGAGGGCAGGTAATCGATGCTGATTCCGATAGTTTCTCTGAACTTGATAGAGCATCATCACACTTATATGCAATACATGTTCAAACAAGTCTTTCCACGGCACGCCGAGCACTTCGGAGAAACACAACCTTTACACATAGTTCTGCCTGACACATATTTCTCGATTGAAGCCTCTGCATGCAGAGCCGTCCTGCCATGTCTACATGCATGAACAATTGCAAACAACGAAGGGTCATTCAAGTTGCAACGACACAAGCCTTCTCTTGACTATCCTCCACATACGGTCTCTGCATGCTTCACAAGCTAGTACGGAGCAAACTGCAGCCTGCCTGGAGGTATTTGCTGCTGCTGCTCTTCCCAACCAGGAACAGCATACATCTGTTGAGGGCCTGGTGGAGGCATGCCGGTGCCTGGGAGAGCAGGAATGTGATGTTGCTGCGGCGGCGCAGATAGTGGTGGTGGGGCCAACGGCACCATGCCACCGGATGGCGGGGGCTGCTGGGGCGGTCTAGGCATGTGATGGAATGATCCTGGGCCATTCATGCCTTGCCCCCCACCCATAATGTTTCCCTGCTGGTGCATTGACGGCCGCCCAGGGTGCATGTGCGGCCTACCCTGGTATGGAGCGCCATGTGGAGGCCTTGGGAGCATCGGGCCACGGCCTGCTTGTGGCCGGGGCATGTGTGAGTTGCCTCCTGGTCGCATTGGTGGCCCCAAAGGATGTCTACCCGCTGGCCTCTGCTGTGGCCTTGTCCCTGCTGGGAACTGCGACAGAGGCAGCGGCTTGGTCTCTTCGATCCTGTGCACCACACCTCGATTGTCACATCCCAGAACGCACGGCATCTTGTACTTACAGACGGTTTCATTGTGACTGCTGTGGCAATGACCAATACTACTCTGCTGTGCATCCTAGGCGCATGGTCTGTGTTCGATAGAACTGTGGAAGACCTGTGAGGACGATCCATGCAGCTCAACAAACCTGTACGATTGGTCAGAAAGCAAGAATTCGCCACAAAGTAGAGTAGCTCATGTAACCGCCGACGTCATGAAAATTTTGCGAGGCCGTGCTGAGTTTGATGCATGGTTCGTGAAGCAGCCTTGGTATACCGAAAGGATGCATGGTAGTGGAGGCTGATGTACACACCGTAGACGTTTGCCTGGGCCTGCGCCTTCATTTTCTGCTGCTAGATCCTGATTAACTGCATTGACTACTCGATTGATGTCTCGGAACATCTTAGGCTTGGCTGCCTCCACTGTGCTGGGATCTGGAGGAGGTCCAGGCTTCCTGGTGTGATTATACCGGCATTCTGGGCCAAATATGCAAAATCCGAGCGCGTACATATTACATTCTTTAATATTCTCCCGAGTGTGCTTGAATGGACAGTCTGGGTCCGGGCAGAAGCCCTTTTTCAGAAACGTTTGGCACTCTGGCATCCGCTCCGGGATCATTTCGTGCAGGAATCCACAGTTGTCTCCTTTCATGCACATTCCCTTGATCCAAAAGGCACATACTGTCTGCACAAGTGCAGAACTGTCATTTCAGGTGCCGCACCAACAAGAGCATGACACGAGCTCTAGATCACACAGTGACGCAAACAGACAGGCGCAGCGCTGCAGTGCGGCGAAATATATACCTTCTTATAGTTCTTCACGAAATTCCGGGGCTGCTGTCCAATCTCTCCGACTGGCATGGTCGGAGGTGCCCTTGCAAGCTCATCCTGAAAGTCATTGTTCACGTCTTGCTCAAAATCAAACTCTAGGTTCTCCTGCTCCATGTTGAAAAATGCTATTTTACAAATGGGTGTACACTGTCATAAAGGCGCCTGTATCAGGCAATCTGCCTACGTGAATACCGGCCGACCCACTGCCAATCGGAATGTGGTGGCACCGTTGTTGTGGAGTTCCATCCTATAGTTAGCGCTTCATGCAGATTCACCTGCTCTTATATCGCACTGATATATTGCACATGAGACCCAGAAGTGAGGTTCATGAATGTGAATCACGATGCATGCACCAGAACACGCGTGCTCGTGGCTATAGGCTCGCAGAGGAGACGTGTAAACATTTTGTCATTTTACACATGTGTTCGACCACTAACGCGCTAGGTGTGTAAGTGCAGAGTGGTGCAAGAGCGTATCCCTTGTGTGTCATTGTTGCACGCTCTGTGGTTTGCAGCCGCGATCACGCACGTGAACGATGGAGGGAGTACTGAGTAGGCTAGAAGCCGTAACGACTCGGCTTGAGTCCTATGAACGCGGTCTGAAGGTGGGAACTGACCTCAGCTAGCTTCTGGCACAGTCTCACTATATCCTCATCAGTACCATCAGTACACAATGTACCTACAATTTCAGCTACAAGTTATACTTCGCTAATTTACTGTACAGTGCAGAGTTCTTCGGGGGCGGCGACTCCAGCAAGTTCAGCCAGCACTGTTCCGATTCCACCAGTGCCAGCTGCACAGGCACCTGCTGCCCCAAAGCCCGTCATCATTAGTGTTGATCCCCCCAAAACTATAACAGTGGCAGACTGGGACTCGTTGATCGTTAATGAAGTGGGTGCATTATCAGTTGCTGGAGACAAGCTCCCCGCACAGTTCCAGTCCACAACCAAGCTCTTCGCCAGGTATGCCTGTTCTCAGAAGTCGCCAAGTCTTCATTCTCAGCTGCGTGGTCTTTGAAATCAATGAGTGAATTGCATGAGGGGAAAGCCCATGATACTCAAAATTAAAGGCGAAGGCCGTGGCAGCTTGCAGGATACTGTTGTGATTGTGTCTGGGGGTGTCCGCTTTGTGTGTGTTGGCTGTCTCACTGGCACAGTACAGTCGCTGATCGAACTTGTTGCCAACATGCAGCGCGGCACAGATGATGGTGGATGTGGTCAAGCAGTCTCGCAGCTGTAGAAAACCCACAATGGAGGAGTTGTCTGGCATGGTGGCCCCAATGGGGGGTGCCATGCAGGACATTGAGGCTGTCATCCGAGGTCCCAGAACTGCCGCAACCAACCACCATCGGGCCCTCCTTGAATGTGTGCAGAGCTTTGCGTGGGTGACGCTGGATCCAGCGGCTGGTGTGCCCTGCACATGCCCTCTCATGCCACCACTGCAGCTGTGCGCATGCCTGCCATGTACCACTCCATGAAGTACCGTGCTGGTGCTTGAGCCTGAGGCGGGCTGCCTCATGAGCCCTCTGTCAGCATCCATGGAACCCTCTGTCAGCATCCAGGAAGTCATGACTTGCCATCAGCCACAGTGACCATCATGTGGAGTTGTGCAGGAGCACCACCTCCAAAGGCAATACTAGCAGACAGCCAGGCCGGTGCAGATGTGTTCATCAACAGAGTGCTGCTTCCTTTCTTTTGCACATGTCATGACATCAACGATGCTGCTCTGATTTGTTTCCTACTAGGTTGCCACCACTGTGCATGCACTGCTTGCAAGCCCCCTTCACTTCATTTCCAGCATTCCGAGTCAGAGTATCTTTGTTGTAACAACCCAGGTCGACAGAAGACACCACCGCCATCCTGTGTGGGACTAAGATGCACCGATCCAACAGTCAATTAATGGGCAAGGGTCCAAATGCCTAGACACAATGTGCATAGGGTTGGCACCTAAGACGAACCATTCATAGGTAACTTGCGATGACGTGGCCTGAAGTGCCGCTCCTGGATGCATGCATGTGTGGTGTAGGTGATAATGGAGTACAGGCAGACTGCTCCAGAGCACAAGGAGTGGACCACAGCGCTGAAGGCGTTCATGGCGAAGCTGGAGAAGATTGCGTCCTCTCAGTTTCCGCAGGGGCTCACATGGACAGGGGCAGCTGCGCCTGCTGCAACCACCTCCGGTGCCCCCGCAGCAGCCGCCTCAGACGCTCAGACAAATGACAGTGCAGTATCTGATCAGCCGGAAGCTGCTGCAGCGGCTCCAGGTGTGGCACCCATTGCTCGTGTACCCCGCTGTGTAGATCTGAAGGAAGCACAGTGTGCGGGGGCCTGGTTGTGGGGGTCGGTCTGCCGCAGCACCGATACACTATGGTCTGCCTGTTCTGTGCATTCTGTCTCTCAGCGTACTGCTGCTCAAGCTTGGGAGCCTCAGTAAGGAGATTGGGGCCCTGCAGAGGCCTCAGCGGCAGAGGCGGCGACAACAGAGGGGGCAAGTGCACAGCCGGCGGGCGAGGCTCATGCGCACAGTGCTGAGGGCAGCTCCCTCGATCCGGCAGCGGGAGCAGCAGCAGATGCAGAGCAGCATGACGCCACGAACGGAGTAGAAGCTTCCGCTGATGACACCGCGCCAGCTGCCACAGCGGCCCCACCCAAGGGGCCCCCGCCGCCGCCGCCGCCGCCGCCAGCAGGCATGCTACTGGAAAAGCTCTCTGATTCAGCAGCGCCTGGTGCAGCGTCAGGCGCGGCGGGTGGTGCTCGAGGTGAACTGATGGCGGCGCTGAACAAGGGCTCGGGGGTCACCACAGGCCTGAAGAAGGTGACTGCAGACATGAAGACCAAGAACCAGGCCAACCGCTCAGGTGCCCTCAGCGTTACCCCTGCCACATACCACACCACATGCAGCTTGCTCGCAGAAGGAAGCAGGTCAGATGCCTGCCGGAGCAGCACACACTCACTCTCGCTCTGTCCATTCACACAGATTTTCCTAAAAAGCTGTGCTAATAAAAACAGCCAACCACAAACACTAGGCCTGTGGCAGGGGCGCTGACAATCAGGTTTTGTGCCGATTGTGGTTGTGTGTCGAGGAGTTGTGGCTTGACACATCGGGAGGCCGGCCGCTGCACAGCAGAGGGTGTGTGTGCGTGCAGGTGTTGTGAAGGCAGGCCCCGCACCTGCAGGCAAGCCTGTGCCTGCAGCAAAGGGCCCTACGTGCAAGGAGCTGAAGCAGAACAGGTGGCTGATAGAGAACTGGGTGGCGTGTGAGGAGCCCGTGGTGCTGGCGGAGGCGGAGGTGCAGCGCAACCACGCGGTGTACATCTCCAACTGCAGCCAGTGTGTGGTTCAGGCATGCATATTGATACTCCATGTATTTGTTCAGATCTGGCTGCGTTGCGCATCTAGCTGGACTTCAGCAGCCAAGCAGGGCTGTTGTAAGTGTGTCTGGACCCCTGCATAGGTCTGGGGTGCAGCAGTGTGCGTGCAGTTGATGTGAGTGAGAGAGCGCCTGCACATGGCGGTGACGGTGTGTGCAGGTGAAGGGCAAGGTGAACACAGTCATGCTGGACGGCTGCAGCAAGGTGGGCCTGGTGTTCAGCAGCGTGCTGGCCACAGTAGAAGCCGTCAACTGCCAGAACTGTCAGATACAGTGTGAGCAGAGTTGCCCAACGCTGAGTATTGATAAGACAGACGGCGCCAAGGTGAGCCCCTGCGTGCACACTCCCGTTGCTGCATCCCTCAGACAGTCTGTGCTGTTGCTGTGCTTGCGCAGGCTTTGTCTGCTGCAGAGCTCATGCAGGGTGATGGCCGCCGCTTGCTGTGAGCGCTGCTTCAATGTGCGGTGCCGGCGGTCAACCGCAGAGAGCTGTCGATGCCGCTCTGCAGCTCACGCCCAGCACAGGGTTTTCGTTGGTGTGTGGGTGTGGCTCATGCATGTGGGGTGCGCAGGTGTTCCTGTCTGAGGAGGCGGCGGCCGCGACGGAGGTGGTCACGTCCAAGTGCTCGGCGCTCGTGGTGACGGTGCTGCCAAAGGATGCGGAGGTGGACCCCGTGGAGCACCCTGTGCCTGAGCAGTTTGTGAGCAAGCTGGTGGATGGCAAGTTGGTTACATCGCCGGTGATACACCTGTGAGGATGCCTGCCGCTGCCCACACCTCTGCTCGACTGCAATTGGTTGAATACAGAGGGCTGGTGTGGCCGTCACTGCTTGTTGCACTCTAGGAAAGTGCTGATGTGTAACGAAACTGGGAATCAGGGTTCACTGTGCACATGCCATGACAGGCACCAACTCCGCGCACCGCAACTTCATGGTTCGATATGCTTTGCGTGCACTTGGGGAGCGGTGGCATAGCCAAAGTGGAATTCCTGTGCAATACCTTTGTGCTTCATTTCTCAGCTTGGCTTCATGGCGCGGGCCTGCAACTGTGCGTGCACATGTGAATGGTGTGCAGAGGTAGGGCATATTCTTCAGAACACAACATAGTCTTTAGCACACAAGAGAACGACAAGCGGCACCAGAGGCACATAACTCACGCAGAAATGCAGTGCGAAATGTGCATGACTATGCGAAATGTGCATGACTATGCGAAATGTGCATGACTATGACCTTGCGCAATTCGAGTGAGGAGATTTGTTGTGTTGACTGCTTCTGGCTGTTGGGGCCTTGCCTGTGAACCCCCTTTCCGGTGTGTAACTGTGAACTGGTCCCCGAAGTCACAGCCTTCTCTTCCAAGATACCTCTCTTCTCAGCTTTTCTGCCACCATGTTGACACTTGTCGCAGAGCGAATGAAACCCACCACAGGTGGGGATCATTGCATGGCACCCCACGGACATGAAGCATGCTTCGTGGTAACTCCAGCATGCTTCTGATGCAGGCAAGATCTGCTGCATCAGTGTTGCAGGTGGTCTCTGCAAGTGATCTGCTTCACACCCTCGTAAAACATGATCGCCTATGTGATGTACAGGCAGGCGCCACACACAACTGCCCTGCGCTGAGGTCACGGTATCGTGGCACCTCCCCCCGCCCACCGGTACATACATGCAGGTAAAGCGCTCAGGATTCAGACAACTAGTTTGTTCTCTTGCCCATTATCATTAAAAGGGAAGTAATCGGGTACCACACCATACCCAGGAAGGCCTTGAGCCTCACCGTCCACACAGGGGTGGGACAGGGAGAGACAGCAAAAGGCTAAACACAACAAGGGCGGCAAGCACAAAGGCTGCAGAGAGAGAGAGAGAGGAAAAAGCTAATCGGGAACCACGCCATACCCAAAGGGGGATTCGGCCTCAGCGCTCCCGAAGGGGCGGACAAAGATATACACCCCCGAGCCACACGGGCCCAGGGAGGCAAGCATAAATGCTGCAGGCAAGCACAGGTTCATCAACAGGAACCGCATCATCAGCAACAACAGCATCAAGAGGACATAACCGGAAATGACAGAGTACACCGCAACACTGACACCAGCCTCACATTCCCGCAGGAACACAGACGGATCAAGAACCCAAGGGACACAATGTGTACCTACAGATACAGTGTCAAAGCAATTCACGTGCCGCATGGAGAGCAGTCCGCGCACGCCAATCAGCGGGAACCAACCGGAGCAAGTCATCCCAGAGGTCATTGGGGTCAGGGCAGCCCACTGGGGAAGCTTTGCAACTGAACGAAACGTGCTGCACGCCGTTCCACTGCAGCAAACCCTGCAGTGCAGCTAGTAGGCACACCAGTCACATTTAGCCCACAGAAAAATGACATTATTGCAGGGCAACACCAGCACGTTCTCTCGAACCCCTGAATGGACCATAGCTGTCTTGCAGATTGCATCAATTGCTTGGTTTGGTTCGCGGGCTTATTGGCGATGCTGGGAGGTGGTGGCAGCCCTGGCAGTCTGGTGGTGTGCACTCCACACAGGTGGATGTGATGGTTGTTCCTTCTCCAACTTGTCGCGACATGTGGTGGTTCCAAGTCAGTATAGCTGTGGAATCTTTTTACATCTTGGATTGCTTTCACATTTTGGATCCCTTGAGTCACAACCCATGCATGATAGATATGCTTGAGTGCAAACTTGCATGAAGGATCCTTGGGGGTCATGAGCCCGACAGACAAATGAAACTGCCAGATCAGATGGGTCACTCACTACTTTGCCGGAACACTTGCCATGTGCCCGTCTTGTGATTCCGTCGCGTCCTTTGCCGGACGGACGTGTACTGCACATTGGAGGATCTATCTGTGATGGCGTAGTCGGTTGCTGGCGAAACTCGCTGGCGCTCTATGGCGCCTGATTAGTGTTGAGGACGCCTCTTCTACTTCGTTGATTTGATTTCCTCGTTCGCAGGTCGTGATTTGCGTCTGCACTCAGGATGAACTTCCACAGGACGCTACCTAGCACTGCAATGTTGCCACAATGCGCCCCACAGTATAAGCAGCCTGGGCTGCGGAAGCAACCATCTGTTCCGATTTCCTCCGTTCGCTCTCTGTCTCTTGGTGACAAGTTGTCGCGAAGCTGTGACGTTTCGCACACTCGTCCGAGAGGCTGCCGCGCAGCTGCTGTGGCTGCGTGGACCTCCGGTCCACTTGCTTGGTTCAAGAATCAGTTTTCCAGGGAGCTGTGGGTGCGTTCGCTGGCTTCCTTGCGTTTGCTGCTTCGTCATTGTCATGGGGTCTTCAGTTGTCTAGTCAGCGCCCCATCGTCGTGCGTTTTTGCACCTCTGCTGCGTTAATGGAGCCTGATAAACGACCGATGATAGCAGTTTCTTGTGACATCCATACATTAGAGTTCAATCTGCCTGATGTTGGTTGTGCTCCAGTTGGCTTTTCAAACCTTCGTCGAATGTGCAGGTCCACATCACGAGCAGTCTCTGCAGCTTGGCAGCCTTCTTGCTCTGCCTCATTCTGCCAATGATGATTGCCACAACCGTTTGTATTTGGCGCTTCCACATTCGCGAGCAAAGGCGGCGCATCGCCCTTGAAAGGAGGAGGGAAGAAGGAGTCCATTGGTTCCGACAACAAGTACGTAGAGCTCTTGTGCTGGCAAAAGACATCAATCAGATACGCCTGGCGGACAGACACTGGAGTGCCAGGGAAGCAGAAAGGGACACCAAACTTTCCCATCACCATACTCGATCCCTGGCCTGCACTGCATCTCCTGGTGCCCGAAATAGCCGCCACATCACTGGAAGAGTGATGTGCGCGAGCTTCAGAGAATTCTCTCCAGACAACTGGCGTTTGAAAGCCACAGGGAAGGCTCTGTACAGAGCCATCCACCAGGTTCCAAAAGCAGAGCCTGTTGCACAGAGCAGTCCCGAGAAGGACCTCGAGAGGATGCAGAGTGTAGAATTTCACATATTTGACCCCACTTATGTGTGGCAAGGTCCCACAGGCACTGAGTTGCAGAGGTTACAGCGCATCCGGCAGTTCGTAGGGTCTGTGCCAGAGGACATGCCAGGCATGGCAAATGTAGCATAGTCGTCGTCTGATTCCGGGGAAGGCTTAAAAGTACCTGCATGGCGTATTTGCATGGGTAGAGATGTACAGAACATTTGAGATATTAGAGTTGTGATTTCTGGCCACGCAACCCACCGAAGTTGTATTGCACCTGATGGCAAGCGGCGGTTGTGAATGGCGTGCCCGATTGGGATTTTGAAAAGAGGCGGAGGATATCTGAGGAAACCTGCGAACGATTTGTGAAGCAGACTTGATGGAGGATGGTACCTAGTGAGTGTGGATGTGCACGCTCGCAACATGTCGCGTGCGGGACATGTGGCGAACGATGTGTTTTGTGAAACTTGCAAGCATTGCATGATGCAATCTGGCATGTGTGTTGACCGAGGGAGCAGTCCTCATGACAGGATTTCTGTATAGCCCAGGTTGTAACCACAGCTGCAGTCCCCTCATGCTTGGCACTGTTCGGTACCAGGTGAACACATCTAGATGGTCAATAAATCCATGAAGTCTCATGGATTTCCGACACAGTGGGTTGTGATCTCCATGTCACCCAACAACACGCAAGAATGCTGTGCATGCTAGTGGTTTCTGGGTACATGCGTGTAGATGTGATGACATGTGGAGACTCAGAACAGGACCCTGTCATGGGCGTGTGAACTCCAACAAGATGGGTGCAATTTACAATCCAGAACAGCTACTAATCTTCCAAATTAAACCTTCCAGGAGTCAACGAGTCAGACTCCTTTTAACCGTTTCACAAGCGTTGAAGGTGCAGACCAGTGAGCAGCTAATCGCATGACATAACATAGTTGCAGAAACATTCCGGAACATTCTAGGCTATACCAGGCTGAACCTTACAATGCGTCTGTTGCGAACCGGTGTTCACACTAGTAGCTGTTCAAGGTCATGAGTGCGAGGCCGTGCTGACCATGTGTGAAGAGTTTTATCTATATTGGCACAACAGACTGCTTGCTGTGTGCGATGAGCCGGCCAGTTGTTTATATACTTGATGCATGTGGCAGACTTATGTGTCATAGTTACAACTCTGATCACAGCAGCAAACAGTAGCAACATACATGCAGACTGTCAACCAGCACCGCAGCAAAATGCACCACGCGCACACTACTCGCCGCCAGCCGGCTGCACCTGCAGGTGCTGGAACTGTTTGGCGACCTTGCTGTCGATGCCAGCAGCAGAGTCCCGGGGTAGCAGCTCGCACTGTGCAAAGTGAGTCAGCAGGTGGTCCGCCAGCACCAACGCCACCATGCTCTCCACCATGGGCACTGCCCGCGGCACCACACATGCATCATGCCTGCCCTTGGCCCTCAGCTCCACCTCGTCACCGTCACGTGTGACCGTGGTCTGCTTCTTGCCAATGGTGGAGGTGGGTTTGAAGGCCACACGCATCTCGATGTTCTCCCCGTTTGAAATCCCCCCCTGTACCCCCCCTGAACGGTTCGTGCGCGTGCGAACCTCGCCATCAACCATCATAAACTCATCGTTGTGCTCGCTACCAGTCATTTCTGTGCCAGCGAACCCAGACCCAATCTCAAACCCTTTCGTGGCCGGCAGCGACATCACTGCCTTTGCAAGCTCGGCCTCCAGCTTGTCAAACACCGGTGCTCCCAACCCTTTTGGACAGCCCCTCACAATGCAAGTAACTTGGCCGCCCGTACTCTGACCCTTTGTACGGACCTCATTAATCGCATCGATCATCTTCTCAGCTGCGACTGGGTCTGGGCACCGAACCATGTTGGACTCCACGTCTTCCATTGTGAACGTGGAATTGTCCACCTCGCATCCTACATTCCTCACTTTGCTCACGTAAGCCAGTACCTCACAACCGGTGGCTGCAAGAAGCTTCTTGGCTATTGCACCCGCTGCAACCCTGCCGATAGTCTCTCTGGCTGATGACCTCCCTCCCCCTGCAATCGCCCGGATGCCATACTTGAAGTCATATGTTGCATCAGCATGACTGGGACGGTAGGCAACTTCCATTTCCCCGTAGTCCTGGCTACGCTGATCCTTGTTTCGCACAAGGACTGCGATGGGGCTGCCCATCGTCACGCCATCTAGTACACCCGACAGAATCTCGCAGGAATCAGGTTCATTACGAGGTGTGACAATCTTGCTCTGCCCTGGGCGCCTACGGTCTAGCTCAACCTGAATCTCTTCACGAGTGATGGGCAACCTTGGAGGCACGCCATCCACTACACAGCCTACCCCAGCCCCATGTGATTCCCCAAAGGTGGTGACACGAAAATTACTGCCGAATGTGCTGCCAGCGTGCGCCTGAACCAGCCTTCTTGTTCGCGGCGCCATGTGCGGTGCACGCAGATCTGTGAGGGCTGCTGTTCGCATGGAGCTTGCGGCCATGGCGAGAGATCGCGAGCAGAAGACTCTGCAACTACGCGAACCTATGCAACTGGAGTACCTGAGTCTACAACAGACAGCGGCACAGCGGCACAGGCACACTGCCTCTGGGCACCAAGGTCTCCGGACAGCAAAACGTCAGCTGGAACATGTCACGCGTATGGCACATGGAGTAACATGTCCTGAGAATGTAAATCGGCTGGAACTGGAAAGGCCAGGGCCAGAGCGCACGCGTACGCCCAACAGGGCGATTGCTCATGCACTGCGGCGTGCTCGGCATACCAAGTACGTTTCAACGGTCTAATCGCTGCAACCACAAAGCGTATCTTGTTGTATGTGTATGCTTCGTATGTTGCTTTTGTGGGTTCACAATCATTCTACAGGTTGTGGACAAGCCATAAGTATTTGCCGTGACCATGCCCCCCTTCTCAGCACGAGCAACAGCTGTCAGTGCCGTAAGGCCTGCTGATAGGCGAAATTTGGGGAATTCCCCTGCTTTTTCTTCGCTGATAAGCTCTCCCCCGTTGAGATGCAGAAATTGTCGGTGCCGGGCTGAGGAAGAAGTGAAGACTGAGCTTGAAAGGATCATTCGCAGAAAATCAAGCGAGATACAAAGTCAAATCGACGAGCTTGGATTAGAATGGCTTGAAGAGAAGCTCCAAGACTCGGTAGACCAACAGGCTAAATTGCCGGAAGCCCGACAATTCAGCTTTGGTCGCCTGCTGACCGATGCCCTGCCACAGGTCCGTAGCTCCACGTATTCAAAGTCCCCACAGCTCATGTATCAAGCAAATGGCGCTTCCTTCACGACTTGGTTCCCCCATGCGCATGTCCGTTCGCCATGAAATTGAACCGAGTGCTGCACATGCCTGGATCGTGATGTATGCTTCCAGAGGAGCATGCAATCCAGATTTGCAATCTATGTGATTGCGAAGTGAGGGCATTTGTGTTTCTTGCACAAGCTGCGATTGTGTGCAACAGGCAACTTGTCTCCCACACCACTGTGCTGCAAGAGGTTGCATGTGCATACCTTGATAACGTGAGGCGGTGCGCAATCCTGAAACCAATCTCAAGTCGTGAAGAACGTTGAACGTTGAGATTGTATGCAGAGAAAGGTTCTGCTTGTGGCGGAGGTGCCGCGCAAGGGCCTGCCCTCAGAGGCTCCAGAGCAGCTGGCACAGCGCGCAACAGTGCTGGCGAAGCAGGGTGTGGATGCTCTAGCAGTTCACACCGATGCAGACGAGACACCATGCGGGCTGCGGGACCTCTTCGCAGTTGTTAGGGCAGTGCCACAGACTCCTGTGTTCAGGAGGGACTGGTTCATCCACCCTCTACAGGTGCTGCATCCCGCTGATTGCTCCAGAACTTGGCCTTCACTGGTTCAGCGTGCAAGAGCTACTATGCTTGACACAGTAGTGCCATAACCGTGATCAGAAGAGCTGTGTGCAAGCGGTGCCAGGCAGGTCCTCCCAGGGTTCAGCCTCACCTGTTCCGCAAACTCTGCCGCCGCGAATGTTGCAGAACAACTAGATTCCTCAAATCACTTGTTCCAGAGTAGGGCACAGCGAAGTTGCAGTTTCAAGCACGCACCCATGCTCGCCATGCATGCAGGTTGTGGAGGCGAAGGAGGCTGGGGCTTCGGGCGTGCTTGGGGTAGTCACGCAGGTCAGCGGGGAGGGCACCCCAGTGCTGTCGGCGTTCGCGGCAACGATGGGTATCGATGCTCCAGTGGAGGTTGTGAATCAGATGGAGCTCGACTATCTTGTGGAGAAGGGGGTGCCGATCCTGGCCATGGCCTGCAGTATTGGGCTGAGTGTTTCGCTGCCTGGGTATTCTAAGGTCGTGTCGAAAGGCTTATTGCAGCACCTTCCGCCCTCGTGTGCGAGCGTGGTGGGGGTTGCGGACATGGAAGCGGCCCGGGAGGCGGCGCAATCAGGCGCTTCCGCGCTGCTGCTCAAAGCACCCATGCTGGAGGGTGTCTGTGATGATGACAGGGCCTGCAAGGAGTTTGTAGACGAGCTGAGGTATCAAGTGTCAGGTGATGATTGATGTATGTACAACACTGCACAGGATTGTTTCGTGCTCGAAACTGTGTACACAACTAATGCACCGCTTGCTTGTGGGGTGAAAGGCAGCACAGAAAGTTAAGCACAGAGAGCTCAGCCGGGTGCAATGCGGTCGGGACAGTGATTGACATGGGCTCTGGTGCTCCGCTTCCAGTTTGAAGTGCTTGAAGAAAGGAACCAGATTCTGTGTCCAGAATCCACCACCGCGTGGCGATACGACTCGGGTCGAAAGCAAGACAGTCCTTGGTCCCAATCGAAGGCGCAGAAAATCAGTCAAAAGGTAGGTCTCATGGGACTTGTGAGAACGCCGAAGTGCTTACCTGCTGCATGAGTGAACGAGAACCATGAACTGCTCTAGCTTGCTAACGATCCGCCATTCGCAGAGGCCGTTGTGCGTGCAAGATGCACACAAGCAAGCTAAAGTGTCTGAAATTTCTCCTCGTTGTATAGCATGCGCGGCATGCTCTTCGCCTGCCGATCGCCGGGCAGTGCTGGGTTCACTTGTGTTAGGCGCACTGGCAGCTCATGGGCAGCCGGTGCTGGCCTCAGAAGCGCAAACATGTTTCATTGATATATCCGTTGAAGGAGAGGTGCTGGGAAGGGTTGTTATCGGGCTGTTGGACCCACGCTCGTTGGCCGCGAAGCGGTTTTCAGACCTCTGCAAGGGCATCCAGGGCGTTTCTTACAAGAGAAGCAAGTTTGACGCCATTTTTGCTGTGCGTTATTCTCTTAGCACGTGCATCTGTCAGCCCCATATTGAGCACAGCTCGACACATGTGCCTCGGTAGTGCTCGCTTGTGTATTCAACGGCTAGCTCAGGGCAAAGTCAACGATTGACGAGTCCGGGAGCTTCCCAAATCTGAAGTTTGTGTCTCCCTTCGTCTGCTCACTCTATCCACGTATTGTCATGGTTCTGCCAGGACCAAACATGTTGAGGCATAGGCCAATTTCACTCTTCAACGCTGTGCATCTTCGCAGTGGGCCACATCTCTGAGATATGTTCTGCCACTGCTGTCAGAAGTCCTGTTGCAGGCAGTTGTCAATTGTCTCATAGCCAAGTGCATGCCGCATTCTATGCGAGCATTTGTGTGCAGGGCAAGTATATCAGGAATGCAGGCGTGCAAGCACTCTCGTATGGTGAGAGCGCCAGCCCTATCGCAGGTGGGGACTCCATTGCAGAGCTAGTGCGGGAGTTCAAGGCCTTCCCATTTCAACACACTGAGTCAGGGCTTGTGAGTTTGCAAGTCTTGCCAACAGAAGAGATGTGTGCTCCCAACACCATTGAATATGATTGCTGAATGCATATTTGTTGTTTGTTCATGGCTAGTACATTTACATGATGCTCAGAGTGAAGGAGCCGTGCCCTTGGGCGGCATTAGTGTCTCGTCCTGCAGGAGTGTAGATGGCTGTTCTGATGTGCAGAAAGGAGGAAACCAAGCTCGTGGCTGACAAAGGGAAGCTTGTGGAAGTTGTGGAACGGTCAGGGGTGATCCCGAATGGCACAGGCTTCACGATCACCACCGGGCCAGCGCCAAACTTGAATAGCACCCACCTCATTGTGGGCCAGGTGATAGAGGGCTTTGAGGTTTTGGAGCAGGTTGACAAGCTTCCAGTAGTCAAGAACAATAGCTCCTCTCCTTTCTTTATCGTTGGCAAAGCTGCTGGTGACAAGCGAGCTAATGTTGCTGAGCTTGGCTTTGATAGACCTTTCAAGAAGGTTGCTGTAGCTGCTGCCGGGATCATTGATTAAAGAACTGCTTTACGCAGTCCACAAGTGCAGAAAGCCCCAGTTGCCTTCTTTCCCAAATCTACCACCTTCTAGTGAGTCAGTAAGCAGAGCACCGTGAAACTTACCGGAGCACAAAAGGCACATGGCACAATCATGTGTGCCTGGTGTTGCACCAAACGTGCATGCTTCGCTTGCTGGCCATAACACCTTACACAGCTAGGATACATCTCATGAAACATGGCATGCAGTGTAGCAACAGGTACACCCCGAACTCACACATTGACATACGTCAAACTCCACTTCCTGATGACTTTGGCACACCATGGTAGCAAAACAGGGGATTCGTGCGAAGGTTCAATTGCACTAAAAGGCGATTGCACCACGTTGCAGCACATGGTCATGTTGTCATCAGTTTCATTGGCCTGTTGCGAAGCAGCGCTATGCACACGTCCTCCATTCTTTGTCCCCAGGAAAGTTTTCCTCCTAGTTCGCCACGGGAAGATCAGTGTGCAACCTATTCCAGGCAATCAGGGTGAGATCATAATGCGCGTTGAACCATCAGAGCGCTAGTTACTGCTGTGCGATCTAGAAG
Organism: Ulvella scutata; assembly: GCA_032359135.1. Lineage (NCBI taxonomy): Eukaryota > Viridiplantae > Chlorophyta > Ulvophyceae > Ulvales > Ulvellaceae > Ulvella > Ulvella scutata. The sequence goes on from JAUMHD010000003.1 coordinate 70,538, forward strand.
TTCCCCAGGAGCTACCTTGGTGATGCACCAACGTATCTGCATGCATCACTTCTCAGTGCGGCTGCTGCGGATGCCCAGGCTGCACAGGCTGAGCCTGTACAGGCTGTGGCTGCTGTGCTTGTTGTACCGGTGCCTGAATTGGCTGCACTGCCTGCACTTGTTGCTGCGGGAGCTGCCCCACATGCTGAGGGGGCTGCACGGGTTGTTGCTGCTGATAAGGCTGCTGGACTAGCGGTTGAGGGGGCCGCACAGGTTGATGCGCTGCGGGCAGCTGCACAGGGTGCTGCTGGCTCCATTGCACAGGCTGCGCTTGTTGCTGAGGTGGCTGCACTGGGGTCTGCGACTGCACTGGAGGCCGCAGTGGCTGTGCTTGGGGAGGCTGCTGCACATGGTGGGCCAGCAGTGCCTGTGCAGAGCCACCTGCTGTGGGCCGCACAGCGGCAGGTGCAGATGCGGTGGTGGCCACGCCAGGACGAGGTGCTGCAGCTCCTACGGCATACTTCTGCTGCTGCTGCTGCTGTGGCATGCGCAGAGGGGCTACCGTCAGTGGCTGTGCTGCAGCAGGCCGCAGCGGCTGTGCTGCTGGTGGGGGCCTGACATGTGGGTGCAGAGGCCGGGCTCTGTTTGGTTGTGCTGCAGCTGCTGGCCGGAGCGCATGCACTACAGGCTGTGCTGCTGGCCGTGCCACGGCTGACTGGGAGAGGTTCTGGGCCTGTAGTGGTGCAGCTCCAGGAGCACCAGGCCTCGTCATTGGCCTGGGCTGTCCCGCTGGAGGATATGAAATTGGAACCAAACGAACCGGACATTGTGGGGCTGCTCTTCCCGCCACACTGCCTTGCTTCTTTGCCTCTTTCTCATACTGCTGCATGCAAGCGTATGTGGTTGAATAGGCAGGCGGAAAATTTTTTGGGTTTGGGTAACACATCATTATCATACCTGTGCGATGTCAGCTGGCAGGTCTGTGTCTGCCACTCGTGCCATGGTGGCCAAATTCTGGTGCAGTTTAGATGAGTATTGAGTCGCTTCTGCCGTCCTCCCTTTCTTTTGACAATCGGCAATCAACTTGATGTATTCGAAGTTCTGATCCAACATCTGCATGTACAGCTGACGGCCCTGACAGAAGTTGGCACACAATTGGCAGGTCTGAAGCAGGCACGAAACGGACCTCCTGCACTCTAACAGTCGTAATTACTGTAGGCAGAATGTTCGCGTTCGACATGGTCAGTTGAGGTAGTGGACAGCAGGAAGCTCGAAACACAACTGCTCCAACTGAGACACAGGTTTGCCCAAAAAAAGAAGCGTACTAGAACACTGCATTTAAGCAAGGATTTGGACACAGTTACAAACATCAAGCAGGGACAGTCTACCATGCACAATGGAAAATGCGACTGAGTGCATGTTTTCGCCGAAGTCGATCGAAATAGAAGCTGGTGGGCATGCCATGACTCCACGACACGGTGCGCAGGTCACAGTGCAGCTACCTGTGAATCATGAATCAGGTTCATGTCTACATGCTCCTAGCTTTGCTTCGTGCTTGAGGTGCACATCTGCAGCGTAACTGTGTTCCAGTCACCGTTACAGTGCATTCCCCATTAAACTAAGTGCGTTAATATGGATCAAGATTACGATGCCATTGTGTTGGGAACTGGCCTGAAAGAGTGTATCCTTTCGGGTCTGCTCTCCGTCTCAGGCAAGAAGGTGTGGTTCGCTCAAGCTGTGGTCACGCCCGTCGGGACTCCAAGTGCGGACGTCAACTTCCGCTGTTATTCAGGTTCTTCACATGGACAGGGAATCTTATTATGGTGGCGAGTCTGCTTCGCTGAACTTGACTCAGGTGCGTGAAGCCATGCCATGTTTTTCGCGGCATGTTCCACGATACCTCGCGATAAACGAATACATAGCTGCTATTCGGTTTACATCTGTCCATCCCCGTGTTCAGATTGCATTGGTGCACGTTTTCATGTCTGTGTGCACATGTCGTTTCAGTGAATGGGTAGTTACGGAACAGCGAGTATGGGGACAAACAACCTGCGATCAGAGACCACATTGATGCCAGATTTCGTTGGTGCAGCTATGGGAAAAGTTTCGTCCCGGTGTGAAACCACCAGAGGAGCTGGGAGCCAACCGCGACTGGAACATTGATCTGGTTCCCAAGTTCATCATGGCCAATGGTAAACTGGTTCATGCTCTGCTGCACACTGGAGTAACAAGATATATGGACTTCAAAGCCGTCGATGGCTCGTTTGTCCTGAACAAAGGAGCAGTAAAGAAGGTGCCAGCTACAGATGCTGAGGCCTTGACCACCAGCCTGGTCGGCTTCTTTGAGAAGCGCCGCCTGCGCAGCTTCTTCGTGTACGCTGCCCATCATCGTCCTCTGCAATTTTGAATCAATTTCTGGATGTCTTGTGATTCCACACTCCTCACTTCGTTCCCATGCTGTTGGACACAAGCAACACCGTGCACCTGCACAACTCTGAGTTCACAGTGAAAGATGTCGCATGGGCATTCCACGTTCCGAATAGAACTGTTGTTGCATGCACTGCTATGGTAAGACATCCTGCAGGTGGGTTGTGCAGAAGATATAATACATGGCTTGCACAGGTGTGCCAAACAGACGATCTGCACAGCAGCTCAAAGTGAGTTTGTGATGCAGCTTTGTTCAGCAGTACGACGAGACAAACCCCAACACGTATGAGGGCAACAACCTGCTGGTGATGACCATGGACGACCTGTACAAGAAGTACAGTCTAGCAGAGGAATGCATAGAGTTCATCGGGCATGCAGTGGCTCTGCACCCAGACACAGCATACCGTAAGAAGCCTGCATTGCCAACTGTCAAGAAGATCCAGCTGTACTACGAGTCGCTGACACGTTTTGCTGGCCTCAAGTCACCATACATCTATCCACTCTATGGCCTTGGGGAGCTGCCTCAGGTGCGCTGGGTACCCTGCTCCTGTGTTATCTCAACCATGTCACCGGTATTCCATCCTGAGTTTCTTGAGCAGAGACCGCGTGCACTACCAACGAGACGGGGTCTTGTGCAGCAACGAGAAGTAATTTGTTTGCCACACAGGCATCAGAAACAGGTTTGATGCTGCAGGGCTTTGCACGGCTGGCAGCTGTGCACGGTGGCACGTACATGCTGAACAAGCCAGACCTCAAGATTGAGTACGGCGAGGACGGCAAAGTTACGGGGGTGACTGACAATGAGGGTGCCACTGCCAAGGCCCCTCTGGTGATTGGGGACCCCTCTTACTTCCCTGACAAAGTGAAGGACGTAGGCAAAGTTGTCAGGGCCATCTGCATCATGAGCCACCCCATCCCCAACACTAGCGACTCACACTCAGTGCAGGTACGTCACTGTACATCTGATGTTGCTGGCGGCGCTCCAGCAGCTTCCTGTTGCAAGCAGGCATCAGAGTCCAGTAGGGTGCAACTGTTGATGTGTTGGAGCCGTCGGTGTTATTTATGTCGACGTTTTTCACTGCGGGCGAGTGAGCAAGTGGCGACGGCGGTGGCACTGTGCAGATCATCGTTCCCTTCTCCCAAGTGGGCCGCAAGAATGACATATACGTGTTCTGCTCATCCTACAGGTGCTGCGTTCCCACACACTTGCCCCTCTGCCGTTCATATAACCTTGATGCGCCCTGAACTGAGTTGCAGCAGACAGCAGGCTGACATCCAGCCCAGGCAGTCACCTGCTGCACATACACTCCCTGTGATGGTGCTATGTGCTCTTGCTACTGCCCCTGACAGTGTTACGTTTCCATGCAGCCACAACGTTGCAGCAAAGGACAAGTACATCGCGTTTGTGTCGACCACAGTGGAGACCAGCACGCCGGAAATGGAGCTGAGCCCTGGCCTCGCAATCCTGGGAGATGTCCAGGAGAAGTTTGTGTTTGTATCTGACATCCAGGGACCCACATCCGATGGCGCAGCAGACCAGTGCTTCATCTCCATGGGCTATGATGCGACCAGTCACTTTGAGAGCACAATCGAGGATGTGCTGGACATGTACACACGCATCACAGGCGAGAAACTGGCTGTTTCAAGCCCCATAGTTGACAAGCTGGAGAGCTAGCTTCGTGGTGGTTAGGTTTTATAGCGGTGGTGTCTGGCCTATGGGACAGGATGATTCAAGGAGTATGTGCACTGGGAGTTTTTTTTTGTTTGGTTCATTCGTTTCAAGTACCCGGATAGCCTGCCTATAGCATGGATCAAGTGAGTGTGCACTATGCATACCACATCTTTCTGCCATGTCATCGCAACCATGTCTCCTGTGTTGCATTTCCGTGCACCCATGCATGGCTCTCATCGTTCCCTTTCCCAGACTATGTGAAAGAGTTACGTCAGCCAGGACAAGCTAGGGCCAGCTTGTAAACTAACTAGTGTCTTGTTCAACGTACGATTTCTCCTGGGTGCTAAAACGTCCGTCAACTGTTTGTATACAAAGATGCGCATCGTGCACAGAATGTCGGCTGCCGAATTCGACTAGATTCTAGGGATGATGTGACGGTTCATGAATGAGGTCGGAGCTGATGTGAGCAGGTTGGCTGAGGTCATCCGTAACGTACACGCTGCTCTTCAACGCCACGTACATGGCATGTCGAACGAATAAACTTTCCCTTGCTTGATCGCGCTGCGAACATTCTTCGGAAGTAGACGGTTACAAACAAGCGTGCAAGCAATTGCAGCCTTTTTGCCATCCTCTAAACAATTTGAACCTGCGCAAGAGTTGCTTCTTCATCTGTAGGACACATTTTGCTACGGTTTCAAGACTACTGTCGCCCGGTTCAGCATGTTCGCTAAGAGAACGGCAGCTCAGCTCTCAGGTGTACAGCATGCACAAGTAGCCTCTCCGGCAGGTGAGTTGCTCTTTCAGTGTATAATTTCTCTTCTCTGCGTGCGGTGATGGGCATGATCCACTGTGGAGCATGCGTGCGAATCAGAGTATTGTGTATCGGGCAAAAGGGCAACCTGTAGATTGGACGGGAGGAGCAGTTCACGAATCTGCTTACCCATGGGTCTTTCGTTTTGCTGTGTGCACCATGCGTTCGAGATATTTTGTGAGCGGGTACTGCAAGCAGTTTTCGGTGTCGGTGTCCTGTTAGCCGAGCGCTCGTACTCATTTTGGGGTTGCTTCAAGAATTTTTGGACATTCATGATACGTGTTCAATCAATTCATGGACATGCGTGCAACCTTGAACTGGGTGGATTGTGCAGGACGAACTGCAGTCGCGCCTGCGTTGGCAGTGGCAGAGCCCTTTTCCAGTGGTAAGCAGAAATGGAGGCCAGAACCAGCATTGCACTGGTCACCCTCGCCCACGTATGTTGGAGCGGTGCTATCAGGAGGTGCGTAGACTTGGCGGTACCGTATTGCACCTCCAGGGACAGCTATAGCAGTGCACTCGATCGCACTACCTGTCTGTGCATGGTGATTCACACACAAACTCGCACGCATTTGTCTTAGTGCCTTGCTATTCGCTGGTGTCGGCTCTTGTGTGACGCGTTCGGTGTATAGTTCTGTATTGTCTGTACCAAGATCGTAGACGTGTTTTGTCAAGTTCGTGACACCTACATCGAGAAGGTTCCACTCCTGATCTGGATAGCTTTATGCAGAGAATTCAGTCAGCAAACGAGATCGTGTAACAGGCACCCAGAACTCGAGTGAGGCCACTTCCAGCTTCAGTGACAGTGACAATAGCTGCTTAGATCCAGCAGATGGCTGGGCCAGTTTACCGCATCACAAGAGCTCTGCAGATGTGTGGGAGGCCCTGCAGCAAGAGGCCCGTGAGCATGCGGTGCGGTGCTCGCTCCGGCATGTATGACTGGTCAACACATTGGACGACATGCATTCGGAAACCCACGTCGCTCGCCAGCCACTGTTGCCGTGCACCATACCGGCCCGATGAAATATCTTGAAAACCTATATTCTAGCTCTCTGACGCAAGTGTGCGTGCAGGAGCAGGAGCCGGCATTGGCGAGCTACTTGCACAGTAGCGTGCTGATGCACGCCAGCATCGAGTCCAGCCTAGCTTTCATTCTGGCCAACAAGCTCAGCTCCCCAACGCTGCTCTCAACCAACCTCATGCAAATGATGTTGCAGGCCTATACTGCCAATCCGGTGTGTAACTGGTGCTGCCTGCCCATTGTCCCATGTGCATGGCGCCCCGCCTGAGCGTCCGTGCGTGTGTGTGTGTGTGTGTGTGTGTGTGTGTGTGTGTGTGTGTGTGTGTGTGTGTGTGTGTGTTAAAAAGTAGAAACC
>JAUMHD010000003.1:82553-135595 GCA_032359135.1 Ulvella scutata
AATGATTGAATGATTGAATGATTGAATGATTGAATGATTGAATGATTGAATGATTGAATGATTGAATGATTGAATGATTGAATGACCAGAGTGCAGATCACCCCTGTCACAGGGATGCAACTACATGGGGGTTCTGGGCCCGATGAGATGTACATGTACGCACAATATCATTGCTCACTTCACACAGTGATCACCAGGATCACATAATTTTCAAGGGGAGACACCTAAGAAAGAGTCCCAAGTAGTCAGCATTGTTCTATATAGCTAGACACTCATAGTGATCACTGCCTGCACACTACACACAATGCCACTGTGCAGTGCTGTGATGTGCTTCATCACTAGGTACTACATTTTTCCTTGCTGTGCTGTGACAGAAGGCTGGAGTGCACAAGAGATGTGCTGCTGTGATCGAGGCTCTTGCTATCTGATTCGCTGTTCAGTTTGTGACACACTCCCTCACAACCAGTGATCACCAGTGTCACGTAACTTGTCAGGTCACACAGCCAAAAAACAGCCCCAACTATTCATGAATGTTCTATTTAAGTAAGCGCCACTGGTGATCAATGCTCACAACAGGAGCTGCTGTGCTGTTCGAGTGACGTCCTCGGCGTGAATGTTCGTGCTTTGCCATGATGCCTAGTCTACTATCCTGTCACTACCCAGGCTGTTGAACATAGCCAGTGAAGCCATGTTAACTAGTCTGCTACCCTCTCACTACCTAGGCAGATACACACAGGAGCTAATACATAAAATTATTCGGGGACTACGCCATACTCGGTTTGAGCTTCGGCCTCAGCGCCACAGTGGCGGAATATCATGCAATTCGATGAAGGGGAAACCACCAGAGACCCTTCACGCACCCGGCTCAGAAGCTCGAAAAAAAGACGGGAGGTGGCTCTGGCCGCACCAGGGTTCGAACCCGGGACCTCGTGGTCAAAAGCACTCTCACGCTCACGGGCCCGCGGCTCAGTTTATGGTCAATCCCAAGACAAGCTAATTGCAACTACTCTCATACACACAAGAGCTAACTGCAACTCTGTGAATTGCAAAGAGCTAATTGCAACTCTGTGGACATCGGCGCCAGTGATCACCAGTATCCCTGTATTTATCGGGCCACACACCTGAAAAGTAGTCCCGACTGGGCGGGCTGCGAGAGAATCTAGGAGGCCGAAATCAACCTGCCTCTCCTCGTCATTAAAGCTCCCAGGCTCCAGGCTGTTGCAGAGCCCCGCAAATGCTTCCATTCCTGGTACCGGCTTTGACACCTGCATCAAGGCACACATCTAAAATGTCTCTTACAAACCGGAAAGGTGAAATGTTACAAACCGGAAAGGTAGTAAATAGGCATGAACCCAAATATCCAAAAGCAACTAACACAAACCATCCACCACTTCACTCGAATGGCACAACAGCACCATCACGAAAGTCGTCACATCTAGAATACGACATTAGAAAAAAAAAAGTACTAAATGGGAACCATGCGATGCACAAGAAGGGTTTCGGCCTCAGCACTTCTGAAGGGGTGGGACAAGAAGCTAATCAGGAGCACTGATCACCAGTGTCGCTTAGTTAGATAGAAGAGTCCTGATTATGTGGGACTGCTTGAAAAAAAAAACTGTGGTTCTGGGCTACCGCTGGTTCACATGCACATCCAACTGTGGTTCAAATGAGAAACGGGCCCTGGGAGCCAAAAACAGCTAATCGGGAACCACGCCATACCCAAGAAGGGCTTCGGCCTCATTTTTTGGTGTGTATAAAGTTACAGGCATAACTCCATATAATGGCTCATGTACCAGCATATCATCGCACTTTTTAGGTGTTTGAGCTGACAAATGAAGCGACACTGGTGATCACTGATCGGCAGAATCAACAATCTGGGTGAAGAGCGAGCTCCTTGAGGGAGAAATACATCTTTTTTGGAACATCTGGTTCCCAAAAAGGGGGTTTTTTTTGCCTGACACCGTTGAGAGCTTTGTTCCAATGAATGAAATTAAGGTTTTCATGTTCTGTCGTATTAACAGAACCCAGAAAGCCAGCTAGGTTTAAATTTGTTGCCTGTAAAAAAAGAGCCTAATCAGCTTCACTGCGTTCTCGGTGTACAACACCTGAGTTCGAGGTACACAACTTCAATCACGCTTCGCTGGGAGCGTGTCTGGTCAACTGGATTCATGAAACAAAAAGCTGGACGAAAAGGCAATTGAGACTCTTTCTCCCACGTGATCATGCGTGAGTCAGCAGCGCACGAAATATCCGTCTTGGTCTTCTTGCGTCACCGCCACCAGCTGGAATAGGCCAGGAGGAAATACTCTTCCTTCCTGAGACTGGTGTGGCGCGCGCCAATCGCGGGGAGCTCGACCGCGGAGTTGCGTCCCGCCGGACTTGAGACAGTCAGCTGCAGCCATGCCTGACATATCCGGATCCGTGGCCGACACGGCCGACGCCTCCTTTATATGATGCCCCGTAACGCTACCTGAACGCGATCAGGCAGCTCTTTAGTTCACGATAGCTGCGAACTGTGCGTGCAGCCAGCTTCAGTCCTCAACATGCCACACGTTCTGAAGGTGTGCACATGTGGTTGTTTACAAACATCGATCGCGACAGGAAGCAGGAGAGATCTAAACAGAGTAAACAAGGAACAAGGTAAACTAAATGGGAACAAGGTTGACTAAATGAACGCATCGGCGCCTGAAAGACAGCACTCCATGGCAAGCATGCCAACACGGAAGCATAGCTGAAAGCACCCTGACATAAATTTGGTAGGTAGGTTTATACAGAGCAAGTGCTGCTGTGCAGTTGACCGCGTAACCCTGACCGTGCGTAGATTATGTAACGATGGGCGAGAAGCATGCCTGGGTGGATGCCTCAGTTAGCTGCACGGAAGGGAGGAGGGGGTGAGCTGATCAATCGGTGCAGTCATCCGCGTGTGTATACGCATGCGAGCACGTCAAGAAATGTGCATGCTCCAGCACATCAAACACTGTCAAATGCGCACTGCTTTGGTCTGGTGGCTCTGGCAACTCTTTAAGGAATTGCTGTTGGCTCAAATGGTATATGCAGAGCATCCAACTTATGGAGGGAGTAGAAGGAGACAATCGCCAAGTACACATGCATGTGCCTGATTCAGACAGTCTGACTGGACTCCAACGAGTCTTTTCGAATTTTGTGTGGAACCCATGTTCTAGGTGCAGCTGCCGTTATACCAGCAAAAAAAGTACTGGCCTTTTGTGCACGTCGCACCGGGGTTTTCTGGATGATTTGCTATATAATGTCCTTTGTCGTTTATGCGAGGTTAACATGAGTGGTCATACGATGATTTGCTGGTACATGAGCCATCCTATGGAGTTATGCCTGTAAATTTACACAAAACAATTTAAATTTTAGGTCTTGGATTGACCTTCTAAACACTCAGTCGTACGCGAGACATGTTTGCTTGACAAGTGTTTGCGATCAAGGCCCCAGGATCTAGTCCCTATCCGGCCAGATATCATTTTGCTTTTCTTCGAGCTTTTGAGCCGGGTTTGTGAAGGTTTTCCGGTCTGGTTCCCCATTTAAGAATGTTCCGCTCCACGGCCGCTGGAGTATTTGGGTAGTAAACAATTTTGTGTTGATGCATATTCACTACCTTTCCGGTTTGCAAGGGAACCTGGATTCTGTGCGGTTTTGGCCGCTTCTTCTTTGTATTAGTCTGCTGCTTTGGTTGCCTTGGCACTTCAACCACGTCATGTCGATAAAATGACTCTGAAGGAAGCAAAGCACACAGCTGCTGAGTTGTTCCTTGCTTCTTGTTCCTTGTGCCTGCCTTCCTTCACACCTGTCATGACTGTTCAGTCACGAAAGGTTGGTACCGGACAATTCTTTTTGGTTTTGTTTGTATGTGTGCAAAACATTCAAGTATCGTGGTACCGGACAATGCCTTTTGGATTTCTTTTTATGTCTGCAAAACATTCAAGTATCGTGAAGGTCGAAAGTGCAGTGAGTGAGTAACGCCTGCACAATAGAATGTCTGTGATGTGGCGCTGAGGCCAGGGGGTAGAGCTCATGACGAGCATGCATGCATGTATACGTGAACTCTTTGAGACTGTGTCATGCCAGAGACATGTACGTGTGTGTAAAGTTACAGGCATAACTCCATATAAAGGCTCATGTACCAGCAAATCATCGCATGACAACTTAGCTCGACCTCGCACAAACGACACAGGGCATGCCACTACCGAAGCAACGACAGGGAATCAAGCTAACCTCTCTACCCACATGGTTTACCGAGCCATGACACTTGAGTGTAAGCACTGACTCAAGCCGGGGGGTGTACGTGTTCACTGCACTAGAGTGCCCCTGTCGTTGCATAGGTTTGCTAACACTCATTGGTAGGCGTTGCATGGATGCTGGTTACGGTGTTTGCGTTGTTGGCTAGCTTCAGATGCTCTATTGTGGCACACCTTTCACGCTTGTGAGCCGCGCTCTTGTCAATGTAAACACACTAGAATGCCCCCTCAACAACTGCCATTGCTGGACACACGCACATCGTGGTGTTGATATCTTCATATCCTGCAGCCAGAGACGAGTACGTACGTGCACTACACTAGACTGCCCCTTATGCACTGTAATTGTTGGATCTAGCTAGATACACTCGTCTCCAGCAAGGTAGAGAAACGAACACAACGGGGTGATCGATGAACACATGGCTCTATGAACAAGGATGCAAGCAGATATAACACAACTAAATAGGACCCGCACCAGAACTAGGCTTCATCCAGTATCTCTAGAGAGATAGGGCTTTATTTTCCAGCATCAGGCCCCCAACAAGAGCACTTGTTGATGGGATCGACTACATGGTGAGCCAGCACGCCCAAAACATTCCAGATCGTGAATACTGCAGTGTGACATTCCATCTTCGAGATCTAGTCTGGAAGGCTGCTGGAGAAAGTGGCGCCACGTCCACATACCACAGACCTGTGGTGTATACCTGTATACATGAATTGGTATTGATGATCATCTCGCGCATACCTGGTGTCAGAACAATATCATAATATAATAATTACCTCCAATTCTTGATGGTTGTACAGTACGACATGTCGTACGGGCGCCTGCCTCAGAGATCGTGAGAACAGGGTTTCATGAGGTGCGCTTCCTGATGTACTCTCCCTTCCGTGTACCGCTATTTGCGAAATATTCCACGAAGTGGAGCATCTAGGGATATGTTAATGCTGTTAGACTGTAGTAGATGTGACTATTTCACGCTTTAAGGAAAGGTATCGTTGTCATGGCTGAAGTGCAAAGTCCTCGTCACCAGATCTCAACAGACGGTCAATGTGCTCCATCGTCCATCTTGGCACTACAGCGAAGTCTTGAGGCGTCGTTGGGACTGCAGGATAAAGGTTGATGAGTTCTGACCATGTTAGATGTCAAGCAACGTGGCCACGTTGCTTGCAGGCCTGTCCACGCGTGGACAGGCCTGCTCTATTGTCTGGACAAGAGTGTACCACCGATACTCCTGCTTCCCATCCCATTCGTGCAGTGCACTAAATCATACATGCAAACCAAAATTTCAAGGTTCATTCTTCAAGCTCCGCGCGAAGGTTGGACACACGGAGCATTCCTGCAGCTGGCGGTCTCCGCGCTCTTTCACTGAAGCAGAACGGTGCGGCTTTGAGGAGCGAATCAGGTCTGATGTGATATCTAAGAAGTAGAACGACTCCGCCTTACTGTCATGCTCTGAAAGCTGTTTGCTGGTGCGCAGGAGACTCGAGCCAAGTGGTGAGATATATCTAAACGGGTCACAGGTCGGACGTTCAGCCATGTCAGCCATTTCAGACATATTACATAGCTCTCAGGTGCGTATGAGTCTGCTGTTTGTTAGTTCTAGAAGTGTGCTGTGTTGGATTCATACTGAGAGCAAGCACAGGTCTGTGGAGGGCTTGGACATCGTGTGGCCCAAAGACAGGTGCAGGCCATGTGTCGCGTCCTAATATCTTGAATATGTTCAAGAAATCAATACCACAAATCAATTCAAGCTGCCTATGTCTACACATATGTGTCAATCTCTGGAAACTTGCTGAGTCTCCATGATCATTCTCGGCCATTCTCAACACACAGATCTAGGGCTGCAAATCAAGATCTCTAACAGGTAGATTAAGGAAAATTAAGTCCTCGGCCAACATGTGTCTACACGTGCGGCACACTGAGATGGATCAAGCGTCCAAGATTAAAGAACTTAGCTAAGGAAAAATGGCTACGATCTTCACAAACTGGAATTGCCGATGAAGGATAATTAAGGTGATGCAATTCAGGTCTTAATACAGGAGATTGAGAGCCTGAATCCTTCATTTGCAGCCCTACACAGATCGTGCACTCCTGCCCTAGGTTTCATTTGAGTTGGTTGCATTACCATTACTGCTGCTCCTGACTCCCTCAATTTCTAGTTCTACTGTGCTGCCGATGTAATCTCTTCACTACTGTCCTGTGTGTACCTGGTCCCAAAAGCTACCAGGCGCTTTTTGTAGTATTTCAGCACGTATTAGTGTTAAACATGTCCTCTATGATAAATAATTCGAAGTACATGCCCACAGGACCACTCTGATGACGATGCTGAGCCCTTCTCCGACCATCTATGCGTCCTAGAGCATGCATGCATTGAGCCAGGCAGTGGATCGAAGCGACGATGCAGCTGCACCACCCAAGTACGGCAGCCCCTCAAGCTTCGAGCCCGGAATGACAGCGACTGGCACGGCGAGTTTGAATGCAACCAAGTGGTCATCAGGAAGACACCCGCTGGCAGCATCACATTGGAGAACGAGTTCAGCAGCGGTCAGCAAGAGCGGCAAGTTGTTTGGGCCAAGGTGCGGAGGCGGAGGGAGAAGGAAGCTGTTTTGGCCAGGGGGCGAAGGGGGAAGGAAGCTGTTTTGGCCAGGGTGCGAAGGGAGAAGGAAGCTGTTTTGGCCAGGGATCGGAGGGAGAAGGAAGCTGTTTTCGCCAGGGAGCGGCGGGAGAAGGAAGCTGTTTGGCCAGGGAGCAGTGGGAGAAGGAAGCTGTTTTGGCCAGGGATCGGAGGGAGAAGGAAGCTGTTTTGGCCAGGGATCGGAGGGAGAAGGAAGCTGTTATCACCAGGGAGCGGTGGGAGAAGGAAGCTGTTTTGGCCAGGGAGCGGAGGGATAAGGAAGCTGTTTTGGCGAAGGAGCACCATCAGCAGCAAGCTTGTCAGGACAACGTGGAGCATAGCTAAGTATGAGATGCAGCAGCATAGAAAAGGGAAAGAGGAAGGGCAGTCGGGAACTGCACCATACCTAAGAAGGGCTTCGGCCTCAGCACCCCCGAAGGGGTGGGGCAACAGTGAAATCCAGGAATCCCCTGCTGAAATATATTCAGAGATCTCTTGCGTTCCATGAGCAGCACCTACGCCACTACGTTCAATGCTCGTCTTGTGATCTTACATTCAGTTGCAAGTTGCAAGTGTTTGGAGCTGACCGCACAGGCCTGCTCGTATGCATGATGGCCACCATTTCGAAGCAAATTTAACAAGGCGGACACTACTGCGATATAGTTGAGGAATGGGGAAAGGCTAACATTTCAGCGCAATGGTTTACAGTATTCATTTTGCAGAGTATTACGTGTAACATATCATGAATTTCTGCGGTGACCATGGCCATGGTAGACAGCTGACCCAAAAAAATAAGTAAAAAGACCTAATCCGGAACCACGCCATACCCAAAGAGGGCTTTGGCCTCGTTGGGTATGGCTTTGGGTATAGGAGGGGCGGGACAAGGGCATGCACCCCCCGGGACCAAGGTAGACAGCACAACCAAGGTAGACAGCTGAGCCCTAGTACTGCTCTCTCCGCACTACTGGTGATGTTATCCACTCTGGCCTTGACCGGTCTCGCTCATGCTCATCGAGTGGAGGTGCTGCTGTGTATGGTTGATCAATCGACGCTCCTATGGGTACGTAATAGCCTGACCTGCGCAGTACTTCGTGCTGTCCAGGCGATGCATATGCTTCTGTGCATGTCCAGCACCCTTGTCGATGTAATCACCTGCGCAGTGGTGTCACAATACCCGCCTTGGCCAGGCCGAATTAGGCGACTCACTGAGATCGGAACCGATAACCTTATCGTGCTTTAAATTTGTTTGGGCCCTACTGCACCAAGCGCTGTTGCCTGTTGAAGCAAACTGCTTCCAAATCTGTGTTCCTTGTGCATTGGAATGCTGTCCCGCGTCCTTGTCGACGTATTCTCCCCTTGATGATTATAAAGGGGAGAATATGTTATTATCACGTTCATGCGCGCATGCATGCGAATAGTGCACACATATGCACAGAGTGTTCCACTTCAGAATGTTCTACATGGCGACTGTCACAGCGTCATTTGTCAATACGATCGAGACCTCCTCTGAGGCTCGATCCAATCAGCGCATTCCATGACGATCCCGTCCAGCTTCCATGACATATAGTGTGCTTGGAGCAGGGCTCTGCACTTGCAGTATTCTTTCAGAAGAGCCGAGGAAGAGTGTGATTTTGGTTGCCATTCATGACGTCGCCTGGGCAATTGATTCCTGAGAGATCTGTAGAGGACATCCGCACCAATTCAGCTTCAGCAACAATGTTAGGATTTGATCTTCCTGTTGTGAGTGAGAGTTACTGTTTTGCGAGGGAGGTGTGCCTGGTAGTGAAACAGAAGCTGTTGTGCTACTCGGGCGAAGAATTCTCTGTCGTAGATCTGTCCAGCAGGCAGCCTTGGTTCAAACTGAAGGGGAAATCGTTCCGGGGATATGATAAAACGAGGAAGTTCGTCGATTCTCGCGGCAACGTTGTAGCGCGCGTAAAGGAGCATCCCGTCGCTACACCAAGACGAATGGTAGTCACTGGACCGGGATTCGGCTTCGAGGTGCATAGCTATACTCATCTCCCCTTACGATGTATACGTTCAGCCTGTGTACGTGTGGGCCCGTGCCTTTGACCTTGCTGTTGACGCACATCAAAAGATGCCACAAGAATTTGGCATGGACGCAGAGAAAGGACCCGCCTGTGCACGTGCGGTTGCCGTAGATGCTGCGGCTGTGCAGCATGCGTCTGGATGAAGATGTAGTATGCGCCTGATGGGAATGATCTGTGGTGTGCTGATGCAGACGTTTCCGTGCCAGTTGTCTGTGTGTGTCACATCTGCAGGCGTTCCCCATCATTGGTCTATAATTTTGAACTTGCGGGACTTGTTGAGATGTGTCAAGACTTCACATTACGTATAGTTTAAATTTACGAGTTTCTGTTCTGTAGGTCGTGAGGAGGGTGGTGTTGAAGGGCACAGCGGCTGTGGCGGTTGTGCAGGACCGCACCACGCAAAAAGCCCACACAGTACACCTGAGAGGTAAAATGCGCGGCTCAAGCATGGATATAACACTCGGCAAACAGGAAGAAGGTGGTCGGTTGATTGCACGCGCCCAAAGAGCGTTCTCGAGGAAGGGTTTGTTAGGTGGCACCACAAGATATGCACTAACGGTAGAACCTGGGGTGGACGTAGCCTTGTGTGTTCTACTGTTTTTAACCTTTGACGAGCTTCAGCGTGGCACAGAGCTGTTCTGAGCGTCTTTGCGCCGCACTCTGGTCGCTCATGTCACTGGGGTGCCCTTTATGCACAGTACCCGACTCGCTGAGACGCTCGTAGAGCCGAGCTTAGCCAAATGCACAGCAGTCCTGTGGACCAGTCTTTCTAACAAGAATATCTGATGTGGTAGCAGTATTGATGACGTGTCGGTGACATGGTACTTGCTCCTGACGATGATTTTTACTCATGTGTGCCAGATAGATTTCATCTGTGCTTTTCTGTTGTCGATGTAATCACGCTTTTCTGTAACACGTTTTATTTTCAGTTGAAGCGGTGCTGTCCGGGTGGCCAGTAACGCAAAAACCTCCATGTGCCCAAGAGCATAACACTGAGCATGCAACACTGAGAGAAAAAAAGCTAATCGGAGCATCACAGTGATACTGAGCATTGGGGTGGATTGGACAGTTTCAAACTCAGCTGGGTGCAGCAAGATGCTGCAGCGGTCATTGAGTGAATTAGGCCTCGGAAGTTGTGCAGCTTATGCTCTATAGTGGCGCTGTATACAATCACAGTATACAGACGTATACATGAGGTCTCAGCGCATCTACATATGAGCATGGGACCCAGCAAACGCAACCTACGCATGAGAACACAAACACAAGAGACGGCCCCTAGGGGAGCAAGTACCATACAAACGATCCAACGTCGCCAAGCAACCACACCCACGATCCGAAGTCGCAACGAAACCGGCAAGCAACCACACGCAAGCAGCACCAGCCAGCACTGCCGCCGAAACACATGACAAGCAGTTCGGGGACGCCGGGTGGTACCAGCACTCAGCGCTCCCCAGTGGGTGGGCGGGTCAGCAGCGGGCGTTCAGGAAAGCCAGGGGCCCCAGCCATGGAGAAAAGGGATGGAGCTGGGGGCACCGAGGCGGAAACCGAGGGGAGGGGGTGCAGCCGAGGTTCGGCAATTGCGAAGTGCAGGGCAGACAGGACCGCGGCAGGGGCGCGGCGGACGGATGAACGTTGGGAGACATGGGCCCATGCATGGGGCTCATGCATGGGGCGGCGCCAACGAAAAGATGGACGACAACGGAAGAGGCTGTTGCAAAGCCTGGAGATCGTGTCCATACAGGCAGCACAGTGTCACTGGCAGCAGAGCCCTGATGACACATTGCAATGCCGGTTAAATTTCACACGATGACGCACACACGTGAAAGGTATATCGATAGCGGCGCGGCATGGTTGCACACAAAACGCATAGTACTAGGAGCACACAAACACACACGTGCACCCTGGGTGTGTTTACGTTGGCAGTCGCGTGCCTCACTGGTGCGAACTACTGTCGATGTACGTTTCACTCGACTTTTTTCTTCTCACTAGCACGAAAAGTGCACCACTGACTAACAAACTGGAAAGGTAGTAAATAGGCATGAACCCAAATAACCAAAATCAACTAACACAAAACATCCACCACTTCACTCGAATGGCACAACAGCACCATCTCCACTACAGTGCACCAGAAACCAACCAGTAGCACTTAAGCCGCAACCACCATCTGCACAACGGCCAGCACTTGGAAGAGTACACACCAAGGCAGAACTAAGCATACAGCCAGCCGCCACCACAGAGAGAGCGCCAATGTCTACACACAGGTGCCACACGTCTGCAGCACAACAGTGAAACACTATTGTGTAGAATGGAGCTTCCACACGGGAGAGGCCGTGTGGGGGCAACCGCCGAAGCAGGCCTTGCACCAGTGCCCCCCACACGGCCTGACGCTGCAGGCCGGCGAGGCCCGACCAGATCTAGAGGCGGCCCCGGCTATCTTAAAGATAGGCACAAGAGATAGGCACAACCAGGAGAGACCACAACAGGGGGAGATCCAGGGGGCCGCGGGCTGCCCGCAGGAGGTGCACGTGTAGGGCCAGGTGCGCGTGAACCTTGCATCGACAGTGGCCACTGCAGTGGCGGGGTGCAAATGCACCAAGCGTGCAAGGCAGAGGGACGTGTTCAGTGTTCAGTTGTACGACGGGAATTTTCTACGAGATTTTGCGAAGGGAACGACATCCTGTTCAGGACATTTTCGTGAGGCTTGGCCACGCAAGTCGATCAGAAAGTGACTGAATTTGCGACATGCGGTGGTGAATTTGCCTTCGAACTTGCCGCACGCTTACTTGCAGGTACTTTCACTGGTTGATTCATCTTTAACAGGCATATCGTACACGCATGATCGTACATACTGGTCATCGCCAAGAGTGTCATTCTGCTTTCGCAAAACGGTAGTGCTCCACGATCCGGTTAGCCCGCGGTGAACAGGACGCTGGACACGGCTTCATTCCCGGGCAAATCGTTTCCTATCGACTTGTCTTCCTTACTCAGCATGAAAGTTCAAATGCAACGCGCTTCTCTTGCACAACCCTTGCAACCTGCGCAGCTGTCGCAACACAGAGCAGTTCAGTGCTATGTAGTACCCACATACCATAGTCATATGGTCACTAGGCTCGCAAAATCTGTTGCTGCTGCATCAGTAGCTGTTTGCCTCAGTTGTAGCGGTGCGCTCTTTCGCCTCGTGTCGATCGTCTGAACCAAGTTTCGACTATCGTAGGACCCGGCATCAAGCAGGTAACCAGCAGCAGCGTACAAAATGAACTCCAATATCTGCCTCTGTGTGTCTGTTGTGTGCATTTTTATCAGCCTGTGGTGATGTATGTCCCATCAATTCTGGGCCAGAAATTCAGATTCAGTGACTGGGTGGTGTGGCCTGGCAGTGCTCGTCGAAGAATGCAGCTTAAGTGACCATATTGTACATGCATATTTACATTCAAGTTTCGCTGCAGATGCTCTTGCGCGTCCCGAGCCTGTCAACAAGCCTGAGCTTCTACCGAAAGGCGAGAAAACGACTGTGATCGACGTTGCCGGCTTTCTGACAGCAGGAGAGGTACCACAATCCTTTCCTATGTACAATATCAGCTGCTGCTTGTCCTTGCGTGTGTCCTGCAGTTCTTCTACGCGTCTTCCCTGAATGGCTTCATGATCATCTCTCATGTAGCCACATGTGGTGAAACTCCATCTCTGAGAGTCATATAAGTGCAGGAAGCACGAATCCGGGAGCAGATTAAAGGGATAGAGGATGACACCGGGTTTAAGTTTCGCTTGTTGGCTCAGAATTACCCTGAAACTCCAGGTCTTGCAATACGTGACTATTGGGGTGTAGATGACATGACCATCGTGTGCGTTGTTGATCCTGGCTTCGGAGACATTCTTAACTTCAATGTTGGCCAAAGCGTTGATCTAGAGGTGCGCTTGCCGTTGGAAAGTACCATGTGTTCGGGAGGCTTATGCTGCCTGTGGAAGACTATCTGAACTGCCAGTCTGGGAGCCAATCTGTGCAATCTCGTGCTGACATACATCAGAAATGTGACTTTGAGTTCTTGTTCTCATTCACAGTGGACGAAGCATTTTTCAGAGGCTCCTTCCAGCTGGTTCCTGTCCAATTTGTACAGTTCGCATGTATATGAGGGCCGCAGAGCGGGTAAAAAACCACCCCGTTTTCATTAAATTGCCTCGTGACTCAATATGCACATCACGGATCAACAAACCTGCCGCAGTGGGAACGAAACAGGTAATGTACTCATTTAAATGCCGCACCCCTTCGGGGGTTCTGAGGCCGAAGCCCTTCTTGGGTATGGCGTGGTTCCCGATTAGCTTTTTTTTATGTGTTCCTGTGGTATATCTTTTTACAAACAGGAAAGGTAGTGAATAGGCATGAACCCAAATAGTAAGGTGGCATGAACCTGAATAGCCCAAAGCAACTGTGTTCCTTTGGTATACCACAGCAAGATGTCATCTGTCTCAAGGCTGACATCTGATGATAACGCAAGCACATTATCACTCCTTGCAACGCTATTCACAGGTTATGAGGAATCACAACCAGGGTTGTACAGGATATTTTGTGTTGTTTGCTTTTGGCTGTGTCGGTTCATGCCTATTCACTGCCTTTCCTTTACTTTCCTTTACTTTACACCATTCACTACCTTTCCGGTTTGTAGCAGGGTGTACATTCACAACCCGGACTGAACAGGTGTGTAAAGTTACAGGCATAACTACATAGAATGGCTCATGTACCAGCAAATCAACGCATGGCAACTTAACCCGACGTCGCACAAACGACACAGGACATGCCACTACCGAAGCAACGACAGGGACTGTACAGTTACCCAGAAGCTCTATATTTTGTGGTCTTTACTTTTGGCTATTTTGGTTCATGCCTATTCACTGCCTTTCCGGTTTGTAACGGTGTGTACAATGTACACTGTACACTGTGCATTCACAACTCAACGCAATGTGGGTAGAGAGGCTAGCTTGATTCCCTGTCGTTGCTTCGGCAGCGGCATGTCCTGTGTCGTTTGTGCGAGGTCGAGCTATGTTGGCATGCGATGATTTGCTGGTACATGAGCCATTCTATGGAGTTATGCCTGTAAGTTCACACATACTTTACACACACATTCATAACCAGGACTGTACAGGTACCCAGAAGCTTCTGGTCTAGAGTGGCTGGCAAGTACGGCAACAAGTTCTACTGGAGAGATAATGGCACGGAAGCAGCTGTTAACAACGCTGTCAGTGCGATCAACACGTGCTTGAGGGAGCCTGCAGGCAAGTTCAAGTGCGCAAACATCCAAGGTGAACTTGGAGAAGAACCCGCATCAGGAAAGTTTGGAAAGATGTTCAAGTAGGCGCTCAAGAAGCCTTGGTGCATACCTGGGCCCTATAGTTTCCACAGAAATCTCTTTCAAGAGGTGCACATTTTGATCTCTTTCAAGAGGTGCACTCGCTTTGAAGCTCTCTTTGAATCTCTCTTTGAATCTCTTTCAAGAGGTACACATTTTGATCTCTTTGAAGAGGTACACGTTTGTTGAAGGAGATACACGTGTTGTCTGCACCAGAGATCCAATGTAACAGTCCATTGCAACAAGCCATTGGAAGAATCTACTACAGGTGCAAATCCATTGTTCAAATCCATTGTACCAATCCATTCCAGCACCATGGCACGAGAACCAAGAACCCAACACGCCGCTTCTTTGTTGCAAGGGCAATGAAATGAGATGGCGGGGCTAGCACATAGAAGAACTTTGTGGCGTGCTCCACAACGAAGCTCCACGACCAAGGTCCCTAACCACTTACCTATGTAGAGCCGAAGCTCCCTGAAGCCACCCAGCCTCCCGACCCCCTCCGGCGCCCGCAACCATTGATCACCAGTGTCGCTTAGTTACATAGAAGAATTCTCAATATTTGGGGCTGTTTTTTGGGTGGGTGCCCTAACAAATTAAGCGACACTGGTGATCAGTGCCCGCGACCCGCCCGAACCCCCCGGCGCATGCGCCCCCCTTTCTGAGGGGCTGCTGGCTGCGACAGGTACAGTAGCTGCTCGTAATTCCGTCACTCGTTTAACCGTCACTCGCTTTGAAGAAATAAAAACTAAACTAATCGGGAACCACGCCAGACCCAAGAAAGGCTTCGGCCTCAGCACCCTCGAAGGGGCGGGACATGGACATACACCCCCGGGCCACACCGGACCACGAAGGCAAACACAGCGGCTGCAGAGAACGCCGCACAATATTGCGAGCAAAGACAGGGTCGCCAACAGGGACCGCATCGATCTTTAGTTCTTTTGGCCCCCAGGGCCTGTCTTTCTTATCCGCGCACTTGCTGGAGTTGCCCACATGTGGCCTTAGCCGCGTGTTCGTATTGGGTCATTGCTTAGAGTTGTGCGGTAGACCCATATGGGCGTGGGTGGTGGCACAGAACAAGTGTCCCTGTGGACTCGGTGGCTGGGCGGTTCAGATTGCGCAGAAAAAGTATGTGCACCATAGAGAGGTACCGAATGTGCTGATGCTTAGTTGCTTTTGGCTATTTGGGTTGCCTATTCACTACCTTTCCGGTTTGTAAACAGGTACCGTATGTGCAGATGTCTCGTGGTCTTTTTTGTTATCCGGATGAAATCTGCCTCACAGAATTCATCTACCAAAAAGATGAATTCAGTGAGACAGCTCCCCGTACGTTGAATCGACGCTCGTTTCTCCGTCACTCACTATAGTCCGCCACCTTTGGGCAGGTGCAAAGGTTCTCGGATTAACGCGACGTTCCTGTAGATGCTTCCTAAGCTTCCTGTACATGTACGGGAACCCTAGATGTACGGAAACCTTAGATTGCTCCCGTAGATGGCTCCCTGCCGCCCCTTCCTCCTCCGAAACCCTGTGTCATTGAATCGGAGGGTGACAATCAATCCTATTTTTGTTTCTTAGCAATCCTAATTTAGAGCCCTCGAGAGAGAAAAAAATCAAACTTGCTGGGTATGGCGGAAACCGCGCCATACCCAGGAAGGGCTTCGCGCACTTGCTGGAGCTACGCGCTGGAGCTACGCGCGGTTTCCACCATACCCAGGAAGGGCTTCGGCCTCAGCACCCTCAAAGGGGCGGCACAAGGACATACAACCCCGTGCAACGCGGGACCAACCCTACACCCTCCATCCCCTGGCGCCCCCCTTTCCTGCTCTTGGCTGCTGCATGTAGATGGTTCCCTGCCCCTCCTTGCTCTGGCGCCCCCCTCCTGTTAAAAAAAAATGCTAATCGGGAACCACGCCATACCCAAGAAGGGCTTCGACCTCAGCACCCCTGAAGGGGTGGGACTGTTAGGTTCTGTGCTAATACCAAAAGCGCCCGATCGGTTATGATCGCATTCTACCACTAGGAGCGACGAGGTCACTGATATACGTAGTAGATTCGCCTACAATCGTAACCATTGATCACCAGTGTTGCTTAGTTACATAGAACAATTCTCAATATTTGGGTATTATATGTTTTGGGTGTGTGCCCTAACAAATTAAGCGACACTGGTGATCACTGATCGTAACACCTGCCCCCCCCACTCTCCCCGGCTCCTTTCCCCACTCGCCGCCGCCCCCCGGTGTGTTCCTCTTGGCCCCTCTCCGGCTTTGTCAGCAGCTACTCACAAGCATTCTCCCTGCCTTGGCGTGTTCTCTTCCTAGTGCTGGCTGTTGCGCAGTTGGTGGTTGTTGTTGAACATAGCCAGTCTACTTTAACCACTGGACATCTGAGCTCAGATGTCCAGCGGGTACAGTAGACTGGCTATGTTCAACAGTTGTGGCTTAAGTGCTACTGGTCGGTTTCAGATACACACTGTTCTTATGAGCAGCTGCTCACAAGCATTCTCACTCTGAACTGCAGTTCACAGGGAGAAACAGTGTCCGCGATGCCGGCAAAGCACATATACCGTGCGTTTGTGCGATTTCTGCTTAGTGGTAGGCGTGCCATGGTTGCTGGTTACGGTGCTTAGTGGCAGGCTGATACTTCCGGTTTTTCTGCTGTCGGAGTTGTGTCTACACCTCTTTTAGAGTTTGCTGCAGTGCCTTGGTTGCGTAGGGATGTTAGCTATTCTCTCTGAGTCCTAAGAGGACGTTGGTGGCGCGTTCCCCCGGCTTGAGTCAGTCCCAATACTCAAGTTTCATACCTTGGTGCACCATGTGGGTAGAGAGGCTAGCTTGATTCCCTGTCGTTGCTTCGGTAGTGACATGTCCTGTGTCGTTTGTGCGAGGTCGAGCTAAGTTGGCATGTGATGATTTGCTGGTACATGAGCCATTCTATGGAGTTCTGCCTGTAACTTTTCACTCTTAGTGGTCGGCGTGCCATGGTTGCTGGTGACGGTGCTAGGGCCTGTTGGCTGGTTTCAGATGGTATATGGTCGTTCTATATGAGTCATTCACTTTTGTGAGCGCCGTTGCGAATGTCTTGCTGAGTGAACAATCTCCTGCTGTGCCATGTGATGGATGTACGTCTGTAAAGTTATCACTTTTGTGAGCCGCGAGTCTGCCGTTGGCATCACAAATGCGTGGAGAGCAAGAGGCAAACAGAGGGGATGCGGAGGCTGCCGGCCACAAGCTACCTATCACTGTCAGGGACTGTAGGTGACCTGGTGCATTTGCACCTGAGCCTCTTGTACACACTCCATAACTTTGTCACTGTCAGGGACTGTGATTAGGGTGTTGGTGAGAGTGTCTGTCGTGGCGGGAGGGGTGTGAGTGTGCGGTGGCTGAGGTGTTGGCGGTAGGTGCAGCAAATATGAGGCCATAGATGTGTGCGTAGGTTAATATGGCTCGGTGGTCACCCCGCAGGCACCCTTGTGGACACTCACTACAAGTACGTACTAGTGCAAGTGTGGAAGCAAGTACTGCACCGCTACCGATGCAAGTTTCAAGAGTGGAAGCCCTTGTGGACACGCGTTACAAGATGTGCAGTTTTCAGAACATTAGAAGCGCGAAGCAACCGTGACCCAGGTGGGCACACCCTCTAGGGCACACCCTGATTTACAACATTGCAGCATAAACAGTTCGCCATCTGAACTAAAATAAGAATAGGCGCCATCGGCACAGACCATGGCAGTGCCCTCGACTCAAAGTAAAAAAGTCATCTAACAGGATGAGTACAAAGTGAAACCCAAAAAGGCAGAGTATAGAAAGTTAAGGCAGAGAATAAGATCATCGCGTTAACACGAACCTGTCTCATACGAACTTCTGGACACACGAACCATCACTGTTTCACCTAGCAAGTCTCCCAGTGTACATGCATTAAAACGATGCTGGCTGAATGGCAGGACAGTATGAACCGATTGAGGGTGACCAAATGAGTGCGTGCCCACACCAGATGAGCATGCAAGCACCCGCCCCCCCCCCAAATGAACTTGACAGTGTGATACATGCACATGAAACCACCTCAATCCGGCTGACTGGAAGCATGCGATAAATCATGAAACATTTACAGCCGCACAAACCCTACAGGCCGTCCGGAGCTTCCAAACCCTGACTGTGTTGTCTCACTTGTGAATTTGCCATGTAGTTACATGGGGTTACGTAAGGATGACGTTTCGGGTGGATGGGCACACTCCCGATTTCTTCTCATTCCCTTGAATACTTGTCTTGAAGGGGTATGTACTCAACAGAGCAGCTCGGCCAGAAGGAATCAGAAGCGCCTACTATGCACACGCTGCAGCAGGAAAGTTCTGGAACCTACCTGCCGCACCTATATGAAAGAACTTCATAGAAGCACAAGCGCCACCTCCACAGGGAGAATTTCAAATTCCTCAAATTCCTCAAAGTTACCAAAAACGAATCTCCCATGGCGGGCCAGCATAAGAAGCCAATGAAATACCTACCTCTGGACCACCTCCTGACGTTCCCGAAAGAAGCACACATGCATGCAGCACATGCATGCAAGACAATCGACGCAACACGACAAGGCTGCGCACCCGAACCCATACTCGACATGCATGCATACCCAACATGCATGCACACACAAAACACGGATGCGCACCCGTACAGCACACTCATGCATACCTGGCCATGGAGCCTTTCCGACAGTTCATTGGTATGCATGATCAGCTCACACGATCAAACATATGAATCTGGAGATCACAGGTGCAGCACCCAGCATCAAGGCAATGATAACACAGTCATGAAAAGCCCTGCCATTGCCATTGCGCAAAACTAGCTGCTTACACGCTTTCAAAATCCCTTCTAGGGCGGATCAGAGTGTTTGGAGTTAACACCCCCTGCAATTGCAAGCAGTGACAGCATCACCAGA
Organism: Ulvella scutata; assembly: GCA_032359135.1. Taxonomy (NCBI): domain Eukaryota; kingdom Viridiplantae; phylum Chlorophyta; class Ulvophyceae; order Ulvales; family Ulvellaceae; genus Ulvella; species Ulvella scutata. Next base: position 101,744 of record JAUMHD010000003.1, read on the forward strand.
AGCAGCAGCAGCACCACTTGCATGCACACCACAACATGCCATCACGCTGTGAAGTTCACAGCGTGCTGTGAAATCCACAGCACATCACAGCACAGCACAGCGCCGCGCAGCACGCAACCTCATCTCCGGTAGTTCCCACGGTCACCTGCGTAGCTACGCTCACCACGGCCTCCTCCAGCGCCGTAATCGCCGCTGCTGCGATGTCCGTGGCCATTATCATACCTACCCCGCTTTGCGTCTCTGTCACGATTTCCCCACGCAGCATCCCCTCCTCCCCCCCCGCGTCGGTCACGCTCCCCATAACCCCCCCTCCCATGCGGGGTCCCTGCGCCACGGTTCTCATACGAACCGTGGCCGCGGTCCTCCCTGCTGTAGTCCCGCTCACGCTTGTGGCCCCCGTAGCCACTGTCTCGGTCCCGCGACCCGCCGCCGTACCGGTCCTCCCGGTGGTTGCTGCCCCCGAGGCGGTCGTCCCTGTAGCCACCGCTGGGCCGGCTGTCGCGGCTGCGGTCGAAGCGGTCACCACGGCCGCCGTAGTCGTCTCCACGGTCACGCTCCGCTCGACCGCCGGCCGGCGGTGCGCGGTCGCGGGGAGCCCCACCAGCAAACCTGTCTCGATCACGGCCGCCATTTTCCTGGCCCCTGCACCGCCATAATCACAGTCAGCACCCGCTGGGTCACTATTCGGGACCTGAAGACGTGACCTAATTCGCCCCTCCACCTTCATGACCACCTCCCAAAACAATTATGATGTAATGACAGAACCTTTAACGACAGGTAATGCTAAATGGAACGCAGACAAGCGTCATAATGTTACGGCGTGCGATACACTGTTGAGCTGAACTGGAACGGAAAAAAGCGGAGGCCTCCATCAGCTGCAACCGCAAACCACCAAATCAGATACGCACAGCTCATCATGTTGATCTGGCTGCTAGATTCACGACCAGAAGCTCACAAACATTATGCATGCACGGTTGCAAGTGTGCAAGCATCCTGGTGCAAGAATCCTGGTGAAAGCACGCAAGGTGTAAGCGTGCAAGCATACCGCCCCCGCCCAATCTTGCAAATAACAACTCAGCGCTCACACAGAACCGCCGAGATCATAACAGAATACATCACACGCATGAACAGAACGAGACAAGATTCACAATGCCACTGTTTGTAATTGCACTGCAGGACGGGTACGGCTTGACAATGCCATTGTAACAGTCAAGATGTTTAGCCACCATGAGGAGCGTGCCTGTCCCGGTCGCCTACGCTGCGAGGGGGGGGTGCAGCCCGAGAATCACCCCCCGCGTAGCCTGGGCGGCGATCCCTGTCAGCCTGCATGCCGGGTGGTGGCGGAGGGGGCATGCCAGGGGCTGCCAGACCGGGAACCTTCTTCTCCTTCTTTGCCTTCGGCAAGCGAGTGTCTCCTCCTCGACCTCCTCCCAATCTCATCGGCTTCCTGAACAATGCAAGTCAGGATCTGTATGGTTTCATCTGATTCAGGATCATTGTTGTTTCATCTAATTCAGGATCATTACTGTTTCATGCGTTTCAGGAACATGAGTGTTTCAGAGCAAGGTTTACCGAGACAGTACTCTTAGTGTGAAACGAAGAGCGCCTATTTGGGTTCATGCCTATTTACTACCTTTCCGGTTTGTGAAACTCTTAGTGTGCAAAGCAAAAAAAAAGCTTCCGCTTTTCGTTGCGGAAGCTTTTCTTTTTGGTGCACGAGAGGATGCATGTTGTGTGTTTGGTTTGACTGTGTAACAAGCCTGAAGGGCAATGAAAGGGCAAGAACCAAAATAGAATGCCAGATCAAACTAAACATGCTGTGTGTTTGCCAAGACTATAATACAGTCACCGTATGTGCTGGCGATGCAAATGTGCTTCATCGCTTGCAATGCGAAAAGGTCTGCCAGGAGATAGTGAACACCTTTATATGATCCTAAACACATTGATATGTTCCATACAACGTTGACATGTTCCTGAACATCTAGACATGTATTGATATGTACCACAACACGATATATTGTAGCAACACCTTCATCCCTTGACTTGGCGAACAGGGAGGGTCACAATGTCAGGATTCGAACATTTTCATGAGAATTTCATGTCAGGATTCGAAACAACGCATGAGAACGGCCGCACCAGCCTTGTACAGTGCGCCCTCTTTCAACATCCACGAGGCTCAACCTTTCAGATGCGCCTATGCGAACCCCTGTTTCAGGGTACGCCTTGTAAGCCTTTTTCATGTCTCCTCCGTGTTGGTACTCGATGAAAGCATACCTGCACTTTGCATGGTCATGTGAGCATCCAGCAGCATGTGCACCAGGCTCACAACGATCGAACTTCAGCAGGCAGCAACAATTGTGACAGGCTTACACCGTTCGAGCGTGCGAAGGAAGCCCAAGTGCAGCGAAGTAGTACACAGTAGATAATAGATGGCTGTGGAGCTGGAGAGGGTAGGCAAAGCTGCCAGATCTGCGGAAGGGTGAGAAAATGTGCAACTATCGATTGGTTCGACACCTGTTGGCTAACACAGCACAAAAACGTAGCACAACACGAAACGAACGGAGCAACAGAAGCACACAAAATGTAGTAGGGAAGGCACACCCACGGGATTTGCCGTCTGCGTTCCTGATCAGTTTGAGCTCTCGGATAGCTCCGTGCTTCTCAAACTCAGCATATAGATCACTCTCGGTGATGCTATAATCCAGCCGAGACACGAAAAGGGTGCGCATGGCGTCCGTACCCGCAGCATTGGGATCCGATTTGGCGTCATATGTAGCTATGCCTGCCTCCAGGCTCTGAGTATGGACGGTCTTCCGTTCCTCAGCTTTTGCTTCCCGTCTGTACACACCTAAGTATATACGATGAATGATGGTACACCACACTCAATGACTGGTTGCTGGGAGCGAAGTGTGATGTGAAAATTCGGCTGATCACAAATGACAGAAATGATCAGTATGTAGTTGGAAGCATAAGTAGCTGAACTGATTGTCTGGACAGCTCTGGGTCGGAGAATCGTAATATAGCATTCTTTCAACAAAATTTGCATGACGCTGCACATGGTCACCTGCTCTTGACGATGCCCAGAAGAGAAGTATTGATGTGAAGACGGAATGATGGCATATCACAAGCCCATTAAACACCACCGCAGAATTCTGAAAACTTTCATCTATCTTGAACATATTGATCACAGGCAAGCGTGCGTTGACAGCACACCTTTCAAGAATGGTTGGCTCGCCCAGGCTCACTTGCAGGTAGTACTCCTTGCTCCTATACGTCCGGCTCTCACTCGTTGTGAGTTCACTTCTTTCCGGCTGATATTCAGGGTCATCAGGATCAGGAAAGTGGGCGACGTAGCCAGCCAAGCCGATCAAAGGCAGCACTGGAGGCTTTTTGTCTATTGGGGGCGTGTACTCCAAGTCCTGGCGCGGATCAAACAGTTCCAGAACCGTCTTGGGAAGCCCCGACTTCGAAATCGCCATGTTAACGCGCTCATGGTGGCTAAACATCTTGACTGTTACAGTGGCAGCTGATCACAGAACAAAGGGTCTTGTGCGCGCACTGGCACTGCGAGTGCTGTCTTGTCCAAGACTAGGGGCACGATACACAAGCAGTTTGCGCTTGGCCTGATGCCTGCAGCGCTTGTGCTTGAGCGAATGGCAAGGGACAAAGTGCGGCTGACCCTACAGACGGAACATGGAGGTGTACATAGTCAACACAGCCTATGCAAAAATGTAGAGAAACGTGGACTAGACTTTGGACTCTTGACTGCAACACGCTTTCCTTTTTTGTTGTGCTTAGACCTTCGCTGAAGGCTTGAGTCAGAATGTTCGCGAATATCACTCGTGGTTGCTTAGTCAGCTTAGCATGCCTATTTACTACCTTTCCGGTTTGTAAAACCCACGCTTTGTCAGCTTAGCTTAAAAAAAAGGTTCAGAAAGTCGCGCACACACTTAGAACATCGGCTTGGTCACTACTTCCTGATACAAATAAAATGCAGAAAATGCGTACGAGCGAAGCTGTGATGGTCGTCACGTGCTTGAAGCCACGCAACAGCTAGGTAGCTGTACATATATATTGATTACCGTGATACATATGCTGGTTGATCTCGACGGTATATCCGCCTTCTAACAGGAGCCGCTCATCAGGCACATGAAAAATGCTGCAGCTATGTGCGACAGATGCGCAGAGTTGCATGCTCGTGAGTGCATACTCGCAGCCGTCGACAGTGCTAGTGTCTTTATGTATACATAGAACTCAACTCATTGAACAGGTATCAGATACTCCACCATTTCCCTCAAAGAGCCACAATACACAATGTTGTACAGATCAGGTTCGTATGGACCCGCGATTATCGTTGTGTCAATTTGGTTCTGGCAGAGAGTACTGAAAACAGTGAGACAGCTTCATCACACAGAACGACAGGGGCTCGAATCCCAGAAGTTGTAGTTGAAATCAAGCTCATTGCACCCAGATGTATCGTCTAACCTACTGGCAGTACATAGCCTTACACCTCAAACAGCAAGTATCGCTTGCCACGCAGTATACCGCCTGTTGTAACATCGATATCGGGGCGCAACAAAACTTGACTTTCGTTCTGCCTCTTGAGTGTGATGTCATGTCACCCGAAGGCGGGCCAGGCAGTGATCGCACGCAACGAGATCTTGCTTCACGGACCGTTGACGGACCTGGCCATACACAAGTTGTTACCTGGATTAACCTTAACCTCTAAGACAGGAAGGGCCCAAAATGCAACGCTTGATGCATTTCACTTTATTCAGCGGTTGGAAGTTCAGTGAGTGCGCAGCCGCGGTTGTGTTGTGTGAAAGCTCTTGAAAGTTGAGCGTACTCCGGCCTGCATGACAACATATCTTACAACGGAGGGCCGTATCAAGAACGTTTTAGTCCTTTCAAGATTGTTCGTGTATGTGTTGTTACAGGTATGGATGTAATTCTGACTATGCAACAACGACGGCATGCAATCCAACGACATTCATGACATCGCCGCGGAGAGTGTCACAGTTCACTCCGGCAGGCTAGAGCGATTTAACCACAACAACCAACAGGAGGGATGCGAGATGAGCATTTTACTCTGGTAGAGCCACGGGTGCGATAGTACGCGCGGTTTTTTTTCATGACCTGTCAGCTTCCGCTGGCCGCTAGCACCCCTCGTGGAGGAAGACATGCCACCAAGACGTCCCAGAAGGAAAGCTGCCATTGAAGCTACAGCACGGTTTGGAGCCGAGGCGCGTGGGAATCGCCGTTACCAAGCGCGCAGACAGACCCAAGAGCAAACGCCTTCTGAAGACTTAGTTCTAGACGAGCCCGAAGAGGAGCCCGAAAAAGAGCCTGAAGCACAGGAAGACGACGATCCTGAACTCGATATGAAGGAGGAAGAGGGCCACACGCAGGGCAAGGAGGAGCCCGCTGGAGAGCGCCAGAATGAAGGCGAGGCCAGCACCGCCCCTGTGCCAGAGAAGGTATGTGTATGTGTTGGTTTATCTGCCGTGATCAACAAGCGCTTTCGAGTGTCGCTGTGCCGCGATTGATGTGGTCATCGTACAAAGATAACGCATCTCTGACAAAGACTTCGCGCGTACAGGTCGCTATTGGTGGATCTCCTGAGTACTATGTTGAGCGTAAACTAGGAAAGGGTGGTTTTGGACAGGTGTACGTCGGTCGGCGAGTTGTGACGGTGAAGGACACTGAGTTCAAGGACGGCCCCAACGCTAACATGGTATGTTCATCCAAACCGTGTTGTGAGGATTTTCTGTTTTTTTTGTCTTCGTACAGTGGTAGGCCAAGTAGGGTGTCTCCGCAGAGGCCAACACTGAGCTGTGGGTCTTTCTCTTGCAGGTTGCATTGAAGTTTGAGCACAAAAACAGCAAAGGTTGCAATTTCGGGCCGCCTTATGAGTGGTCTGTGTACTCGTGCGCTGCTCATACTCCGGTTATGTTGACCACGAATGTGAACTGAGTGATGTTGCACCAACCTATGTGTCCCACAACCCCTTCGACCACGCGTTTTGCTCTGAGGTGAGCCCATTCACATCAAAGAGCTGTGACACTCGTTATTTTTCAGGTCTCTGAGTTCAGTACATGGAATCCCGAAAGTCCATTACAAGGGCAAGCACAAGGAGTACTACATCATGGTGTGTTTCCCACATCTGAACAAGTCGTCTGGACATGTCATACCCTAGTGAATGAACAGCGCATTCAATACGAAACAGAACACTGCTGTTCTTTACACGAGTACTGGTGCTCGTGGATTACCAAGCAGGTCGCAACCAACAATACACAGACTCTGTCGCCCACTGAATGTGGTCGTTCAGGTGATGGATGTCCTGGGTCCTTCCCTCTGGGATGTGTGGAATTCTCAAGGTCAGATCATGTCCTCCGAGATGGTGGCGTGCATTGCTGTTGAGGCTGTGTACATTCTTAAAGACCTGCATGCCAAGGGCTATGTGCATGGGGATGTCAAGCCTGAAAATTTCCTTCTGGGGCAACCAGGCACAACCTTGGAAAAGAAACTCTACCTAGTGGATCTTGGCCTCGGTACTGACCTCATCTGAGCGATCTGCAGTTGTACAATTTGTCGCTGGGTCTTGCTACTTCCTCGTTGTTGTTTACTACTTGGTTCCTGCACTGCATTGCTTCAGGACCACGAGTTTCCAATCTCACCTCACCGGTGCCCACTAAAACGTACACACTCACAAGACTTTTCTACATGACACGGATAGCATGCCACCACGAAATTTCGTCCGGAAGCGCATTCTTTCTTCTGGTTCCACTTTTCCCTACTGGTTTTGGCTTGTCGCTACATCTGTGATCTTCTTGTACATCGCCCTGTCTGACGCAATGCAGTGCTGTGCAGCAACGAGGTGGAAAGACTTTGTCTGCAGCACGCATGTGGAGTACGATCAACGCCCAGATGTGTTTCGTGGCACAGTGCGCTATGCAAGTGTTCACGCACACCTGGGCCGCACAGCTTCGCGCAGGGACGATCTGGAGTCCCTGGCATACACGCTGCTGTTCCTACTCAAAGGTAGGCTGCCATGGCAGGGCTATCAGGGTGACAACAAAGGGTTCCTTGTATGCAAGAAGAAGATGGCTACCAGTGCCGACATGCTGTGCCGCTATACACACCAGGCTTTCCGACAGGTGCGGGTGCAGATGCTGGACACAGATGCTCAAGCAGACTGTGCACAGCACGCTTCTCTCACTTCCAGTCTGATGAACTGCATGTCTGATATGCGTAAAGAGATTTGCATGTATCATCTGGCTAGGCAGACTTGCAGGTCTATGTCCACATGTATGTTGGATCATAGCAGGTGTACCAACTCTGATCATTTTTTGCAGTTCACAGAGGCGGTTGTGAATCTGAAATTCGATGAGGCGCCAAAATATGAAGCTTACATCAGGCTCTTCGAAGGCCTCTGTGGCCCCCGCCCGACCCGCCCCATTCAGACACAGACCCCTCCCACCAAGGTTGGTCAGAAGCGAGCACGTGACCCCAACGATGAGATCTTCCTGGACTCAACTGGTGCTCCAAAGAAGAAGGTACGTACAGTAGCAGCTCCTTTGTACAACCACGTTTGTCCCCTGGACAGCAGCTTAGAACAGATTAAGTCGAGGACCGGATAAGGATAAACGAACCGCTTTTTTATGTGACAGAGATGGTTTGTTCTTACAAGACACAGCCGGTTAATAGCGAGGACCGCGTGCACAAAGATAGCTGTCACTTTACTTGCTTGTAGCCGTGTTGGTGTTTGTTGACATATGGCCATAACCTGTGTGCTGTTTGCCGCAAACCCTGTAAACTTGCGTGCTCTAAGCGACACTTGCGTATTGAACATCCAACGGTTCCTTTAGTCACGTTGTTCATTACTAATCACTTCGTCGCTGCTTCTTGCTGTGTGAATTGTTGCGGTTGCAGCAGCCATGATCATCCATGTATGGTTACAGAGCCAGGAACAATGCCAGTTGTTATAAAGCAATGAAACAATCTTTCCCATGTTCTGAAGGTGAGGCTGGGGCTCCCTGCCACTCAATGGATCACGGTATACAACGCGCACCGACCCATGAAGCAGCGGTACCACTACAATGTCGCCAACGTTCGCGTTGAGCAGCATGTGGTGAAGGGCAACGATGATGGCCTCTACATCTCCTCTGTGGCATGCTGCCAGGTGTGCTGTGCTTGCTGCCATCTGTTGTCAACTTTTGACAATGTGAACTTCATCTCCTTCGTCTTGTTTCCAGTTGAATTTGACTAAACTAGTACTAGAAGTTGGTCCTGTCAATGTTGATTTGCAGTGCATAGCCATATTTGGTATTTTTCAGCTGTGTCTGGGCATTGCGTGTACTCAAACGTCAGGTCATGTGGCGTTGGCGATGACCTGTTGTGTGTATTTACAGGAGCTCTGGGCTCTGATCATGGATGCTGGTACGGCGTACACTGCGCAGACGTACAACTTGACAGGGCAGTTCCTTCCCAAGGAGTGGATCATGGAGAAGTGGGAGGAGGGCTTCTACATCACCGCCATGGCTGGAAGCAACTCTGGATGGAGCTTGGTGGCGATGAGCAAGGGGACTCCGTTCACCCAGCAATCCTACAAGGTTTGTCTCGTCCTTTCGCGATTTTTTCCCATTCACTTTGTCGATGTGAGCATCCTGCGTGATCTGGACAGTGAAATACCCCAGCTGGCAGTGACGTATGTTATGTGTCGTCATTGTTACTTGGCCCCTCGCATGTGGAAAGTTTTCTCAGTGCATGTGCAATGTTCATTACACAGAAGTTTTTGCTCACCAATCCGCTTGTATGGTCATATGTTCAGATGCTGCGCTTCTCTCCCGAAATCATCTCCCTGGAGGCTGTGGGGTTTTAACATGTATAGATATTGGGTCACTTTCCGTAGTTCTATGCAATGACTTGTTGCAGACGGCAGCGTGTCAAGTATTGGTATATGGACTCTATTGTTATTGAATCGTGTGGTCGTGTGCTCAGGTCTCAGACTCGTTCCCGTTCAAATGGATCAACAAGAAATGGAAGGAGGGTTTCCATGTCACCAGCATGGCCACCAGCCACACTCGCTGGGCCGTGGTGATGAGCCGCAATGCAGGCTTCATCGACCAGTGCGTCGAGCTGGACTTCCAGTACCCCTCAGAGGGCATCCACCGCAGGTGGGATGGCGGCTTCCGCATCACCTCCTGTGCCTCCACGCCAGACCAGGCACGCTCACACTCTCTTTGGTTTATCAACGCTTTCGTTTCTTAGAGTACTGATCGTCTGATTCGACTGCGGAATAAAAAATGTAGTCTGCAGAAATGCTCACGTCTGATTCTTTTTGTTGGTACGTGGGGCGCAGATGTAGATGTCTTTGTTCAACTTGCTCACATTTCTGTGCTCAGAGCAGCGGCGCTGTCGTTGACGGGACTGTTGTGCTGCAGACTGCTTTGATTCTCAGCATCCCGAGGCGCAGGCCCGTTGATGAGACACAGGAGACACTACGTACCAGCGCGTTCCCCTCCACCCACATCAAGGAGAAGTGGGCCAAGAATCTATACATTGGTGGTATCACATACGGCCGAACGGTTAGCTGAGTGTTCCATGACATCATTTACAATCTCACTACCTGTGTGAAACCACAGGGCTCCCCGATGTTGCGTCGGAGGGTAGCTGCACTATAGCTTATTGATGTAGATGCGGTGTGAGAGTTGTGGTTGTTTGTGATGATCTTCAGTCCAGGAATGAATCAACAAGTTGCACCTAGATGAAGGTCCCTTTGGTTTGAAACCCTATTCACAGCAGACAGTCTGTTTCCCATCAGGTATGACCTGTCCTGCAGTGCGAATTGAATATTGTGGGAGTACACACTGTGGCATGGCTCTTGAGGGCTAACGCAGAGGCAAGGGAAGCGTGTTCGTTTGTGATCTCTGTTCTACATCTGAGGCCCGCGTTACTTGTGGACTGTTTTGTATATATCGTTGATTGCTGGTTTCAGCTTCGCCAGTCAAAGATACAGGATGTTTAGGAGATTCCTTCCATTGTGCCATGTTGACTCTAGAAATTCTTCTGTAACACTCCTTCATGAGTGACCCTCCTGCGTTCGTTTAAAAAGATGCTCCAAGCATTGCTTTTCTTTGTTTCGTCTGCTGTCAGTCGGCAGCTTTGGGCCGTAGAACACTGTTCCTGCCGTGAGGTTGGTGGCTAGAATACGGACGGCTCCACTATTGCAGATGGAGCGAAAGTCAGGTGGCACTTGATACATCACCGTCGCCCTATTTTACCTCAAGTGCTTGCAATCACAGGACCTTTACTTCCGCCTGTTTACAAAATTCTGCATGATGACTGAATTGTTACCAGGTCATTGCTGTTGTGATAGTGAACTGGAGTACACAAACACATTGGACAAAGGAGTGACTTGGATAAAGGATGTTCCCATGCACCAGACCCCATGCTTCTCACACAATCATTCCCTTCTAAACTCAATGCTTGTGTGCGATCAAATATTCAGCAAGCCACTGAAGTGGGTCTTCAGGTTTCTTGCGAACCATTTCGCGCATGCCACTTCGCAACACCGGCACGACGGTGTCCTCTAGATAAGCCCTCACTTTTGTGCTTCCACCTGTAATGCAGACCACCCACAGTCTTGTACTGGTCAACATGAAAATCACTGGTCATCACCTTGCATGTAACTTGCAAGCAGGTGATTCCAACGAGTGCGCACGTTTCTTTTCAGTTGCTGTTAGAGGGCCGCTGCCACCATATACTGCAGCAATCATCTGAGTGTCAGAAAGTGGAGTTGCGTCTTCCATGGCGGACTGAACAGCGTCTGTTGCTCCCATGTTCACTGCTTCTGCTTTGGGTTCTTCTTTCGCTTCTTCTGGTGCAGGCATTGCGGGAGGGAGGGATTCAGGAACTGCCTCAGGTGCAGCGACCTCCTCCTGCAACGATCGGTCTCTTGGAATATACACTGCCATTGATATATGGAGTTCAAGTGTACATGCACACAGTCATGAGCGGCACACCTTCTTTAGCTCCGGCTCAGCAGGTGCCATTGGCGCAGTTGCAGGGGTTGCCTCAGTTGTGAGTTTTTCTTCAGCTTCTGGTTTCTCATCCGGCACCGGAGCAGGCAGTTCAGGTTTGGCCTCTTCCTGAGGTGGAGCAGCAACCTCAGGTGGAGGCGGGGGAGCAGCAGCCTCAACTTCAGCAGTACTTGGCTCCACTGGCGGTGGTGCAGCCTCAGGAACGGGTGCTGGCTGTTCAGTGGGTGCAGTGGGCGCCTTGGGCTCTTCTACATCCAGTGCTACAGGTGCTGGAGTTGGCTCGATGGGAGGCGGTGTTGCCTCAGCTGGTGCAGCAGCTTCAGTAGCTGGTGGCTCAGGGGCCGCCGCGGGTTCAGCGACGGGTGGCTCAGAGGCCGCCGCTGGCTCGGCAGCAGGAGGTTCGGGTGCCGCCGCGGGTTCAGCAGCAGGAGGTTCGGGGGCCGCCGCGGGCTCGGCAGCGGGTGGTTCAGGGGCCGCCGCGGGTTCAGCGACGGGTGGCTCAGGGGCCGCCGCGAGCTCGGCAGCAGGAGGTTCGGGGGCCGCCGCGGGCTCGGCAGCAGGAGGTTCAGGGGCCGCCGCGGGCTCGGCAGCAGGAGGTTCAGGGGCCGCCGCGGGCTCGGTAGCAGGAGGTTCAGGGGCCGCCGCGGGCTCGGCAGCAGGAGGTTCAGGGACCGCCACAGGTTCAGCAGCGGGTGGCTCAGGTGCTGCGTGAGGTTCGGGAGGTTGCGCCTCAACTTGAGGTGCAGCTGCCTCAGGCTTCTGTTCCGGAGCTGGTTCCGGTGCAGCTGTCTCGGCTGCAAATCACGACCACCTCAAATCACTGCTTCTTACGATCATACTATTAGGCCTGTCGTGAACTGTTCACATTGGGCCCAACCACTGACATCGCACCGGGCAGAACTACCCTGAGCACATCCTGTGTGCATGTTTGCGACGATTGTGTGCTCCAATGTTGCTGTAGTGGTCAGCTTTGCGACGAAGTTGAAGGACTGTGCCAGTCAACTACCGGCCACCCAGCTACAGTCCGGCCAGCGTGTGCGCTTTGGCCTCCAGATCACTAGAACAGATGATCAGGCAGGCGCTCAGGCCCATCAGGTCCATGGTTCCACCTTTATCAGGAACATTGTACAATTCACCAATCTGATCTGATCCACCCCAGAAAAACGAGGATTCAGTTCATGATCAACTTTGAAAGATTCCACAGCCATTCACTCACCTTGCGGAGGTGTCTCCGCTGGTGCTTTAGGAGCTTCAGCAGGTTTCACGTCAGCTGGCACATCCACAGGTGTTTCATCACTTGTAGCTTCTTTGACAGGTTCAGTTGGGGTGGGCTCCGGTACTGGCGCTTCAGCCGGTGTGTGCTCCACAGCTTGTGCCTCTGTTGCGTCACTCTGCAGCTCAAAATACTTATTCAATAGTTGGTAATACTTGATCTTGGTACCTTGACGATTCTAGCAGAAACTTGTGTTGTTGTGGACAATCCGCGCTCCCTGCGGACGGCATGCGCTAGAAGCATATTCCCGCTCCCAAACTACCATCGAACAACTACAAGCAAGCGCATGATGGTATTTCGAGCAAATACGAGCTTGAACTGGTAGCTACTGGGGGGAAAGGAGCTGTAACCATGATCCCTAACTCAAAGTCGTTCTGCTCCAGGGTCCCCACAGGACAATCAAGTCAGCTGGGGGTATCTGATAAGAACCAACGGTCTCGAATTCTATGCAGACAGAAATTCTATGCAGACACGGGAAGTAGGTGCGTAGCCCAGCATTAGCTTGTGCCAAAGCCAAGCCTGCGCACTGTAGACATCATCAATTCATCTCTCGGTACAATACATCACAACTTTAAAAAGTGGAGCAGGCCACAGGGGCGAAGTTGTGCATAGAAGACGATTCAAAGCGTACCATCCCGGTTGATGCACAGATGTCTGGAATCCAATGTGTTCACGCCACGCTTTCTCAAATCAGCAGTTCTGGCAAAGGAATCTTCTTGCGTGGTGCTCTTATTATCCCGCCAGCTGATCTCCAAGGTGCACTGCTTTGCTCCTTGTGAGGGAGTGTCTTTGGGTGCCAAATGCATGATACACACAAACGATAAGAAACGGGAACTAGTGAAGGGAGGAACAAGTTCTGACTATGGAATAACAATAGAACTATGGAATAACTATAGAGTAGCTGCAGCTTTGACAACCTTGTAAATAACAATGGCACAGTTTGACACGTGACATAAGATGTCGCATCTTGATTTTGAATGATAGGAGTGTACACAAGAAAGCCTAAGACCAGCAGTGCTCAGTTGGTGAGTTAGACAGTGCAGGTGAAAGAAACAATGCTGCAAGCTTGATCTACTTGGCATCGGTCTACTGCCAGAATGCCTTAGAATGTATCTGTGGAGCTGTCTTGAAGCCACAGGACAAAACATGCAGGAGCCGTGAATGTTCTTGCAAATACGGCGAAGGCATATCATGGACACTGCCGCACTGTAGCAGGTAACACATACAATGCAAACACTGTGTATATGCATACTGCGAACTTGTGCTCTCACCGCTCCGCTGTCGATGTAACCATACACTCTGCAAACGAGGACATGAAAATGCATATCTCCATTATTACAGAAGGAAATGAGTATCTCCATTAACATCTCCATACAGACCATTCACAGTTTTATTCAGCGAGTACCATGGGATGAACGTGAGTGTGAGCATCTCCTTGCCAGATTTCCATAGATTGTATGAATCCATTACTTCTTACACCCATCTAACACAGCTTCCCACAAGCAGAAAAATACGGCATCAACATAGTCAACATCTGGATTCAGCTAACGAGAAGAACCATTCATGCTAGCACCCTCACGGATCTGTGTCGACGAGATGTCCATTCTGAACTGCACCTCTGAGATGCCCTTGAAATCAACACCTACATGCCTCAAAATTTCTGGAATTTCAATATCATTCAGACCCCGGAACTCTCCACTGCTTGTCAACCTGCCTGCAACAGTGAACGCACAGCCAGCAGCAGTCAAAGCTGCAAAATCTGCACTCATCTGAGCTTCCGAGTCACCATAGTACTTTTTCATAACAACACGGACAGCTGTATCATGCCTGCAGCACAGCCATAATAACCACATCACCTGAGCATACGACAGCTTTGCAATGCGTGACGTGACTGGATGAATCTGTGTGTCAGTTTTGCAGTGCCTGATGACGAAAGCGTTACAAAACAGGTAAGGTAGTGAACAGGTATGAGCCCAAATAGCCAACAGCAACTAACAACTGTGCAGTGCCGGATGTGACTGGACGAATTCTGATTCACATCAGCAATGACTTCGTATACTAAGGAAAAATGTGTACAGTTACAGGCGTATAATAAGGAACACCAAACCTGTGAGTAGAGCTACAAGACACACGCAATGATGCAAAAAACATCACAGGCCCCAGCAACAGCTGCAGATCTGGATAAGGGAGGTTGACCACGATTCAGTCGGGCCAAGACTTCAAACCGGTTGAGCATACATTCGCGGAGCAACACGACCAAGATAAGCTTCCTTTTCGGCTTACAAAGAGGTGTATGCAGAAATGAGAAGCTGCGAAACCATTCTGTCTGTTTATACATGCCCTTCGTTTTGCAGCAACTATTTCATGTGCCGCGCCCTAGCACATAACAGGTGCAGCACAGCGGTATCGTTGTTGACAACTTGCCAGCGACTGCCACTAAATTGCAGTGTCACTAAATTCTAGTGTTCACACCAACAAATGTGGACCTTTTACATGTAATAGCCCCCAAAAAATATACTTGAAAGTATGTTGCTCACAGGATCAGTCTGTCCCCATTTCTGAACTACATCCCTGGTTCACCACCGCAACGTAAAGCATTGGCCATGCTAAATATCTCTGATCACACATGAGGTGAGTTGTTTCAGGTTACTTGCGGGCTAGACAAGAAACAGTGGAGTAGTGAGAGCCACACCCGAGAACAAACCGTGCCCCTCGGAAAAGCTTGGCCTTGTCTGTGAAACGAGGAGCACCTGTGAGAACCACAGGCAGGCCTCTTTCTTCGAATCGTATCAACCTAGATTTGATTTCGTGCTTTGATATGAGTCCCTTATCTGGATTGCGAATGCACAGCTCAAAGAAGGCATTTCTGTTGGGGTTGGAGATCTTCCGACTGGACTCCAGCAACGCTCTGCAGCACAACACCACAATTTGTGGCTCCGCAGGAGCATAAGTTTAAAACCATTGACGTTTACATGCAAACATGTTGATTGGATGCTTTGTAGCTGATGTGCACACTGCTTGGCAAACCGACAGAGAGCCACGTACACAAGGAGCTCAGGTATGCGTAAAGTTACAGGCAGAAGGAGCTCAGGTGCCTTGTATTTTGCTTCAAGGCTTGGGGAAACGCCTGACGAGGAACGAGAACATTTCAAAATTCAGCAGCAAACCACAGATGTTGCTGTAACTTGCTGCAGACGGTATGGCCCTCAACAGTGACGAGTGACAGTTAAAGTAACGTACATGTGGCCATCGTGCAGTGGATTGAAGGAGCCAGGCAGGACAAGTGCATGCGCCCTCGGAGCATCAACAATGGCCTGACGGGTGCATGGTGGGCCACTGTACTCCACACAACGTATCCGAGAGTCTAGAAGAGCATCTATAGGGTCTCCTAGATGTTCATGTGAAGTCTCCACAACCTCGGAATAGCTTAGTCCTGGTATTGTTGGCCCCTCAGGGACACTGCACATGCTGAGACCCTCACTCTAAGACAAGCAAGCAACGAGAACAGTGTGGTATAACTGGACCACTGCACAAAGACATCACCAAGCAAGGAAAACACTGAAGAACAGTACATTGCTCTGTAGTCGTTGTACTGCTAGGAACCCGAAGCAAGGCACTGGCAATGTGGTGGTCTGTGATCAGTACTGTGATAAGAAAAGTAGATCATCGTCTGTACGTAGGTACAGAGCAGTAGCCTGAGGCAGGGCATGAGGTGTAGGTGATGTGGGGATGTGTGCATGGTGTGGCATGATGTTTACATTGAATGTCACACCACATAGAGGCCATTTTGGTTGGATGGGAATGTTGGAGGTTCTTGTTCGGAATCAAGAAATATAAGCATGCATGTATTTGTTCAGTCATGTACAAGCTCAGTGGCAGTACAAAACGTTTCGCAAGAAACGGTGGCTCCTAATATCTCTAGTGCCGCAGTTCCAAAAGCATTACATCTGCTGTGTGGGAAGCCCAAGCTGAGGGTGTGTTGTACCTAGCTCTTGCAAATGCCAAGCGTGTTGTCTGTCATGGTTCTGAAACCGCAGGTAGCGTTGCGTGTGATGTGAGTACTGTTGATCCTATTTGGGAAATTTTTTTGGGTCCAACTTTCTTGGGCAAGAGTGAGTTGGTGTTGGTTAGGGTTACAACAAAGCGGAGAGTATCGAACATGTCTTGAACGATTCTATTCTGACGCATTTGGTTATGTGTATGTTTGGGACGTTTGGCCCTTCTGCTGAGGTTGACTTGCTGCACCTTGCTAATGTGATTCGTGCTACTTGTGTTGTTGATCCTGGGGTCAGGTTGCGTATCCCTGGACAGTACCTCAGCTGTGCTTCACATCGTGGTCGTGGAATAGTGTTCCGTCACTTCTATCGCAGTTTGTGCAAGGCAACAGAGCAGGAAATGCCTTCCGAGATGGTGATGTTGAATCATTCGAGTCAAGTAGCGGTGTTGTGTGCATTCTGCTTCTGCCTATTTGGGTTCTTGTCCAATTACTGCCTTTTAGGCGTGTGAACAAGCTTTAAAGGAAGGAAGGAAGGCATGCTATGCTATGATTCTCTTGCAACAACTCACTCAACTGTGATGATGGCGCCAGGCTTCATGCAATTCGACTGCAAACCACATGGTAAAAGCTTACGAACGAATGTACCACACTACTCTGCCTCAAAACAGGTTGCATGTCTGCTTCTTGTACATGTCTACCAGTACACTGCTGCTGTGCAAGAGAAACGTTTTGCATACCTCGCAGTTGAGATTCCGGAATGATAGCTAGCCACAGAAAGAATGGCAGAGGAGCAGAGCGCCTCCTCCTGTGCACGTGTGCGTTCATGCTTTCCGAAAATCAGACTGTACGAGGATAGGCCTTGTGAGTGTTGACATGCAATGTGAAATTGATGCTCTCCTGTATTTGGACTGCCCTGTATTGCAATCATCGTCAGGGTTTACTTGTACAGTTCACTCTGTCAGAATGCCTGATAATAAACTTATACACAGTGTAACGAAACCACACCATCTCTTGTTATGCAGCGGGTGGAAATAACCAAAGCCAGAGTAACTTGCAGTGCATTGGAAAGTGCACATACCAACTGAACACTGAGTGAACTCCAAACTACAATGTCGCTAGTAAGGTGATAGACGCACCGACTTTAAGGAGGCTGTGCATGATAGGCCGATGATGGGATCCCCTGGATTAGACAGCTCTGCTGCACGTGCATAAGCTCGCTGGGCAAGTTTTTTTGCCGTGTCTCTTGAGCATAGTCTGTCTGGTGCGTTACCTAATCCTCCCAGGAGGTCTATTGTTGCAGACGCAGCGTATGGCGCCCCCGCTTCCAAAACTGCGTTGGAAGCTCCTGGAGACGATAACAGAGCCCCAATTGCCTATACAACGGTACATCATTGATTCAAGGAACGGTGACGGATCGGGTGAACTTGATTGCATGAGAGAAGCTGTGGAAATGGCGAACACCTGCGAAGCTATCGGCATGCCAACAGCCCACAACGGCAAGTATACATACCTTTACCCCACCCCCTGTCACATATAGAACAAGCTTTGTTGCAGAAGAGTGCAATCCTGCTACGACGGATGCTAACTCTTCCCGCTCACCATCATCGACTCCATCGGTACTTGGCCCCATACAGCGTAACAGAGTGCCACGAAATGCCCGTGTCCTGACGTGAAAGCACTGCCAATGTAAATAATGCGACGTAAGCGAGGATTGGCGCAGCCACGGCGGTTGTGGGGTAGTTGGCTGGATTGTGCGTGCAATGCCCCTCGATACAGCAACACAGTGGCGTGCCAACATGCGCACTGTCATCCCTCCATGGATCCAATCATGCAGCTATCCAGATTTTAATACAGATGGTGGCATGCGAAAAAGCATCTTAACATGTGGTAGCTGTCTACACAACAGAAACAGCCACCAGTTCAACAGTGCAGGCACAAGCTTCAATCATTTGCAGGTGAGTGGCAGCTGAACATGTATGTGTGAGCCACATACGATACACGTCTGAGGCACCTGGTGTGACTGGCTGCGTGCACCACCGCCACTCTATGGCATCACACTCCATGCGTTTTCGAATTGTCGTGACTGCGCATGTGAAGCAGATCTAGAGTTCAGCATGCACCGCGAACTTCGAGCCCTTGCACAGCCACACCAGCACCACCGTACAATATAACACTTTCCCAGTGTACACGGGAGGTGCTGAGTGCGTTCATTCTTGTTCTTGTATAGATTTCGGAGATTCGACCAAAACCAGCTAGCCCCCGTTCCAATGCCTGCATCAGTGGCAACCGCCCGAGATGGATTCAAACCTAGGCATGCGTTGTATTGCAGTAGAAGTGGTGGTACATTGTATTCAGCTCGAAAGCGGCTGGTTTCCGTGACCAAAGCTGTCACAGGCACTGAGCACGCTCCTGCGGAAAGCGACAGCCCGTCAACAGGGGAAGTTGATTTTTCACACACCGAAGATGCTATTATGATGCAATGTGCGGCCTGATACCTAGAGAGTGGCACTTTGGATGTTGCAAGGGGGCTGACGTTACTTTCGGTGGCCCCAATCCACGCACACTGGTACACTATCGAGATAGATGCAGGCATCCCAAAATTTTTACTGCTGGGTTTGTTTTTTGCACGTTGGACTACCAACAGATTCTATCTGGCAGTATGAACTCGCAGGAGAATCAGACACCATGACAAGTGCGAACGCTGTGCAGGCTTTGGCTGGGATAGCTGTGATCAGAAAGGGTGGTACAAGATACTCAGTGGACATGTGGAAGCTATCAAGGTAGGTCGTGTCGAGTGCACATCGTTCAGGGAACATGGTTGAATTCGCGCGCTAGTCCGAGCGCTGTTCTGGCACACAACTACGGTCCCATAAGGCAAGGACATGGTTAATTGCAATACATGGGTGCAAGTCTCTGCTTCTTGTCAATCCTCCAAGCTGCGGGTTGTTCCAAAGACTCAATTTGTGAGACAGTGACAGCAGGGCTGAACATTGATGGTGAACGCGCTTCACAGAATCCCAAACTTCACAGACTCAGATGCAGCAGCCTTCACGTTCCTTTGCGAATTTGATGTCAATTATCTAGGTGTTCCCATCACCCCACTCTGGCGGATGATCCGTCACCACAACAAATCCTCATCACGCCACGGCCAAAATTTGAAGGGAGGTGTATTTCCCTCACAAGTATGCTTTTGATTTATGCAGGGTCTGGGGGTGACCCAAGTTTGGCTGCCACCTCCATCACAGTCTGTCTCCAGACAAGGGTACCTACCTGGGCAGCTGTATGATCTGAACACGCCATACGGGACCCAGGATGAGCTCTATTCACTTGTACAGCAGCTGCGAAGCTCGGGCATCGCTCCTCTGGCTGATATTGTTATCAACCACCGCTGTGCTGATCAGCAGGATGAAACAGGCCAATGGAACATCTTCACGTGCGAGCCACAAGCTGATCCCTCCAAGTTGTGTTTGCTGAGTTGTTCCTGGTTTGTATCCCTGCTCTGAGAGTGCTGCTGTGGGTCTCCTGCTCTATTTGCCATGCTTGCACTCTCTTCGACAACCACTATGTATCGCAGAAGCGTCATCACTGTAACTGCGTTGTGCTTTGCACAACTCTTGAACCTGGGCACACACACGCACCCATACAATGTGCTCTTTTGGGTCCCCTTGCGTCATCAAACTTCAATCCATTGATCACACTATACATCTGAAACTAAGTCTCCAAACAGGAAGACGTAACATTTACTGCCCTCTCAGGTTGTAGCAGAGGACTCCGTTCCTGCTGCAAGACAGAAGTTTCATCTCATGAAAACAAATTCTTGCAGTAGAGCCTCAAACAACCGACCTAAGCATCATTCATCGGAGTCTGCGTCCTTTCCATTTTCTTTGGATATCACCGACAGGGGAAACCTCACCATAAAATCAGCACAAATATTGTTCCTATGTAGGGACAAGGTAGAGCATCCTGGAAAGTCCATTGCATGGGGGAAATGGGCCATTGTGGGCTCAGATGGTTTTGGTGGCCTTGGTTCGATAGATTCCGGTGCTGGCTTCGAGCCTGCGCCAGATCTAGACCATAAAAACACTGACGTTCGAGAATCTCTGAAGGATTGGCTTCGGTGGCTCAACACTGAAGTGGGATATGCCGGCTGGCGCTTGGACTATGTCAAGGTGTGTTGTGCTGAAAACGAATCCCTTCTTGGGTATGGTGTCGTTCCCGATTAGCAAAATTTTCCGTTTTGTGGTCTACTTCATCTCCCTTCTTCATTGGTCCTGCCACCTTTCGTTCTCCGCCCCCTTGCTTGTGTGTGCTCCTGTTGCGGCTGGTGGCTGCGCGTGCTGCTGTCCTGCTACTTGCAAGCTCGTATGTGCCCTCCCTTCGCCCCTCCGCTGTTCTGCGTCCTTCTGTGGTTGGGTGGGCGCGTCCTCGTCCGCCTGATGTTCCTCCTTCCACTGCCCCCCAACCCCCGACCCTGTTCTACCTCTCTTGCCTCTTCTTCCTGCATCCCTCTGCCGTCTCCTGCCTCTCGTGTGGTCTCTTGTAAGTGCACGCATGATGGTGCCTCTGTGTCCCCGCCGAGTTGTGCTCGCCGGGTTGTGCTCGCTAGGATGGGAGAGACACTCTGGGGCATAACTTGATCGCAACAACATGATCAGAGCATCACCATTATCATCAGCAAGCATGAGAATTATCAAAACAGCAGTATTGTCAACCAGTAACGTCATTCAGCATGATCATTATCGAAAAAAACAATCGACAGCATCAACGGTTGCACTGCCCTGCGCTCGGTGACTGCGACTTTGATGTTCAGGGCTATGCTGCAAAATTCGTGAAGGAATATGTGGAGGACACTGTCGGTGTGTCTGCACCCAACGTGGGGGAGTATTGGACGGACATGAAATGGCTTGATAGCCAGCTGGACCACGACCAAAACGGTGCACGCCAGGCTCTGTGTGACGTGCTGGACCAAACTGACAACGCTCTCAATATGTTCGACTTCCCGACGAAAGGAATCCTTCAGGTGTGAATGCAGTGCTGCCTGAACACGTGCACTTGCATGTGCCCTCTGCATGGCTGCTGTGCTTTGGATTTCGGTACATTTACTACGAACGGAAAAGGCAACAACTAGGCAAGAACCCAAAAGATGAGTTGACGATACCGCTACATGTTCAAGTGGTCAGCAACCTTGGTTTCATGAACAAGATGCCTGCCAACAAAAGCAGTGTCCAGGCAGCGAACACTCTGCAGCTGTAGTGGAAAGCTCCTCCCTTTCAAAACACAAGTAAGCACTCAATTGCAGCAGCTAAGTGTGCTTTCAGGAAGCAGTCCGCAATGTGGAGTACTGGAGACTGAAGGACGGTGATGGCAAGCCTCCTGGCCTCATGGGGTGGTGGCCTGGAAGGGCTGTCACTTTCCTCGATAATCACGACACTGGTGCGCACCGAAAGCTTCAGGGCATGATTTAATGTGACAGAAACCGGCTGGAGAACGCCGAATGAAGGACTAGGGCCGGACAAACTAGGCGGTGTACGCTAGGTACGCTAGAAAGGACTAGGGTCAGACGAACTATGTGTTGTACTGTGTACGCTAGTTTAGTGTACAGAGCAGTTCTCCACGTTTCCCCTTGCAATCTTGAACATGCTTTACAGACAACAGAGTGAGCAGCAGTGGCCCAGAGTGAGTGGGCTGAAAGTTGTGGATCCAGACCTAGGCACTCGTATACACTAGAATTACTCAGCCTGAACATCTGGACCAGGCTCTAACAGTTGCTAGGTGTCTATCCAGGACTTTCATAGTGGTTTGGTTCCTGTTCAGAGCACTGATATAGTAGATCCACGGACCAGTTTCGTGCGAGTTAGGCCGAGTACTAGATAATTAATGCGGTACGAGGTATCGTGACTCCACTGTAGTTGTTTGGGGCCTGCCCAGGGTACTGACAGTTTCGTGGCGCCTATGAAGGACACTAAAAGTTGTTTAGTGCCTATAAATGAAAATAACACTTGTTTGGTGCCTATCCAGGGCACTAACAGTTTCGTGGTTCCTATCTAGGAAGCACACAGCAGCACTGGCCGTTCCCAGACAACAGAGTGATGGCAGGGTACGCCTACATCTTCACACACCCTGGGATCCCATGCATCATGCATGATCACGTGTTCAAGTGGGGCCTGAATGACGACATCAAGAAGCTGGTTGATGTGAGGCGCCGAAACGGAATCAATTCGAAGAGCAAAGTAAAAATTCACACAGCTGAGCATGATATGTGCGCCTCTTGCAAGTACGGTTGTAATTGTGCTGTGTGATGTTGCGATACTATCACAGTTTGGTCAAGAGTGCTAGGAAACGCTTTCATGATGGTGCTGTTGTGCCATGCGATTGAGGTTCTTTTGTGTAAGTTGCTTTTGGCTGTTTGGATGTGTGCCTGCTCACTACCGTTCGGGTTTGAAAGAGGGCTGTGATGCTGGCGCCAGGGTTGCTTTTGAGGAACTGGGGAAAAGTATTTATTGTGGGGAAATATTCTTTTAAGGGGGTGGTAAATCGAACAATTCTTTATTTCCCGATGCTTTTCCGGGGTGACGTCAACTCAACAACTAATTATTACATCCCAGGACGATACATCGGAACTGAAAGCAACCCTGCCTGACGTTGCTCTGAATGCACGTTGCCCAGCACCACACACTGCATTCACAAACTCTCTCCTCATCATGAGCACACCTCACACAGCGTTCACAAACTCTCTTCTCAGCATGAGCTTTGAAGCCGCTCCACCTGCACCTGCACCATCGAAGGTGGCCATTCCAGGTATGAAGCGTGTTCAAACAGCTGTACTGAGGCTTGGGGGCTTGAGGTGCAGGTACGTGGCCTGCATTGACGACCGGGTGTTGGTGAAGCTTGGCCCCCGGTTCGACATGGGGGGCCTGGTGCCCCGCAAGGAGGAGGGCTGGGCCATCTGTGCTAGTGGCAAGGACTTTGCTGTATGGCACAAGAACGACGCGCTCATGAGCAGAGATTGACGGTCATCGCATGAAGCCCAAGAGATTGATTATCCTCACATGGCAGGCATGGTTGCAACTGTGTGCTGCACCAGTTTCTATGTCGGAGGCTGTTCTGAAGGAACGTGTTCTGTACATACAGTGGAATGTAACATCTGAGATAATCGCCATCATAACGGCGAGAGATTATGCGGAGGCAGCCGAGACTATGCGGTGTGTTAATATGTCTCGCAAGGAGAAGAATGTCAGGCTGGGTGAGGTGATGCGGCTGAGGTGATGTGAAGTGATGAGCCGTTGCATTGTACCCCTGTTTGGGGCTTCACTCGCTCTCCTGTTTGCATGTTTGCAGTGAGTGCTTTCCAGGAACCCCACTTCCAGCTTCCAGGATCCGTGTTTGTACAGAACTTTGAGAGCCTGCGTGCACGGTGATGTGTAATAATACGTTTCTGATGCTTATTTCCCACCGGCTTGGAATACTGCTACCGAATCCTGGAGGACGGTTAGCCCAGTGACAATCTTCCCAAGTATCAAACTTCGCATTGATCCTGCCGCTGTAAGGGACAGTAGAAGTGCGCATGTCTTCATAGATCCGTAAACAACTGAAGGCTGCAAAGCGTTCAGCAAGAACAGTCGATATCTCTGATGCCCCCATCTGCAGGCTCCCCACACCACCTTTGACATTGCGAAGTGTGGAGCCATCTGATAGACAGTGCTGCTGGCCTGTGCAACTGTCGACGTAGTTCGATTACTGCAGTAGTGTCTAGCAGAGTGTGTGGCTGTGTCGCGTCTGTTAGCGCGTCATGTTCCTGCTGATCCAGGATGGTGGACAGTATCAAAAAGCAGGTGCAGATCCATAGCCGTGCTAACCAACACCTGGGAAATCTCTTGCGCGCATCTGCCTCCTGTGCTTTAGGCTATAATATGTTGGTTGTATTTTGAGACAAATTGTTTCCAAAGGACACTGACACACAGGGGGGATTAGAGCTCCAAAGCATGGCCATGACTACTCCTTCCAAATCCAGATTCGCTGCCCATCTCTATGTAACAACCGGGGGTACTAGTGCAGCACATACCATGCAGACCATTAGATCAGAACATTCGTCTGCAAGAGGCGCGTAAGGACGAACTGTGACTGAACACATGTTGCAGCTCAATATATGTCAGAAGGCCAAGGGCTGCGCCTCGGAGGGCGAAAACAACTGTCAATTTCACGAATTGCCCAATCGGGCCCGATTACTGCAGTCGGTCAGACATGGCGGTCTGAGATGTCATTTGTTCTCTCTCCATATCCATTCTCTCTACACTAAACCAGATGCAAGTTGTGCCTGTGTATAGGCATGTGGCTCCGCATTTGTTGCTTGCGCGTGACACCAGGCCACTAATTTGGTACCTAAGCTGGTTAGGTGCTCTCCAGCGCGCATACTACGTAGTTGACCTGAACGAAATCGTTGCTAGTGGTCCATATTTTTCACGGCGAGGCCTTATCCCTCAAGCGGCAGTTTCGCGTCAAAATGAATGAGCTCCAAGAGAGTTTGCGCCCAGCAATGCAGTGAAGGTGATGCTGGCTGGGTGGGACAGGCGCGAACACAGAATCAGTGAAGACTAGTGCACTTTGCTTGCGGGCTGTGTACCTGTAGGTATGCAGATGGTGGCATTTGCCGCTACAACGGTGCACAAGTATGTATCAAACAGCAGGCACCGAGATAAAGAGGATGCGTCAGCTCAGCTATATTTACATGATGTTTACTCTGCGACTTATTTATCTGTGACATATGATACTTTGCGCAGGTCCTGCACCTGCATCAGCAGTGAACGAGACTGCAGCATCGTGCACAACCGTTTGTTCCATGCAGGCACATTTGGAAGAGCTGACTAACGCAGCATGTAAGTAGCTGCGACTGTACGAAAGGTTGCCGTGCTTCTGCATGACTGGCTGTATGTGAAGTACATTCGCTTGGACATCGTGTTCACGTCTATTCTGTGCTGCCGTCTGCCTGGAAATATGGCGAAAAAGGTGTTGGTGCGCTCCGATGTCTCATCAACATACCTGAATTGCTGGGCTTTCCTGATTAAGTCTCTATCGACTTTATTGGGGCCATCGCATATGGCATGCTCCATGCTCGCTCCAGCACACTTTGCAATTTCACACTTCCACGCACACCTAGACGCTAGCAGCCCCAAAGAATTATCAAGCCACCACATTTCATATTATGATGATGTTGTATTTGCTCAATATGATGATATTGTACAAGGACGGAAACTGTACTTCTATGCTGCACAGCATGGGGTGTTGCAGGTGACCCGAAATTGGCAACTTAGGAGCATGAGCCTTTGCATCGTGCTCGTCTGTGCTGCAGCAGGCTTCCTAATGTCATTCAGCCTGACCATACACCCTCATGGCCTTTCTCCAAATCAGCTCCACTCATCAGCCATAACCGACTCTTCTACAGTGGGCACTGAAAATATCAGCACTGATAGATCGTTGCAGCTTAGGGTAGGTGCTGTGAAGAACTTGATATCCTCAGGACAGCAGGCATCAGCACAGGACAGAGAGACAAACAGTATGCCACAAAAGCACATAGACCCAAATTCAGACGAGTGGGATAATAGTGTGGCGGTTTGTGCGATCATGAAGAACGAGAAGCTGAGTGATATCCTGGAATGGCTCCTTTACCACCGGTCCGCTCTTCTGTGAACACTCACAGTCTCCTTGAACCACGTGTTCTGTCTAGTCTTTAGCGCTTGTTTATTGACTTCAGCGCTCACTGAAACAAACACTCGCGAAGCAACAACTTGACCCAACTCTCTTGTTGAAGGATATGTTGCTAGCCTCGTGTGGCTATGTCCACTAGATAGGACCCTGGCTCCTGCTTGCAATCTTGACATGCAGAGCTAGCTGCACTATTGCTTCTGCTCATTCCCTTATTTTCTGGTTCTCTAGTCCTGGCGATGTCATCCCCCCTCCCTCTTGTTGAACGAGATGTTTCGGCAACCATTGTTACCCTGTTAGTTTGATTCCCTGTCGTTACTTCGGTACTGGCATGTCCTGCGTTGTTTGCGCGAGGTCGAGCTAAGTTGTCATGCGATGATTTCCTGGTACATGAGCCATTCTATGGAGTTATGCCTGAAACTTTCACACTCACCATTGTTACCCCGAGGTCAATGTGGCAGTCCTAGTACCAGGGGGTCATCCCTATGCATGCATGCTATGTCCGTTCTCAGGCTTAGAAACATTGAGGCATCACACCACTCCGCACAGCACACTTGAGAGTCAAGTGCCTTGACTCAGTAGCACTAGATGCTATCAAGCATCAAGTGTGTTGATATACTTGACATATAAACGCACATCCAGACTTGTACAGGTGGATGGGAGTGGACAAAGTATTCCTGAGAGAGAACAGATACACCATGGGGCCACCGTCTCCTGACATTCAACAGGCACTACAACACCTCATCGACGAGGGTTTCTTGAACTTTGGCACGTGGGCAGGGCAGAGCCCACAGGCCCAGCAGCTGTGGTACAACCGCTGTGCACAGGAGGACCTGGCGGGCGCACAGGCCTGGATCCTCTTCTCAGACCTTGACGAGTACCCTGTGCTGCTGAACGGGTGCGCGCTGCCCCCCCCAACCCCCCCCCCCCCCCCTTGTCACAACCCCCCTTGGCACCCCACCTGTTCCAGGGACCCATCTAGGCACAGTCCCGCGCCTGCAGCCCCCGCCTTTGTTCCCCCACTCCCCGCCCCCCCTAGGGGGGGGGGGACGAAAGGGAGGAGGGGGTCTTGAAGATGGCCTCACAGTTTGCCTGCTTTGTAGTGCTGATTGTCTGTGTTTGATGGCAGTTTGGTTGAAGACGATTCAAACTGACATATTATTGTGTCATTGTGGTATGTTTTGTTCGCGTTCAGGTTTATTCCATTTGAAAACTACCTGTTCCTGTGTCATCTGGCTCGTGCACCGCTCACAGTTTCAGGGTTTCAGGGTTTCAGCAGCGGTATGTTCACACATGGCGTCCATGCATGCAGGATGGTAGCGGTGGAGAATCCAGACATAAAAGATTACATGAAACTCAATCGCGGGGCGGCGGGGGTGACACTGCAGTGGGTTCTGTTCGGCACAAGTGGATTTCACGACCGACCCCAGCCCGGGGGACCCCTGCGCCACTTTCACAAGTGCTCAGACGAGCTGTCGTTCGAGATGAAGTGCTTCGCTGCATCCCACTACCTCTCTGAGCAACCGTTCATTGGCCCAAATATCCTCCATGCATGCTGCTACCAGTGCGAACTTCACACACCCCCCCCGCTATTGTTCGCTCACACCGTTTTTCACGCTCGTTGTCACAGTCAAGTCATGGGCTCTCAGTGCACTCTCAACTTCCAAACTTAAGTATGTGTGTATGAAGTCCAGGGGTATCGTTGTTGACCACTTGTCAGCCACCGTCAGCCATATTAATCAACTTGTGTCGCGCTCTCCCCGGAAAATCATGAACTGTTACATGTGACACACCCAGAAGTTACTACTTTGGATTAGCGGGGGTTTGTAATGAAGACTTTGGATTAGTTCGCTGACAAAAAATCGTCTTTACCCATTCCTTAACTATGTCCCTGATTGACGGTTCCTTCACTCTCACTCATTGATGGTTCCTTCAGTTGTTGCTCTAGAGCTGACCAGTTGCACTGTGAATCCAAGTGCCACCTTCTTGAAGGCTTGCCACCTTCAACCAAGGTTGTGGCACTTTCATTTCAACATGCCCATCGTACTTTGAACAGTTGGCATTTGAGCTGAGGTTGGCTATATTCCAACTGACTCTTGCCCAGGCCTTGGCAATAGTCTTTTGTTCTTTGGGTAGAGAGGCTAGCTTGATTCCCTGTCGTTGCTTTGGTAGTGTCATGGCCTGTGTCGTTTGTGCGAGGTCGAGCTAAGTTGGCATGCGATGATTTGCTGGAACATGAGCCATTCTATTGACTTATGCCTGTAACTTTACACACTTCTTCTTTCAGTGAGTTGGAACATATCTGGTCAGTTAAGACGGACAAGTGGGATCAATGTTGAACATAGCCAGTCTACTTTAACCACTGGACACCTGAGCTCAGATGTCCAGTGGTTAAAGTAGACTGGCTATGTTGAACAATCAACCGGACAAGTGGGATCAACAATGCTGACATTAGATCCAACGCAGCCTGTGGTACTACGTCATACGAATTTGAAACAAGTACAGTTTTACACCTTGACTGTTCCTGAACCAAACCGCAACCCTGCCTGCAGTATCAATTCATGCACATTCAAAAGCAAGTACATTTCTTTTTCATTACACTTCAATCTTGCTGTTGTTCCATTCGAGCCATTCGTCATGCACCTGTAAGAACAAGTACAATCAGTTTTTAATAAACACTTGAATTCGAAACAGGTACAACTTTACAGTTCGATTGTTCCTGGATCAAAGCGTAACCTTGCTCACATGACGCATGGGGCTCGCAGGTACAATCCAGATGAAGATCCTAAGAATTGGCCAGCAGTGCTCTACGGCGATGGCGTACGCGCCGCAGATGACGTAATCCAGCAGATGAGCTTCTCTGTCAAGTCCAACGCCACAAATTTTCAACGTACGACTCTGGGTTCAGGAGATCCATAGGGTCAATACAGCAATTGCCTCATCAATAATTGACTCTAATGAGGCAATTATTTTAAGATGGCCCAATGATTTAGACATAGGGGGTCCGATATTAATTCCGTGCAGGGAGCCCAGTGTTCATCTTCATTTGGCAGGTCACGCACCTAAAAACTAGTCCCAAATACTCAGGATTGTTCTATCTAGCTTATCGACACTGGTGATCAGTGGTGCCGTGCAGGGGACCGGTACCGTGCTGGTGTGCCCACACTAACTCACGTTAGGGTTAGCACATAATATTGTTTGCTCGAAACTATGAGGGTTGCCCTTGAAGCAGTCACCTTCGTGTTAGCAAGCACAGGGGGTCCGATACCATGCGATTCGTTTTGACAGCCCGCACTTACTCACATTGCAAACTTAAAGCACCAGCATACTCAGAACACTGTTACTAGCAGTTTGTTTTTACTTTCTGTTGTCACAGCCCTTCCTGAAAGTCACCCAGCCAAAAAGCATGTTCCGGCCAATGGGCATGTCAAGACAGACACGTCCTTGTGCAAACAAAACCTAAAGCATCTAAGACACTTCTTACAAACCGGAAAGGTAGTAAATAGGCATGAACCCAAATAGCCAAAATCAACTAACACAAAACATCCACCACTTCACAAAACCTAAAGCATCTAAGATACAAGTTGTCGTGCATTGCAGAAAGGGCGCTACATGTCTCAGTGGTCAGCGACCTTGGTTACATCAATAGTTATTTCATTACCGTTCGGTTCTGCCCTCTCAGCACCTTTCAGGCGTGTAACGACTCTAGAACATGGAGAGACTTACAAGCCAAGAAACCATGTTTTACAAGCCAGAAATGTAGTGAAAGCGCATGAACTGCACCTTAAGAATACTATTTCGCCGAGCCAATCTCGCGTTACAAACCAGCAAGGTACTGAATGGGCATGGACCCAAAATTTCGCCGAACCAATTCCTTTTTTGCGATTCCATACAATTGATCTGATTCCAATTGATTACAATTCAAAGTATTCCTTGATTACAATTATTCCTGTTCCAATTATTCCTTCATTACAATTCAAAGGAACCCTGGTGCAGACACCACCGAGCAGCGTGCCTGCCGCTCATACAGAGGCCATCTCGAGCCCCAGGAGTACGACAACAACAGATCCATCCCTCAGGGCTACACGCTGGTGCTATTCCACTACATGACAAGATCCTTCCAGGACTTTCGAGAACGCAAACTTTCACGGTGCGCGCGCCCCCTCTAGCCACCTGCACTATCCGCGTGCGCACGCGGATAAGCACGCGTGCCTTATGTGCTTATGTGTGCATGCACTGTGGTGATCGACACACATGCCCGCATGCTTTGCCCTGCAGTGCATAGCATGTAGGTACCCTGTCCTGTGCTTGCACAGCTCTGAATATGTTCTGTGAATAGAAACATTGACCGTTTCTATGCACTTTGTTTGGTAGTCTTTATGTTGGTGCAGCCCACACTCATGTCTGAGCACACTCCCCATATGGACCCACACACACCTGCGCGCATGCCATGCATGCACAGGCACCTTTGATTTGCTGGCACATGAACCGTTCTATGGAGTTATGCATGTAACTGTACATACATACTGCACTGCACAGGCAGCCACCTGCATGCATACCCCACACATTCGAACACTTCAAATGCACCCACCAGACCCCTCAGCCTGTGTGTGCAGAGTGCGGTACGGTACCTGTCGTATCGGTATTGACAACTTGTCAGCTACTGTCAGCCAAACTAGATTACTTCTGGCATGGTCACCCTGGAAAATCGCGACTTGTTATCTGTTCTACAAACCGGACAGGTAGTGAATACTTGTTACCTGTATTAAACACAAAACATCCACCACTTCACTCTCATGGCACAACAGCACCATCACGAAAGTTTCACGCTTTAAAGTATTTCACTGACGTATTTAATCCTTCCCCATTCCTCTACAGTAGAATATATCTCTTATTTGTTTCCATGTACTGTACAGTGCATTTGTCTCCATGTACTGTACATTGGATTTGTCTCCATGTACTGTACAGTACGGGTACGGTGTGCAGGTACGCCGGGTGGTATGTGGACGCGTTCAGGCAGCGCAGAAACGCTGCATGGAGCACCAGACCCAACGTCACTGACGCAGAGCTTCTAGAAGACCTTGAGAACGACCTCGGTATCAACCGCGACGCCCCAGTGTGCTCATCTGCGGTGCAGGCGCAGTACGCAGCCAAGTGCTGCAATTGAGCTGCTTCCCTTAACCGTTTAGCAGCCTTAGCAGCGTACTCCACTTCGGGAAAACCGCTTCAACTAGCAGCGTACTTCACTCATGGCAAGCTGCTTCACTTAGGGCTTCACGCGCTGAGTGCACGTGGCCACGCGTGGAAGGGGTAGTGTAGTTCGTTCTTGAAGGTGGCTGGCGAGGCGTAGGTGATTGACGGTGGCTGAGGGGTGTACCACAGCATTGTGTATACCGCCACATTTGGTATCCCTTGTGCTGCATGCATTTATTCTTCCTTGCATGCACATGCTGCCCTCGTCCTTGGATGAGAGCTTCAACTCGCAAAATGCATCTGGATTCGAACCCACAGGCTGGGCAAGGACGCTGCTACGGCGGGCGAGACAGGGAAACTGCGGGGGGCGGGTCGGAAGTGAGAGATGGCGGTGGCGGGGATGGCGCCGACGGGGGGGGGATCCGAAGGGCTTAAGCCGGCTTGAGTTCATTCGAATGTATGACTGGGGGGGGGGGGCATGTCTAAATGCGGGAACTATCACCATGTTTTGATGTTGCGCCGTATGCATCAGATGGCCCGCCACTGTAGTACTTGATTTTGCATAGAAAGTCTTCTCCATTGCCGTCTTCGTTGTTGCACAGAGAATCGTATCCGTATCACAGCATGCGCGCAATTGCGTCATGTTAGTGGCTACGGGTATTCAGTGTCGCAAGCGTGGGGTTGACATGCTTCTACTGCCACGCACGAAGTGGAAATGCAGGATCCCCTTGAACAGGTTATAACTCGGCACATCTATAGTTTGCCACCAGTAGCTCGTGTTAGTGGCGTCCATGTCTCCAGAGATACCAGCAGCCCATCGGAACGTTGTAACTTATCACAGCTTGTCACAGCTTGTCCTCCTCCGATTCTCCGGTGTTCTGTGAACTCGCTCGTTTATTTCACGCTGAATTGTTAGCTAGAACGAGTGTACACGCAGTGCTGTGGTACAGCCATATCATACGCAACAGGTATACATGCCTCACACCCAATTCATGCGCTCTATACCTCACGAGGGGCTTGAGCAGGTGTAACACCGTTTCTATAGAACTGAGCAATCAGGATACAATGGCTTGTTGGGCGAGGACGATGCTGTAAGTAACAAGTATGCAGTCACTGCCCTTGCCTGGACCAGGTCCCGACTGCACATTCTTTACTAAGATGCGCATAATGCATCAGTGGTCAATTGTTCACTTCATTTACGTAGTACATTGCATTCGCGTGCTACCTGAGACAGGCTTTCATCCGTGCGCTGATTGTGTCACATACACTAAGCAAGAAGATAGATCTCTACTCGCTGCGGTACCGTGCGCAAGGTGATGAAAGAAGGGGATGCAGTACAATGATGTATAATGCGCACTTGCAGGATAACAAACAGCCTGCGCAGGCATATCAGGTGTATGCCTGGTGATCTTCCTCAGGACATCATGCACCTGCCTGTCGTGGTGCGCTCCAACGAGTCTACAAATCCATGATGCCTATGCGTCCTGTGATGCTTCTGCGCAGGCCATCTGCACAGTACCGGTGCCACGGTCGAGGAGAGCTGACTCGGTTGTATTCTGCATGTGTTGCGCTGCAGGTCTTCAGGCACGGATTGATGAGGACAATCGCAATCGGTACTGTGCTTGTATGTCTCGCTGGAGTAGCTGCGTCCTTCCGAATGGTAGCGCAAGTTCGGTACAGCATCAATCGGGGGGACTATGCTTTCCAGCATGAGCCAGATCAGATTCGCTTAGAAGCAGGAGCCGTAGATGATGAAGAGGGTAGTGGGGAAAGGCAGCTACAGCTAAGGGGTAACACAGGAGAATTCTCACACCAGTTGAGCAACAGTGAGCTCATATCAGCGCTCACGAAGCAGCCTGCAAGGAGACAGGACCCTGAGGCACAGGATTGGGATAACAGCATAGCAGTGTGTGCAATTATGAAGCAAGAACAAGTCAGCGACGTCCGTGAATGGCTGCTTTATCACCGGTGTGAGCCCAACCTTTTCAACTGCATTCCCTTCTGTACGCACACTCAAAAGAGAACGCAAGATCCCGGGTAGCAAGGCACAATGTTCTTATATAACTGCTGGTCTCATTCTTCTCTGTATCCCGGGATACTCACTGGTGAAACACAGAGAGAGTAAGCGCCAGAGTACACAATGATCCTTTCCATTCGTCACAAAGACTGTCACAATGCTACAATGAGTCAATACGGAACCATATGCCTTCGCCCGTAGTGAACAGGTTCACAAGCTACCATTATCACAGCTCTTTACCTTGCATCTAGCCTTTCAGGGCCCTTCCCAACCAAGCGCCCTTCCCAAAGGGATTTCCCAACATGATTTCCCAACGTAATTTCCCTGGGCACGAAACACCTGTTTCTGCACCCTGTGTACTCGATATATGTACCGATCTGTGATGCAGGTGGCTAGGGGTGGACAAGGTGTACCTTCGGGAGAACAAAAACTCATCATACATCTCGGACCAGTACCTGGAGCCTTTAGGGGATCTCGTCGACGAAGGTTTCCTGAACTTTGGCACGTGGGGAGGTCGAAGCCCAGAGGCCCAGCAGCTGTGGTACAACCGCTGCGCACAGGAGGACCTGGCGGGCGCACAGGCCTGGATCCTCTTCTCAGACCTTGACGAGTACCCTGTGCTGCTGAACGG
>JAUMHD010000003.1:135695-159629 GCA_032359135.1 Ulvella scutata
CAGCGCCTCCCTGGAAGACGTCTTCATCCAGCTCGCACAAGAGGCTGGCAAGGCCAAAGAAACAGAGGTTGTTGTGATGGCCTAGGTTTTGTGCTGGGAAAGACCTGCAACGACAAGGCCTGTGTAGGACCTTGTAGGAAGGAGTCCTTCAACGAAGTTCTTACTGTTGAAGGACCTTGAAGGAGCTACAAGTTGTTTGTACAAGTCGACGAGCATCGGCAGCGGGCATTAGCATGCACTGGCTGATGCCCGAATGCATTCGAATGTGAAGGCACCAGTGTGTGTGGTGCCGCGTACATCAGGCCGTGTTCTGCAGGCCTGAAAGATAGATTGCAGTGATTGTTGAGAGTGGCTGCGGCCACGTTTGTCAGTGTTGGTACATCAGTGTTAGTACATGCATGCAAGCTTTGACAGGTTTGTCTAGAGATCTTTAACAAGTCAGTCTAACAAGTGAGCCGCTTGCATGCGATCATCAGCCCTGCACTCGACCTGGGCCACGAGCATGTGGAAGTTGCATCGGTGCTGCCGCGGCACACAAGTGTATGGGCCTAGGAGCATCCCCAAGAAGGTACACATGGAACCATCAAACCCAAAGCAAGGACGGACACACCGCACACAAGGCGGCCCCTGCCAGCATCCAGCGAAAGCGCCAAGCACGTACACACAAGCGGCAAAGATCAGCAGTGCTGCCAGAACACAAGATAACATGGCCAGGTCATAAACAGGCCAGACTGTCGGCAGGCGCTGTGCGCCACGCGCCCGGTATGCTGGCCGGCACAAGTGAGCGTCTGACGGAAGCCGCAGGATCATCCAGTGGAGGGGACACCGAGGGTGCAGCAAGAGGAGGGGGGCGACGCCGAGAGGGCGAGGGCTGCTGGAGGTGAAGGCAACTGGGGCCAGCAGGGGCGGGGGAGAGGGGAAGCCCGTGGGACCTGGGCGGGACAGACGTACGAGGGAGTGGTGGCGGGAACACTGCCGGCAAGGGGTAGGCGCATCAGAGTGGCAAGTGACCCACACAAACGGCTGGACAAGTTGTGCAGTGTGGAGCAGTGAGCCACAACCTGCGCACGCACACCTTCTCAG
This sequence comes from Ulvella scutata, assembly GCA_032359135.1. Taxonomy (NCBI): domain Eukaryota; kingdom Viridiplantae; phylum Chlorophyta; class Ulvophyceae; order Ulvales; family Ulvellaceae; genus Ulvella; species Ulvella scutata. The sequence goes on from JAUMHD010000003.1 coordinate 136,779, forward strand.
GAGAGAGGTGCGGCAGCCTTCTGATGGACGCAAACTGAAGGCGTACGCAGCTTCCGCGGCCAGCAGCCGTTCAGCGCCAACACCAGCCCTCCCTGCAGGCAGCCAATAGCAGTGAGCCACAGCGTAGCCAGAAGCCAGCAAGCGTCCACGATGCTGATACTGAGGCCACTGATTACGCTGCAACTGGAGCGTTGCAAGGTGCAGCCTTCATCGAGCATTCGGTATCTTCTATACACATGTTGCATTTGTGCCGCCTGAAAGACTGCAATTTTGAGCCATATGAGTCTTCCTGTGTGACGTGAAGGTCACAGCTGTAGCAGTGACTGAGAAGACTAGATTGTGCGGATATACTTGTTAGAGCAGAACAGCACCATCACGCAAACGAAAAGCAAGTTGCAGTTGCTTGCATTATGATTCTGTTCTCCTTTCCTGCTGAGCTGACTGGTCCCAACCTTTTCAGTGGCATGCCAAGGAAGTGTCAGCGATGTCGACTCAGGGGCGGCATGCATGAGGCCCCTGCACACGCCAGCCACCTGTCCACCTGTCTTGTTACATTTCACCCCAACTGACAGGGGCAACCTGTTGCAATCATCAACCAACGTTGCATTCATACATGCTGATCTAGTACCTCAACTCACAGTCACGTTCAAGTTTCGACTGGCATCAAAACAGCTCATGCCATGTCACAAGCACGCCAGCTCAGAGTCTATGTGTGTAGCGGTGTAGCAACCGGGTGCAGGCAGGCTCACTGAATTGCAGTATCAGTTGCTGCCTTCATCTTGTCCACCAATCCGCGCCACCGCGCAGCACTAGTGCGGGCCAGCTTTGCCTGTGCAAGCGCAAAGTCCCGCAGCGTGCGGGTCATGTCACCGGAGCGGTCGCTCTCAAACACCACCAGCTCTGCCCGCATCGTCTCCCTTGTCTGCTCATACGCCTCTGTGGCTTCCCGCTCTGCCGCCTCTGCCTCATTGAGCTTTGTCTCTGCCTGCATGAATGCTGCCAACCAATCATGCTTGGCAGCCCAATGACCTGCTCTTGATATGCATGCGCTTGCATTTCATTATCCTGTTGGAATGAAGCGAATAGAAATGAGTTGCAGAGGCTGGTACGCTCGACGCATGACACATACATGGCTGCACACCGAGGAGTTGCCGAGTGTTTCAGTTGATGGTGAACTTAAGGCAGCTGAGTAGCACACTGCAGGCATGGCTCAGAGAGCCCTACGTTTGACGGCAAGGCGCCCAGCTGGGCCGCAGACAGATCCAGGAGAAGCTCATGCCAGTCTGTTCTTTCATGCAAGGCTTGCAAGAGACGACAGCTCTTGCCAGAAGACAATGCAGCATCTTTGGTGGATGCAGGAGGCGGTGTCAAATCCCACAGTGCGAACGAGCAGCTTGGCTGTCAAACATAAAATGGAGCGAGTACAGTTCAATATGGAACAGACAGCGGTTCATGCAAGCAGGCACTGGTCGGTGGCAGGGGGGGTGCCCACCTGCAGCACCGCTTCCGGCTTGCCAGAGGACCGCAGGGTGGCCAGCCGTGTCCTTGCAGCCTTCACTGTAGCCTCTGCTTGCGCCTTGTGGCCCAGCGCACAGCTCCTGGCGTGCATTGTGTCCTTCAGGCTTCGCATGGCCAGGTGTTGCTCCTTCATGGGTGCCGCGAAGATGCGGTTCATGTGCGGCTGTGAGCTTGCATGCTCACTGGCAATGGCCGAGGCTGCAGCATGTAGCTCAAGAAATGCGTTGGCTGCCGGTCCATCTTCTAGTTTGCTCATGCTGGCAGCCTGCTGTGCAAACGCTGCAAGAGCTTCCCCATATGCGCCTTGTCGATTGACAAAGTCTGCACTTCGGCAGCACGCATCCTTCAAGTGATGGTCCAGGTGTGTTGCGTACTCCTTGTACTGCACAACGAACTAGATGAGGCAGTGCTGTGGGTTCTGACATGTTGGAAAGCTTCGTTTGATGCAGGTAAGGCTGGATGCAGCTGCCATCTATGCCTGCTCACAACAAGGCTAGATGGATGATAGCCCACACGATGTATGTGCTGCTGCATGCACAAGGTTTTGGTTTGTGCGCAAGCGAATTACCGCGCAATGTGCGGCGATAGCTGACAAAAGAAGCCCCTGTACAGCAACTTGTAACACAGCATTGGAGGCCTCATAAAAGTGCTCGTTACCTGCAAATATTCTGTGTCTTCTCCTTGATCATCTGACTGCCCTTTGGTTAAGTTCTTGGTGCTGTGGACGATGTCAGACGCAAACTGTGACATCTTCCCGAGCAAGGTTCCAGTCTCAGGGCCACTCTTCAGCTTTTGCATCTCCATCTGCCACGCCGTTTCGTCCGCCTCGAGGAACATCCGTAAGAGATCTGAGTGTTTGAGGATTCTGTGGCTGCACACTTTGTTGATGAATACTTCCAGTGCTTGCCTGCGCTGCTCAATGAACGTTCCTGACTTTCGAAACTTCTCCAGCTGATTCTTTTCTGGGCATGGCGGCACGATCACGCCTGGATATTCCTCATGCAGCTTCGTGAAGAGCATGTGAAACTCAGAGAACCTTCTCATCACGACAGAGTCTCCCGAGTTGCATGCCTTGTACTTCGGGTTGGATGTGCGGGTTGTTACCTTGTAGGACGTGTACTGCACCAATCAGGCAAATGTACAAACTGAAACACTGTGTTAACATTTCAGGGGTTCACAGGAGTGGATTGTCAGCTGCACCTGTGCTCCAGAGGGTCCACGTTGCATAACTGGGTCTGTGACAGTGACAGTGGTGTCACTGACGCTAGCCTTTGGTGCGGTGGTCTCCATCTCGGCCTGCACTCGATAGTGAGATCTAGCAGACGGAACAGGAAAGTGACAACACCAGTGTTGAGGGTGTGTGACTCACTTTCTATTGCTCAACACTACGAAGCCCAATACAGACTACGACATACTATGAGAATAGTGCAGAAAATGCGAAACTACAGTGCACGCACTCTAGGCTTGCTAATAGTCAGCTTGAACAAATCGATGGGCTTCCACACGCGTTATCAACATCGCACGATCCACAACAAGATTGACATGCTAAACAGAAAAAACATTCGTAGACTTTCAGTCATAGGTTAGCGAAGCTGAAACTCCTTCACGAGTCTGGGCGGAAGGAATCACGACAGTCATCAGACGTACCTTGCTAGACTGCAACACCTCATCATACGTGGGAGGCCGATCCATGCAAACCTTCGTGAGTGAAGTGAGCAACTAGCGCTTGCAGAGGTAGTCGCGGAAGAGCAGCTGTGAATATACGTCAACAGGTTCAAGGAAGAAGCACAGGCGTGCTGTCACTAGACAAAACATGTGTGCATCCACCGACTCTCTTTCACTCGTCTTTCTTTTGGCGCTGAGGTGATGTTGCAACATCTTGTGTAATTGTCATGATGTGGAAGAGTTCTGAACACGTCCGCGTTTTGGAGCACTTTTGTTTTCGGTCATTGTGCAGCTAAACTCAAAGGAGGACAGGCCCGATGCAAGCGAACATGCAAAAAACGGCCCATATTTCATAGAGGCAGTTGACTGTTGCGATGCGAGTGTTGCTACATGTCCACTTCTTCGCCACTAGTACATCGAGCCCATTGGCACGGCGAGATTCTGCCATTACAACTGTACTGTAAGGAACTATTCGTGATACTTTCTTTGGGCTAACTGCTGCATTGTGCACGATATGCCGAGTTCTCAATATCACTGTCCCGCAGCTGATGCTGTCTTCCTGAGATGAAGAGACATTTCGCCAGAACAAGGCCTTGTAAGGAGTGATAACAACATGCAATTCTTCTACCATATAATATGCCTGACTTCGACTATAGTTGACTGAAGAATCTTCTGTAATTGCAATCGAACTCGTCTGTTGGAAGGTGGTCTACTTGGGAACGGTTGGGCTCGTTAACTCGCCACTGATTGATCATGGTATGTAAGAAGTGCGAGAAAAAACTGGCGAAGGTGTGTCAATTCCAGTACTTCCCCCAACGGGTCTTTCATGTGCTAAGCCCATTTGCCAGCGTCTTCACTAGAAGATGCAAGCACCATGCGCGCACACCAGAGCTCATCTCTGCAGTTGGTGGTTCCAGACAAGTGGAAGGACGGTAGCCGTAACTCTGATGTCGGTGCTGGCCCAAGCAAGCGCCCGCTTGCCACAAATACAGCTTTGGGAGGGGGGTCTCGAGTGAAAAAGAGCAATCCTTATGGGGGGAAGTGTGAGCTCTGTAAGAAGCCTCTCCATCAAGCTGGAAAGTATTGCCACGGATGTGCGTACAGCCGGGGTGTGTTCCATGACCAGTGGCAGCCTGCCTGCGTTGAGTGTCAGTACCGTGAGTCAGGGTCTGCACAGATCAGCACTGTGGCAGCGACCGTACTTGACCTGTGATGTTCAAATTCTCGCCTGATTCTAGGTTGCTTTGCAGGGGTTTGCAACATTTGTGGGAAGCAAGTGCTGCAGAACTTGAGTTCGTACAAGCAGAGTAAAGCATGACCATGCATGCGGGGAAGCCGGGGGAGGGGGAGTGTATAGCTGTTGCCTTCATCTATCGCAATTCTAGTGATCCAGGATGCGTAGACGGTAGGATAGCATGCCGGAACGTGCAGGACGGCGCGTGTCATTGTGACTGCCCAGTGATCTTGTTTTGGTGGAGTATGTGCCGAATGTTCTTCTTCAGATTTGATCAGGTTCAGGATAGCACATTCTGCATCCTGGTGTGTCGTTTTAGAACAGGCAACGAGAGGTGCATGCGAGCTAACAGAAGATTGCTGTCGGTGTGGCTTGCTAATGATGAAGGAAGTGTGATGGAGGCCAGGCAACGTTGAACTTGAGACAAGCTGCGCATGCAAAATACCGTATTGATTTGTTTTAGTTTTTTGAATGCCAACAAGTTTCCTGGGTTATTGCAGCTTCTTTTCGCTATGTGTATGATTGTCAGAGGGCACCTCTGCATTGTTCTCCGCATGACATCAAAATCTCGCCACCAGAAGAAATTTCTGTACACAACTTTTTATCAACAACTACTGTTTTCAAGTTTCCATTCCTCTATGGAGACTCAGAATTGTCTACTCCTTGAACTGCGTCATGGACATCCAACAGGTATCGAGGGGCATTACCTGACTCATCAGCACCAACACCGCTGGCCGCCAACCACAACCAACTGGAACACAGTGTAGCTGTGTATTTGTTGAACAAGAGCTTGCTGCTGACATCATTTCCTAGTGCCCTGCCATGCAGATGCACTCCAGCTGTCCCTGTGGCGGTGATGATCTGTGACAGCGTCACGTCGCATATGGATTGCACAGCACGGTTCCAGGTCCCTGGATACGTTTCTGCAGCTGGCACGAGCTTCATTGTTGCAAAAGCGCTGTCGTAGCTGCTTGACAGCTTCGCCTCTTTCGTAGTATGATGTAGGCCCGAGAGAGTACTCGTTCAACATGTCATCCAAACATCTAGTGAAAGAAGCCTGTCCAGACTCCCGGAACTTTCTATGCCCATGCTGTTGAATGGAGTGTGCACCGCTGTATAGCAGTGTGTGCACAGTTTGTGGCGTCGCTGTAAACCCTGTGAGAGTGCCTTGCAATAGAGACAAGCCTTGCAGACTGGCACAAAATTGTGTCTCCTGATCACTTTCAAAGGGCTGCATCACCAGGCGCACAATTAGATGCATTTGTGTCTGGGATAGCAGCAGGCCCTGAGATCATAATCGAGAGCTCGAAAAGAGCAACAAAACTGCAATGAAAGGGCATCAATTTAAGGCTCTCTCACACATACTTTACCAGTGGCTCTATTTATCAAGCCCTTAACCTCCTTCTTGCAAGGCAGCATGCCGATTGGATTGCTGTGCTGTTCCAGCCATTCTCTTGTTGAAGGACCACAGCAGCTCACGCTTGAAGGCCTACAGCAGAGAAGTGCGTGCATTCGACTCCTGCTGGTTGATGTTGATGATACATTTGGCATGTTATAGCTTCAAAATGGCGTTCGTGCTTCCGAACAGGTGCCCCAAGAAAGTCCTGTATTCCACACGTCACTGGTGAACCTGCCAAGGACACCCTAGACCTTACCATCTGTCACCAGTGAGGACAATCGTTCGTGTGCATATCGCTCGAAGTTGCTCATAAATGCAGTCAGGAATCTGGTTGTTTTGGTCTCCTCCCGAGTAAACTATACAGAGAACGTGCTCACAGTCAGTTTCCAGACCAGCCCGCGAGCGCAGTTACAAGGGACAGCTCTCAGCACTCTCCTATAACTGCACAGCCGTAGGTGCACGGCCTGCACAAGCCGCTAGACCACATCCCTGCCAACCTACCAAGGCAAGGCTCCCCAGAACGTCGTCACACCCTGCAGAAACCCCCCCAACATATACCAAAAGCATGTTGCTTAAGCCACAGCCATGCGCTTCTCAGCCTCGCGCGCAAGCGCCCGCTCGCGCTTGGCTGTCCTGTGCTGACTCTTGGGGCCCATGATGCCTCCGCCCCATGGCAGGCGCTTGACATTGTTGTAGTTGTTCTTGCAGGTCTCCAGGACCTGTGCAAGCTCACGGCTGTCCTCGTTGCCGATGGCTGTGAGCGCACAGCAAGACGCGGTCTTCTTGTTGACTATCTGCCCAAGGCGGGCCTTCCCCTGCACATAGACAAACCCCTCTGATCGCTGTGGTGTACCTCCAGCACTGTTAGTGCTGCAGCTCCGCAAGGGAATACAGGAGAGCTTATAGATCCAGAGTGTTGGACTAGTGCTGTGCGCTCATCGCTTTTTGGATATTCCGATTGGATGCAGAATGTTTGCATGAGAATGAGCCCACAGCAACATCTGCCACATAGCAACCCTGAGCACACCAGTGCTCCAAATGTGCCTTACTTTTACATCCTACATTGATTACTCAAGATATCCAAACAGCAGACTGTGCATACCTTGACAATGCAGTAGGGAATTCCCTGCTTCTTGCAGAGGGCGGGGAGCCACAGAACCAGCTCGATGGGGTCAACATCGTGGGCAATGACCACCAGCTGTGCCTCTCCACTCTCAACGAGCTGTGTGACGTGGTTGAGCCCATATTTCACCACCACCGGCTTTTTCTTCTCCGCCACCTGCATGCACATGCATGGTGGACACAGACAAGGAGAGATATCTCGAGATGCATAGAAAGTGCAACAATGGCACTATGCAATGCGACAGCTGCACTTGTCGTTCGGACATGCGGCTGTTACAAGCTTCCTCATAATCTGCATGGAGGAGAGGATATATGTGGAGCCAACACCTTTCCAGCTTCACGAGCCTCGGCCTCGTTCAGAAGACGAGTGCGCTTCTGAGTCTTGCTTTCTGGTCGGTACTTGAGTAGTAGCTTGAAGAGGGTCTCTGCTGCGTTCTTGTCCAGAGCCTTACTGAACTGGTTGATGGCTGCATACTCCGCAGGCAGTGAGCAGCAGCTCCCCGGACCCACAATGTAGCAACAGCAACAGAATTCAGATGATGTGAGCAACAGATCAAGTGAGCTCAGCACCTGGAGGGACCTTCAGTCGGATGCGAAGCACACGGAGCTGACGCTGAGTACGGATGTACTTGGGCCATTTCACGAACCGTGTTAGATCCTTAACAGGCTTAGGGATGTTCCCCACTCCGAAAGTCTTGGGTGATGGCTCAAACAGAGGGTTTTTGGGCTTGGCTGCAGTGGTCGTCTGCATGCGAGCAGACGGTGAGGAAGGATCGAAAGGCGACATACTAGTTGCTCAGAAACTCAAGCCGCTTAAAACGTATGTTGCTAATCCTGCCAGGATGTAAGCGTGATCACAGAAAAGCCAAGCTGAAGACTGCGAGATGCAGCACACCTTACGGACGCCCGCCGCAGCTGGCGCGGGAGCTGGCTTCCTCTTTGGTGCCTGCAGCAGAAAGCTTGACATTTAGTGAATGTGATAGAATGGGTGCACGCTGCTCATGAATGTATACAGCACTCAGCTCATGACAGTGCATCTGATCCAGCATCCGTACCATCTTTGTGTACTCTCGCACGAAAGGACGGAAGCGGTGGTACCTGTGCTTCTTGAGGAGCTGTGCGTTCGCGACCGCCCTGTGCCCATCCTCTTGTGTTCACTCATCAGGCCCCCGCGGCGAGTGTGATGACGTCAGCGGCAAGCGCGCTATAGCGGCGGATAAAGTACTCAAACAAGAGCTACACGAAGGCCACAAACAGCGAAGCCGAAGGCATAGAGAGACAGAAACGATGTATTTTTTGGATGTTACACACATGTGGGCCAACATCCGACTCCTAGGACCTTCGGTGAATTCAGAACGATTCCTCACACACGCAGGTCTGTATCTCAGGTACACCATTATAATGAATTTGCACAACCCACAAGGGCAACATTGCGTTTTGTGCCAGGTCCGCCACAACAATTGATAACTGTTGATGTTGATGCTTAGGTCAGGTCAAACACAACCATGACTCAGCAACTGGTGTTGTGTGAACGAGAAGACGTAGGTCCACGCACCATCAGTCAAATGGTAGTGCAGCCTCTGTTCTTCACCTGTTACAGCCCTGACAGAATAGGCTCGCCGACTGTGCACTCATTGGCCCCCAGGACCTCCTTCCATGTTGGTATCTCCTGGTTTCATATCTGTTTGGAATCCTGACACAGTTGCTGGCATTGATTTTCCGGCTTGATTTCCCATCGTCAGCTTCTTCATTCACACTCACCTTCCAAGTTGCCAGGAGTCAAATAAAAGTGCAGCGGTTGAAGTTTTCAACTGCCTATTGCCACATAATACTCGCAAAGAACAGAGGGAAACCTGTCACCTGTGTGAAACAACCCTTTGTGGACGGCAAGAAGCCATAGGTAGTGTGTTACATGTCACTTTTCACGATGCACACCCCCGTCTCTGCTACGCTACATACAGACTTCTACATCAGATCGTGCACACGGAGAATCACGGTTTGCAATCGCCCCAACAGAGCGTCAAACAGGGGCATCTAGCACTGTGCATCTCTGCGGTTCCCGTTGCCCATCCAGTCATCATCAAACCCTATCGCCCAAAAGTTCTTGGGAGTGGGTGGTGCGACAAACCGGTGTCGATGCCGACTTGTCTCCTGCAGAATTGCCTGCCCATTCTCCCTGTCATCCCCACAATCTGAACACTTAAGCACATCGTTGTCTACTTTATACCCCTGCTGCTTCAGCATCGCATAGAATCGCGCGCACCCCTGGCACTCCCAAGCTGGTAGTGTTTCTCGTTCTGCACGTTTACGCACACGCTCATCATACACCCGGGGTCCGCCCTGGTGCTGCACAGCGGTTTGCTCTGCATGCACATCCAGGCGGCGCTGCTCCAGGTTCTCTTCGCCATTGATGCTTGCCAGGGCCTTTGCAGCAACAGGTGCAACAGATACTGGCCCATGTAGGTGCCTCTCTCCTGATACAGCTGCCCTCTTAGTTCCTTGACTACGAGGAACATTAATGTGTGACAGCATTCGATCTATGCGACCGCTGGACTTCCCCTGCGCCTGCTGCGAGGGCTTGCGTGCCTGCAAACGCAACAACACTTCTGCAGGATGGCTCTCCTTCATGTTCTTCGAGGGCATGTACCAATTAGTGCACTATGCGTCATTGCTTAGCTCACACATCAGTTAGAGCTGCATAGTCTGATGCAACGGGGAATGTGTCAAGGCGCACCAGTATGTTCGCTTTTCGTGGCTTCCAAACACCTCCAGCTTTGCGCTTTCCTTTCGCAGCGTCTCCCGCACCACTGGCAGTCCCTCGAAATGCATCTCCCCGCGCTGCAGGAGCATCAAGCAGACCGACGCGATCGACAGGTGCACCACTGCACATCTGCGCAGAGCACTCAGAGTCTTGCAAGGGAGTGTGAGCTGGAACACTTGTTGCATGAGCATTAAGTTGGCCATGCTGCAAGCTGTCTCCCGGCTGTGGGCGGGCCTCTCTCAGTTGACCGCCCTGCTCCTGTGCAGCTTGCACATGCCCAGCATTAGCAAGAGAAACGGTTTTGTGATCATGATTTGGAGCACATGCCATTCGCGGTGGCTGCTGTTGCATGTCATAGGGCTCCGAAGAGGCTGCTTGGCCACAAATAGCACTAGCTGCAGGCTGCTCCCTCTGTGACCTTACCTTGGCACCTAGAACTCTCCAGCACACTTCCTTCATCCCTTCTTCTTCATCTGCCTGGAAGTGTGTGTCAGGTAGGTCAGCTGTTGCAGCATCAGATGCTCCTGCGCTGCCTGCATCCCCTGCGAAAGAGTTCACAGGCGCAGCGCAATCACTCTGCAGTTGCCGGACACCCAGCTGGCGCGCATAGCCCGCCGAAGAATCTTGATGCACTGCAGTATCTCCATCACGTTTTGCTGCAGAGGGCTGCTGTGGCACAGCACAGCCACCCAACACAGCTTCATCTCGGAAGTTAAGCTTGGTTGCTACGCCTCGCACTCTCACACCGCCCTGCCCATTTGCAGGCACAGCATGCTCAGCGTTCACAGCAAAGGCTGCAGCTCCAAACCTCTGCGGTCGATCATTGTGCTCAACTGCATGTGCGATCCCATACCGATCAATGTGTGACTGCTTGCCTGTCAACACAGAAGGAGACCCTTTAAGCTGGGAGTGCGCACAGATACCGAACGCATCAGGCGGGCGCTGTGAGATCGGAGTTGCAATGCATGTCTCCCTGAGCAGTGCTAGTGGCCTTGGAGGAGTGGTCTCTCCAACATCCACAATCTGGTCGCCCTCTCCCCCCTGTCCTAACTTTTTGTCCTCGGGTGACCTGCAGTACTGCACCTGCGCATGGACTGCACACGCCATGTTACCTGCAGGAACACGAAGGGGCTGCCTCTGCACGTCCTGACCATCTGGAGGTCTAGAGAACATTGAGGCTTGTATTCGAGGTTCGCCTGCTGCCTGCCCTGCATTGCCTCCTGCATGCTGCTGGAGTCCAAGATCGCACACATGCTGGGCATCATGATTGATGGCTCCTTTGGCTTCATCACTGATATCAGTACCAACAGGGATTGAAGTGTCTTTATGCGCAGCATGGCGACTGAGGGGACGATCAGCAACCATCTGGGAAGGACACTTGACCGGTAACGGCACGCTGGCAGTTGGAAACGTTTGGTGCACAAAATTGTCCTCAGGGACAGGGGCCAAGCAGAAAGTGTGTGGGTGACATATGTCCCGATCTAGATGATGTTCGTCTCTATGTTCCAACTTTACTGCTTCTGCCTGCGTTCCAGAACACCGTTGCTATGAGTGCCAGATGTTGTGGTATGTGGGCCTACCACTGGCATCTGAACCTGTGCAGGCTGAGCGCTGCTAGATGACGTCATATAAGATGACTATACAATTGAAAGAGCGCGCAAGCATCGTACTGGTTGATAAGCGTTGCGCTGCCAGCAAGAAGCAGGATCTTCTGAGTGCTGTTTTCCTCGTAATGTGGTCACAGCGTCCATCACAATGGCTGTGATACTTTGCACCTCAGCTACGCCATTCTCACTGGAGAGTGCAGATTTGACATGTTTATCTATCCCAAGGCACGTGGCCACGCTCTGTATATCTCCAGACAGTGAGCAAAGAGTCGGGTGGCGTTGTGTGTGTGCAACATGCGTTGTTAATCGTTTGCGCGCGTACCTGTAAACAATCAGCCATAACAGCTACTCGCTGCATCGCTTCCTCCCATGTCTTCTCCCAGAGCTGCAGTGCCGCTAGAGCGGCACTGTGCTGGGCGGGGAGCAGCTGATGTTGCTCCAGAGCATTCTCGCTTCCCTGCTTCATGATAAACAAATGTACAGCAGCAGTTGAACGATGCTATAAAAGGGCATATAGAAGAAGACTTTGCATCACGCCTTGACGCCGAGGTGTCGCCGATTGACTCTAAACTAGTGGGGAAGTGAAGGGACGACAACACACTACCATCTGAGATTGACGTCCATGTACAGTGTGCTATAAGTACATAGAAGGCCATACCATTGTGAGTTGTCGATTCTGGAGGGGGAACTATCATTATATAGCATCGTTCTGCTGAGTCGAAGCATGCACGGCAACGTGCATGAGTTGACGACGTTCCTTACTACATACTGCTACAGCCAGAAAGTATGTCCATTACGAAAGGAAGATTATTCACGTCATGTATGAGAATCGTGCAGTATGTATGCATCAGGTCTTCCAGAACGGATTCGGCCGTGCGCAGTGTGGATTGGCGCAGCATGCAAGTGCGTTACCACATGGTGCAGCAGAGAAATCGTCACCCCTACCTTCTCTACACTTATGGATTCCATATCACAGAAAGAAAGTTGGGAAGCATTTTCAGTATAGCCGTGGCGCAAATTCTCCCCGATCTTCATACAGAGGTCAAGACACCAAAAATGTTGATGGAGAAGCCAGCTGAGACAACAACAAAACCAAGAGAAACAAAATTGTCAAACTTGTAGATTCTTACTGCAGACTGTACACTGGCTGCACAAGCTGGCGAACTTGTTACATACTCAATCTCTGCAGCACACATTTTTGTGAATCGAAAGAATCGTCATTCAGCTTCAGGCCACCGTCTACAATTTGCTTGCACCTTGCAAAACACATCGGAGCATCCATCTGTGGTATTGGTGGTTAGCATTGGCAGCAGCCACTTGAAATCATCCTTAATTGTGTCCACGTCCACCTTCAAGCCCGCTTTCGCATGCACAGTTAAGCAGGTTCTGCACATCACAGCATTCACTGTCAGGCTTATGGTGTGGAGCGGGTCCTGATACCCGTAAACATGTGGAGCAGTGGCCAATGCAACTCGTTAACGACTGCGAACACTCAAAACGAGACAGCGGCAACACACAAAAACCAGAGCGGAACAGGCGTCATCATGTTCAGACTTGCTGCTTACATGACATGATGTGGCCATGTACACATGGCCCATCTGTGCATGAACACACTTGACCCTGACAACTGTCCAATGCAATCACACAATCGCATAAACCCGAGCTGCAGAGACCAGGCTGCTTCAGAGCCGAAAACAGTCACTGTGGTACACACCTGCTTGTGCACTCTGAAGGCCGAAAGTGGGCGTATCGGCTCCTGTCCCCCGGCTCAGCATACTGCGCCCACTTTGGGTCAGTCGCACGCCATGCAAAGTGGTGCAGGCGGCCTGTGCTGCGGGTCATGTTGTGGTAGATCTGATTCAGATCCCTCCACTCCCAGTTGTACGGCAGCAGCTCATACACTGCCGCTCCAGAAGGCAGCAGGAAGGAGCTGGCAAGGGTGGCACCATGTCGGGCCACAAGCACCCCTGTGCGCGCCATCGCCGCCGCATGCGTCGCGAACGGCGCTTCTGCAGTGGCCGTGAATTGGCGCACTTCCCAGCCATTTTCTTTTGCGACCTCCCAGAGAGCTGTGACCAGATCAGCCTGCATGCCACCTGCCGCTGCTCAGGAAGGTGCTGCAGGCAGGGAAGTGCCTGCCAGCTGTGTATGCACAGCCTCATGTACAGTATCGTCAGCACCAACTGACGAGATTCGTCGACTTGTTGTCCTTTGAGGTGCATATTTTCATCTGATTCCCACAAACGAAGTTGCATGCAAGTGCAGTGGCGGCATTAAACGCATGGCCACACACATGCATCTGCCCCATATGTCGTTGCCCCCCAGGTTCCTGAGTTCATATTTTACCAGCAAAATCCCTCACGACCCCTCTGCATCATTCAGACTACCACGTGACGATATCAGAGTCACGAACGACAGGTGTTCCAGTGATGAGTAGAGTGTGCAGTGCCCAAGGAGGATTTCGACTGCAGTGTCATGTGCTTGCCATACTTTCCACAACTTTCTGACGACAGGCATCAGCTATACATAAGATCATTCCGCACTGCAGCAAGTATATCGCAATGCCATGAGTACCTTGTTCGTCACCTCTTCACCGCTTGCAGCTGAAACAACAGTGATCTGCTTGGGGACCAAAGCAGCAGGATCCACGGAAGGCTCTGGCAGCCTTGCTGAAAGATATGCGCGTTTTCGAAACAGATCGGCAGCTGCCCGATTGCGGAGCGCGAAGGGCCAGTCTTCCTCATTGAAAGGGGTGCAGGCGGTGGCAGGACCTGGTGGGTCCACTGACACTCTCTGAGAATCTGCTGTGGCTTGTGCAATGATCTCTACAGATGACCGTGGCTTGCTCGCCTGCTGAGTTGCTGTGTACCTGCAGGCCTTCATCGTGAAGTTCACTTGTGACTGTGCAGGTGTTGATGGGACTCTCTGCTTGCAACACAAGATCGGCCCTATAACAATTTGTGAGGAGAACGGCTGCAGAGATCAGATCAACACTAGGCACCACACTGTTATGGCTACAACTACACGACTGTATTCCTGCCAGCGTGAGTCCCATGCAGCTGGGGTCTGATGAGGGAGCCACACCTGTCTGTTACAAGTATGTAGTTCTCAAAGCCAATCCATGCACGGGATTCTATTTCAGCAACATCGCCAGCATCCACGATGAGCGGTAGCTCATCTGGGCTTTCCACTCCTAGGGCAACAGCCAGCATCTCATGCATCCAGTCCAAGAGGTCGTCTTCAAACGCGTTCACGAGCAATATGCGGTCTGCAGCACTCTCATACATACGTAGGTATTTTCTGGATGAAGTGCGCACAAGCACTGAGCATGCAACGTTCGATTCCAGGATGCAAGTGCAGGACATGCGCAGATCAAAACAAGTTCTGTGGGCTGAGCTGTGAGGTTGTCAGCGTCCACAGCAAGCTGCAACATCTTACTCAGAACAGTGAGTGTGGTGTCTCAATCCTCTGCTGGTGTCAAGGAAGTGAGCCTGGCGACACAATGGGCACACCTCATCAGACAGACACTCGGGCGTGCAGGAGCAGCATGTGCTGGAGTAAGACACCTCAAGACGTTGTGATCATACCTGGCAGCGAACTCTTCTGCTGATCTGGGATCTGTACATGCTCCGTCCATCTTCCACCCTGCAGTGCACTGAGCATGGGCAGCAGGATCTCTGCCCAGTGTCCCAGGTTGGTTGGAAACGCGGGGAACACCAGGTCTAGCGCCAGGGTGGTACCGTATACCCAGACTGTTTCCACGTTGTCCAAGAATCTCCCGGCGTCGACTGTTGGTAGGTACACAAGCACTTGGTTGGCACTCATCGCATCTGCAACCGTGGTGTTTGCAGGAGCCACCACCACGGCATAAAACTGGGAGTTGTGATACCTGGAGGCCACGTTCGGGTGGTGAGCAAGCCTTGATCAGCACACAGGAGGTCCACTATAGAGTTCAGTGACTTGCTCCGAGGCTTCTGGCGAGTTCAAGCACAAAGTAGCGCATCATGTGCGTACCATAGATTGTGATATATCCTGTATGAATTGTCAGGGCTGTGGTACATCTGTGTGTGGGTTCCTGTAACAACATTAAAGTGTGACCGTCGTCGTAGTGGCACTCGTGACGATGCAGTGGGTTCGCAAACCAGCAGAGAGTGGGATAGAAAAAAATACGTGATTGTTTTGGTACAATATCAGTGTACCATTCTGGGTCCTCTTCGTCGGCAGCATCCTCACAACGGATGAGCACGCAGGAAGACAACAAGAAGAACACCAGACATCCCCACATTCGCGTGCTCGCACACAACATGAATACTCAACTCAACATTATATCCGTTGACACTGACTTTCGCTTGCGTAGGTACAGAAACTCTGTAGTGGCGTCAGTGTTCTCTGCAGTGCAGTGGAGCCAAGGGGTGTGCACATGTTAGAAAAGACGTAGACATGCAGCTGTTGTGTACAGAATGGCCAGTGCACTTCTCATGGTGTGATTCAATATGCAGTCGTGTGTCAAGATCAGTGCTCTGGCGTCAGATTTCCGGAGCACCGTCGACCTCGGCAAGTGCTGACTAGGTCACGGCGGTTGCTGTTCTATACGAGTTCGCCAGATTGTCATACGTACTGCTTGAGCGCCACTGCCAGAATATTATTATCGCCTTCTTTGTCTAACGTGTACGAAGTAGACTTTGCAGCGTTCTGTGGCAGTCTCTTCAAACGCTGACACGCATGCGACAGGCCCAACGTGATTCGGTGCTCTCACTCGTAGTGCGGAGATGGTGCTCACTCATTCGTGTAAATGGCGGCAGGTCTCAATTTATTCTTTACGCCAGTGTGCGCGGAGGCTTTCAGCGGCAGGTTCACCAGCACTGCCTTGTCGCGTCCGAGCTGTCTCGTCTCAACAGGGCGCAGCTACAGAGACAAGGCATATTGTATCCAGTTCTTTAGATACCGACAGTTGTGCTGGTGGTCTCAAGCTAGGTTCCGTTGTCGCGCTGTGGTTTACCACAAGCTGTATATTCAACGTCCTGAACAAGCTGACTCTGAATATCTTCCCCATGCCTCTATTCTTATCTACATGGCAGCTTGTTGCAAGTTCTGTATTCATGGTAACGCTGTGGGCCACGGGCGTCCACCCCAAGCCGAATCTGCCAAAGAGATTCCTGTTCCACCTGCTTCCAGTAGCCTTTTTTCATACTGTGGGCCACGTAGCCGCGTGTGTGAGCTTCAATATGATGGCAGTCAGCTTCACACATGTTGTCAAGGTGTGCCCCCATCCAAACCACATACAAAAGCCCTAGTAGACAGCAGACATATCGCTTCTAACTACCCCACCAAACCAGTTCCTTCATTTGTAGGCAAGTGAGCCGGTCTTCACAGTTGCCTTGTCGAGCAAGCTGCTGGGTGTGAGGTGTGGACCCTGCTCCTCACTGCTTGTTTGAGGGCAGAAAGCATCCTTGAAGTGTGCTGCGTAGAACCAATGGTTGCACACATGTATGTATACAAATAATTTTGTTCTGTTTTAGCGGCCTGGCTCCTGTAAAATTGCTTGCATAGGCCCTTTCAGGCACACTCATGCATCAGGTGCAAAAGCTGTCCAAGCAGGGGTGCTCTGCAGTTACTCAGGAGAGGTAGCGAGCTCCTTGCTGTGCATCACGATCGGAGTGCTGGTTGCAGCGCACCAAGAGGTCACGTTCAGCTGGATAGGCACAGGCTGTGCAATGGCCTCAAACCTGGGGATGGTATTGAGGGGAATATACTCGCAGCGCTGCCTGCAAGGGTTCGAGGGCATGGACGGAATAAATCTCTTTGGTCTCATCTCCATCTCATCGCTACTCTTCTGCGTGCCTCTGTCGTTGCTGCTTGAGTCACATGCATGGCCGCAGGCTGCATCGGCGGCTGTGACGGCGTTGGGCAGCGAGACTGCAGTCTGGCAGCTGCTGCTGGCCGGCGGCGTGTTCTACCATCTGTACAACCAGCTCAGCTACATGGTGTTGTCTCAGGGCATCTCCCCCGTGACGTTCAGCGTGGGAAACACCATGAAGCGTGTGGCCATCATCGTGACAAGCGTCGCCCTCTTCAAGAACCCAGTCTCGCCGGTCAGCTGGGCAGCATCTGCGGCCGCAGTGTTCGGGACGTACTGGTACTCAGCTGCCACATGGAGAGTGCGGCAGCAGCTTGCTCGATGATCATTTATCTTCTGAGTTGATTGCCAGGCGCACCTGGAAGAGGTGGTGCAGGGGGCCTGGGCAGAGGCGAGATGGGCCACCTTGAGGGCCTGGTGTTGGTACATATTCAAGCATGCACATGTAATCGGCAACGGTGCCACTTGTTGCGGTGTGCACTGTGATAGGAAGGCCTTCCCCCGCAGTAGGAAGCGTGATACAACGCCGGGAATCCTCCCGGTTGTTGGAGAGTGTGAATGTACATTGGTGTCAAGAGCATGCGTCGCAGCTCCTACAGGGCAGCAAATGAATGGTGGCAAGAGTGCACTGCGGGCCTAGTCCCCCAATCAGTTCAGTTCCCTTGATGGAGAGCAGTGAGTCTGTCTCACGACCGTAGAAGGATGGAGTTGCGCTGTTGTCGATGGTTAGCGATGTACGAGCGTTGCGGATGTAGGACTTGAAGGCAGCATAACGATGTACGATCATTGATGGTGTAAACTGAGTGGCATGGGGCACAATGCAGTGCACCCCATGCACCTCCGTATTGCCTGTGGAAGCTGTAGGCTTGCCCCACACACTCCAACCGTTTGTAGTTGCGAAGGGTATAGACTGGCATGTGCACTGCATGCGGTACTGCATCGATACTGACGCCAACTGAACACCTGAAGGAGAAACTACAAAGCGGGAGAGCCTGTAATCACATCACACTACCACGCGCATAGCTGATGCAGCGGGGACCATGGAAGTGCGACAAGCAGCACATCTCACCACACCGAGCCCCACTGCACTATCCGCACACAGCAGTACCACAGGGATACAAAACAGGCAGCGCACCCTCGTGGGTCAGTAAGCACGAGGCGCTGCGAAGGGTGGCCAACAGAGACAGCACATAACGCACCGGGAAAGCGGGGGAGGTGGGCGAGTCCGGCTGCAGCAGACCAGCCGCAAAGGGCGGGAGGGGGACGGCGACGGCAACATGGAGCCAGGGGAGGGGAGCCGATGCGGAGGCTGAACCTGTGAAAGGGGAGCAGTGACAGGCGGGGGGACGGGAAGGCAGGGAGGGTGAGATCCACCTGCACATTGTCGAAGAACCACAACGAATAACGTGCTTGATGAAAGTGTGCAAGGAGTACGGAGAAACTACATGCATGTCGGGTAGCACCATGCCGCCCTCACGTTGTTGGTTCTGTAATGGAAACTGTGTCCATGACGAGGCTGTGGCTGCGTTCAGTGACGCCTGGTAGTGTTGGTCAGCAAGTTGGTAGCCTCCCTGAGGACTGCCAGGTGAGGTTGCCCCAGCTGTGAGGGTGGTTGCTGCAATCCAACAAAGAGGTTTCCCCATCCAGAGTTGCTTGGGGCGGGGGGGCAGACATAGTGTGGATGGAGCAGAGGAAAAAAGGGAGTTTCTCTTGGGCTGGTAAACAGCCCAATACCAGCAGTGAGGTAGACATAAGAGGGGGAGGTAGGAACTGGTCTGGAACAGGTGCGTTTGAGAACATCATCAGGGATGCAAGTGATGGCCGGAGGATATAAGTTAGGCCAATTTGCAGTGCAAGCGAAGGGCAGGGTTGCATCAAACATGTATCCGTTTTAGTGGTATGGTGATGTGACACTGCCGTGCACTGTCGATTCGTCCGTATGGCATGCACACTGATCCATTTTGTTGCCCACACAGAAGTGCACGATGGCTTGATTGCAGGTCCTTGTCTACACAGGCTTGACCCAAGACATCAAAGGTCTTTGCTTGTATCTAGGGGAAGATTGCAGACTACTTGCTGGACGTAGTAGTGACACGGCGGAACATAGAGTGTGGGTGCCTGCACGTATGGTCAGTCCCCAGCATCTGAGGTCTGCAGTCCCACCACTCCATGCACTGCAATCCAGGTTAAGAAGAGTGGCATGCACCAGTAACGTGAGCTCCATTCAAAGGCACGCAGGCCGTGGAGCTGCCATGCTTCGGCTTCAAGATAGCTACCTTGGCGAACTCAGCGCTCCTGAGTCGCCGCAACTGTTTCTAAAAGGTTATCCAGACGGCGCCTATAGTACTGTACTCGTTAAATGTGGTGAAATTGTCGATTTGGAGTCTCACCTGCAGAGACTTTCCAGGTGCTCTGCTCTGCTCGACACTGTCCTGCAAGTGCCCAGCGGCGCTCAGCTTGTTGAAGTGCATGCACACTGAATTCTTTTCAAAACGCCTGCAGAAATGTTTGTGAGATGCATCAGAGCGGAAGGTTCAAAGGTCTGGAGGTGAGAGCGTGCATCGCGAAAGCCATCTGCTCACTAGCTGCTATGTTTTGTGCTATGTTTTGAGCACAAGCATAACATGACCGACTCCCCCGCATCACTCCCCGCCCTGCAATGCAGAGTGGGCAGTCTGCCAGACCAGTGGCGGATGCAGTGCGCGCAGAGTTCTTTCGGCAGTTCCAACACTTGAATCCGGAGGTACACACCATCATCATCGTCCTGGGAAGACAAGTCCTGATGCACATGACAAGTATCCTGATGTAAGATGCATTTAGTTTTCTTCTATTTGCCTGATTCAAGCTATTTCATGGGCATTAAACTTAAATGCATCGTTTCAGGCAGGGTTTCTGGAAGCGCAGGTGAGTGCAACATAACGAAGCCGGCACAACCACGCCCTTCCCACAGGTGACAATGTATGTCCGAGGTGCAGGACGTCTCGACTGCTGTGTTGGTGCTGGTGGCCACGGACAGGTACACAGACTCGGAAAAGGCTGACAACCGAAACAGCAGCACACCCCTGAAACCTCTACGGATGGCAGTGTACCTCAAAGAAACCCCTATCAGCGATCTTCAGGAGCCCATCAAGGTGCACCGCGGCCCTGCCACAGCCTTCTCACCGGCACCTTGTCAGCCATCCTCCTCTGCACCTCCTCCTCTGTGTGCAGCACACCTGCCTGCCTGGCTGCCTGCTCCTCTGAACGAGATAGTTGTATAGTAATAACTCGTTATTACTACAACAAGTATCACAAGAGCGCCATGCAGTAGCGAGCCTCCCTCCCTGCCCCGCTCAGACCAGCAGCACGCGCTGCTCATACATGCATGCAAGGGGGGGGGGGGGGGGGGGCGCCACACGTTGCAGCAGTTTCAACACACTACAATGACCGACGACAACGCAGGGCAGGGGAGGGGACGATGAGAGAAGTATCGAACGCCTGCAGGCAGTGGTGGTGGGGCGCGGCAGGTGGCAGGCAGGCATCAAGGACACCAACTGGGTCACCGACCGGCAGGCGATCGCGGCCAAGGTGCCAGCGGGCGTGGCAGAGGGCCTCCTGCAGGACTGCGAGGGCCGCCTGCTCGAGGGCCTCGTCACCAACTTTTTCGTCCTGAGTGTGCACCTTGCTCGCTTGCTTTCTTACATATGGCTGCAGACGCCTGTGCCCGGCAGGGCGTGCGCGGGCCACACACAACGCAAGGCCCCCTGCCCACGCACACGCCTGCAACCCTTTGCTTCTCATACACAGTGAGATATTCCCAGCACCCGAACTGGTGGTATGACATGCGCTTATTCTAGCATATGGCAAGCCTCCGTCCGGAAGGTAGTCGTGGCTACAGTCGTGGCTACAAGCCACAGGCAGAGTGCAGTGAGAAGTGAGCAGGGTGCAGGGTCACAACCGGGCACCTCTCAGAAGGTTATCGAGACAGCACCTGCTGGATCAGTCCTGGAGGGTACCGTGCGTGCTCGAGTCATTTCAGCTGCGCAGATGTGCGGGCTGCATGTGAGCGAGGCGCCGCCGGACCCCAGGCAGAGAGCGGCCTGGAGTGAGGCGTTTGTGTGCAATGCGCTGCGGTACCTGCAACCAGTGCACGTAATAGAATGCTCCAGTGGTGTGAACGTCCTGAGCACCCTTGTGACTGGCCTAAGAAGGTTGCTGCTTGTTGCAACGCTTGCGTGGGCGTGTATCTCCTGCATCGCTTCTGTTGGTGTTGGATGCCACGCCGTATGATCCGTTTGACAGCTGTGCAGTGCTTCTGTTGTCTGGCTGATCCGCAGCGTGCCTGAATGGATGGAAGTGTGAGCAGATGTGCCGCAGAGGCAGCTGTGGGGTAGGTGGCATGTGGAGCAGCAGAGCGGGGCGCCCCGGAGGTTGACTGTGTGACAGCGTGCTGATTGATGTGCTTGCATCAGAGGCCGTGAGGGCGGGCATGTGCTGCAGGAGAGGCGCCACCACAGCTGGGCGCATGGAGTGTGCACCTGGAGGAGGCTGAGGGCTCGGTGCTGCGGCAGCTCAGGGAGGCAGTGCTGGCGCTCACACACAAGACACCTGTGAGGGAGCTGCTGGACGCCGCAACACTCCCGCCGGAATAGATTTGTGCTGTAGACTTATTTCAGGAAGGGTAGGGCCCTGTAGGGGGGACTGGAATAAGTGAATCGTTTTTGGGGTACTGCACCATACTCGGTTTAAGCTTAGGTGCGCAGGCGGAGCATTAGTGTGAAGGGGAAACCACCAGAAACCTTCACTCACCTGGCGCAGAAGCTCGAAGACAACAGGTGGCGGCCGAACTAGGATTCTAACCCAGGACCTTTTCATGTCACCTGGTCATGCAAGCAGGCCACAGCTGAGTTGAAGGGCAATCCAAAAGGGCGAGGTATGTGTATTTGGAGCCTTGCGCCACGTAAGCAACAAGCCCACGAGTGCTATTATCGTATTCTGGGCACGGCCATGTAGTGCACGGCTCTGTAAGTGCTCCAGATTCCCAAGCGTGGCAGCATCACTGTGGCAGAACAGAACGAAAGGTACAATCGCAGCCATCGCACTTCTAAGTCGAGATCGAGACACCCACACTGCTATGAGGGTACAGGTCTCACGCAATAGGCATGACAGTTTGAAATCTGTGTATATGTCCACGTGAGGGAGCTGGCATCTGTTATTCGGGAATCAAGCTCGGAATAACAGACCGTGAAACCAACAATCAACCCTTACAATACGAAACAAAGGCATCACCTCGAAATCGGATCAGCCAACATCCATGTTTCGTTGCTATCTATACTCATGTACCCTTGCACGAAGGATCAAGCCACTCACATAACATCACGCCCTGCATGGCAAACACAGAAGCCATGTGGAAACATCTAACGATATAGCCAAAATCTTAGAGCCTGCGACTGACTCTTTGGAACCTGAAAACTGGAACGGAGAAGCACACAGCGCTTTCAATCATCTAGTTGGTGCTGGGATGGCCCTGGCACATTTTCAAGCAAAACTCAACATCTTTCAACATCATTCTTCATATCTGTGTACATCGTTCTGTGCCTTATCTTGTTCTACTGTCTGTCATCATGCACGCTGCCGAATCAATGCAGCGTGTTAGCCTTGCCAGCCTCCTGTGCGAGCTGGATGAAGACGTCTTCCAGGGAGGCGCTA